>CM056995.1:89994894-90594894 GCA_029891345.1 Dryococelus australis | reverse complement strand
AGTACAAAATCTGAAACCCAACGAAAAATTATCTAGATATTTATTATTATTATCGTTTTTCAAGCTACTTTTTCAAGTTTCTAGATACCCCATTTAACTCCAATGTTCGATTCTCAAATGGCTTAATTAACCAGAATATAAATTATATATAAGTCAGAAAAAATACATTATATCTGCAGCGATGGAATCGGAAAGAAATGCAATACTAAAGAGATAATTAAATATCCACATGTGACTTACCTGGGACTCGAACACAGAATACATCTTACCATACGCTGGCAAGCAACTAAAAACATTAATGAGGTAGGGTTAGGAGTACCAACTTCGGTAGTAATCAGTCTAAAGTTTTGTTCGACAGGGTTTACTAACTTCTGATTACCAACTACTTGTGTGCTGAATTGGGTGTAAATAGGTCGATTGGTTCCCGAGATATAGCGTAAAAGCTTTGGTTTCTCATTTGGCACTATCGTACAAAAGTGCCTAAAAGCAGCTACAGATAGACACAACTGATGCTTATAATAGATGCTGTCAGCATAAAAAGTTTGGGTGAAATTTGACACATTATTTGATATATATGATAAGATTTTCTAAATAATTATTTTTTCCGCCATTTTTGTAAAATGCCTGACCACTCTTAAATCATGTAAGTTTAAATGGTCCACTGCAGTATTATGTACTTGTGTGAAAAAAGGTTGATAATAGGTACATGATTGATTCCTGGGATATGAAATGTTGCATTTCATCACCTGGCACAATCGTACAAAAATACAGCAAAAGATGATCTTTATAATCATATTTAATGCTTATAGTGTAAAACCCTTAGCATACAAAGTATAAATGAAATTCGCTAAATTGTTTTTAAATAAATGACAAACTTATGTAAATTATTTTTATGGCAGCCATACTGTAAACAAAACCAATCACACTTTAAACTTGGCCTGCTGCACCACTACTTGTAAGCGAAGTTCAGTGGGAATTGGTTGATTGGTCCCAGGCATATAACATAAAAACTTTCATTTTCTCTTGTTGCACTATCTTCATTGCTGCAGAACAAAGCGGTTCTTTATTGGCACATTCTATGTTTATCGTACATACTGCTACATATTAAAGTCGATGGAAATTATTTAGATTATATGGCATACTAACCAAAATATTTGCATGGCTGTTGTTTTGAAAATATGATACTGCCTCCTTAAGCTATTTACATTTAGATGTACTACAAATGTATAACTTCAAGCCTTAATTTGGTTGGTATCAGTTAACTGTTTGCCAAGGTAGGACACAAAATCTCGATTTTTCATGTGGTACTCTCTTCCGAAATGGCGGTCAAATGAGTATATGTATTAGCTCAATTAATGCTTGCATAGATGCTACCAGCATACAAAGTTAATTGGAAATTGTTTACATTGTTTCGTAGCTATAGCATACTGTACTAAAATGTTTATATTTTCGAAATAATAGTCTGGTCCTCTTAAAACATAGAGTAGCTTCTCAGTTTACATGGCCTACCATAGTACTACGTCTTGTTTTCCAAATTACGTTGGAATCGGTTGATTGTTTCCCGATAAGTAACAAAATTGTATTTAATTATGTGGCACTATGTTGCGAAATGGCGAAAAAAAAAGGGGCTCTGCATAAACACGTTTGATTGTTGTAATATATACTGCCAGTGCACAAAGATAAGTTGATATTGGTTTCTTAATTTTGTAGCTAAAGCATATTAACTTAAAATACTTACATCGCCGCCATTTTGAAGATCATTGTGATCCCCACTTAAGACATGTCCAATTCTATGGCCTACTGTAGTACTACTTGTTTGCCTAATTTGGCGGGAATAGGTTGATATTTTTCCCAATATAACGTAGTTTATAATTTATATTTCAAAAATCTAAAAACAAGATTTATATAAATTAAAATTAATTAACATAAATATACAAATACTACCGATTTGCTTCAAATGACATAAAATTAATGAACGTAACGTGACTTATTATAAGTAATTTAGCAAAAGCTACATTACAAATGACATTAAGATAAAAAGCTTTGTTTTTTTTTACGCGAGGTTTATCTTACAAGCTAACTCATGCTAGCAGCAACTTCCTCTTTTATAGAAAAAAATCTCCTAGTTACAGAATCAGAGGTAAACTTGCTACAGGCCCATTTATTCGCATTGAAACAGGTTTAGTATTCTTAACAAAGGCAAACATTTACCAGAAGCAAAAATTTACCTGAAGTTAGGCTCGTTCAGTTTAAGGTACGCACTTTTGACTTTCTAAGTTCAGTAAAAAAAATTATTTATTTCGGGATTTCGAAATTTTCCAAGAAATAAAAGTCATATAATACATATCCTTCTTGAATGTACTATTCAAAGTCAAGAAACACATACTCTAGCTTAAAATTGCAAACTCAGTCATGCTTCAAAACATGATTCGAATCTCGTGTTGTATGTAAGCATGCCAATCAATTTCGCCTTGGAGCTCTGCCTCAAACGATTTATTTATTCCAAAGTCTTCGATGCGATAGGCAGGCACACTCAATTCCAAGTACGTGCATCAGTTTCAAATCGGATACAAAAATTTTAATGGGAACTGAAGTAGAGGAGGCATTCTTTTTCATGTAGTAGAATGTCATACATGGTTTGCGTCACAGAAAATGGATATAGTTGTGCGACCAGACTCAAAGCACTGTGCATTGCGACCAGTTTCGCAATGCCACGCGGGAACAAAAAATTCGAACGCAAGCACTAGCAGTAACAGTCACTGCTCTCTATCCCTACATATATATCTCTCT
Organism: Dryococelus australis; assembly: GCA_029891345.1. Classification (NCBI taxonomy): domain Eukaryota; kingdom Metazoa; phylum Arthropoda; class Insecta; order Phasmatodea; family Phasmatidae; genus Dryococelus; species Dryococelus australis. The sequence goes on along the minus strand of CM056995.1, from coordinate 90,592,104 downwards.
CCCTCTCTCTCTCTCTCTCTCTCTCTCTCTCTCTCTCTTGGCATGCACACGTCATCTCTCTCAAGTACAAACACGGAACACACAGCATCACTCCCATCTATCTCCTCAACTTGGACGTTTTTGTAGCAAAGTCAACTACTGATCGTTCAAACTTCGTATAAGTGCCTACTTCTTGACAGTAACTAGCTAGCCACTCGTATAACATACGTGAATTTGTGGACTATCAAAGACTTTTTTGAGACCCTCAAGTTAAGTGCTTTTTTTGTACAGAACAGTATATACGATCTATTAACACAAATTACGACCTTTTATAATACAGACAAAATTTTAACAGTCAATGTGAAGAACCTGTATAAATTCATTTCAGAATATTAAAATATACAGTTAAAACCGAAATGAGCTTTCATTTACAACCACGCAGTGAAAATAATATGCACTATTGATCTACTATAGTACGTTACGGTTTTCCACGGTTTTGCGAAATCACTCCAGTTGAATTTCGGAATGGTTCCTTAACACAGGCCATGCCCACTTCCTTTACCATTCCTGCTTTCCGGAGCTTCTCGTTACGTCTCGAATAAACCCGGTGGTGATGAGACTTTGAGGCGTTATAAACTTAATGAAGAATGTATAGCATCGTAGCTTGTATTTCTGTCAACCATTTGCAAAAGGTGACAACTGCAAATATTACAAATATTTAGGTATATACACCATTGGCTACATCTCGCATAGCTTTACCTATAAACCATAAGCATCGGGGTCAAATCATACCATATCCTGTTTAAATTTAACTTTAAAGTTTCAATGCGTTTGTAAAAGGGGACAAGTTCCTGTCCGGTTCGGATGCAATAAAGGACAAATACAGTGTATAGTTGTACAGTTACAGAATGTACCAAATCCTTGCATCCTTCAATGACTGACTATTCTACAGTTGCAAAATGGGACATCTTACACGAAACAGTATTGTTAATAACTAGGACATTGAATAGTATTTTGTGTGTGTTTCTAGTGTTGTGAAGTTATATATTGCGTTTTGTGCTGCTGATATCGTGTCAGTTGATTTATTTATTAATAATTGGAATACAGTCTAGTGCTATGAAGGCAATCTTTAGTGTTGATGTTATTTGTGGTCGGTTTAACTGTGTGAAGTGATTTAACGCACCATATGTATTGGTAATGAATAATGTAAGTAATTATAAATCAATACAACGGAATTAAAGCACTGTGTATGATAATGGTAGGTGATAGTGTGTCAGAGGTACAACATGATGGAATAATGGTTAGGGATGAAGGTGGAAAAGGAAGAAAGAAAAAAAGAATGCCATCAACATGGAAAAAAAACTGTCGCTAAAAATAAAATACAGTTATTACTGTTGGAAAATGGTACGTTGCTGGATATAAATGTCGAAACACATCGAAGGAGACATAGAAAAGTTAAGAAATAAAGAACACAGTATTACATGTACCGTTTTTAAGCGGGACTGATCAATGGGGGCGAATTCCGTTGATAAGTGAGGACAGAGAAATATTACGATGGCGTACAACAAAAAACGTGCCGAGCGAGGCAGCGCAGTGGCAAAACTTCGGACTCGCATTTGGGAGGACGTAGGTTCGATTTCAGGTCTAGTCATTTCTGGTTTCGTTTTCCCATGGTTTCCCAAAATTACTATAGGCGAATGCTGGTGAAGACTGTTCACCATAAAGTGAGCACCTCTGAAATCAACCGTAGAAAAATATCACTGCCCCTACTTGCATATATTTTAAGGGGCTCACTCAGTGACATGCGCGCTGTAAAGTTGGTAGCGATGGATGGAAAGTAGTTCCATATTTTAACGTCGAATTAAAAGTGATAGGTATTCATTAGTGCTGATTTAAATTATTTCTTATGCTGTCTGTTTTTTTAACGTCTCAGTGTGTAAAAAATAGCAGATTTATAAAGTGCTTATTTTTCTAATAATTGCACAGTTTCACTTGACCAACGCACTAATAAAGCGAAGAAGATCGTGGCAATGATAATTTTACATAAGGTGGAAGAATACACAACGTACATACAAGTAGATCTCAAGCAGGGCTTTCAAAACTGCTCATTTTACCGCGAACAGCCTCTATAGTTCCTTACTACAGACCGAGGTCAAGTCCCCGTTCCTGTCTTTCTGAGCAACCTGCTCCGACTGTAACGACCTGTCTGTCGACGAGACGTTAACATTCCCTCACGCTAAGAAATTGTTCGCAAATATATCACACAAGTGTATGCGTGCAGTGAGAAAGCGTGGATGGTTAAGTTTGGTCCCATACATCCATGGTAGCGTTCGTACATTTGCTCAGGAAACAGTCAAATGCATAGGGAAGTTACCAATTATGTGTAGTAGCGGTGCTCAACATTCGTTTATTTGCAGCCTGGTATATAATATTATTGCCATACAATTTATAGGTTAAAATCGTCCATTACAGTTTAAGAAATTTAATAGAAAAAATTTTAACAGTGTCCTTTGGAGGTAAAGCTGGTGGCCCCTCGACGTGGAATAAAATAAAAGTTCAAATAGAATCTGGAATTCAGTCCCCCGGAATATTCCGCAGAGCTGTTCGAGTGCTGGAAGAGAGAGAGAGAGAGAGAGAGAGAGAGAGAGAGAGAGAGAGAGAGAGAGAGAGGTGGTTTCGCAGGCCAAGGTATAGCGTATGTATGTATATCGTAGGCACTTCTACAATGCACGGATACGTAAGAAATCGGACTCGGAAACGCAAGCGGAGCAAGCCGGCGACGTGGAATGAATTTTAACCATTCTACAATGCGAAGAAACGCACAGTCTTGCAGCTTACGAAATCAAAAATACTCAGCTGTTGTATTACTGATACAGATATCATAATATACACATCTCATTTTGTATATTTTTACAGTGTTCAAAAATGCGTAAATACTACTGCCGAACAATGTTCACTTATTTATTAGAACACAAATGATAATCGCCACGGCAAATCGAAGCACTTGTTGCCGTGTATACCACAACGGCCACGAAAACGAATATCAATAAACCAAACACTCGATTCCTATTGGCTACACGGATTCACGGACACGGAAGAGTTGGGAGATGCCCAGCTTTCTTAAGTGTATCCGTATATTATCTGGGTCCGTATGCGTGTCATTGTAGAACGCGCCGTAGAGCGTGTTGTACGATGACGACATTATCGATCTTTTTTTTTTCGCGGCCAGGCAAAGGTCAGTCACGCATTATTTTCACCCCCGCGCCTGTCCCCTTTCTGGATATAATGCAGGGGTGCAAGTAGTTCCTTCAGCTGATCACTGTGTTATCTATTTTATGACTTTCCATACTTTAGCTCTCTCGGGCCACGTAACTTTTAACTTTGTGTTTCGTTTTTATTACTTTGTATATAATCACCCACTGATTGATTATTGTTGTTTGACCGAAAACTATATTTTATTTTACTGCCAAGTTGCTCGGAGGGTGTGTGTCACAGTTGATTCTGCCATCCAACCCGAGTTTTCCATCGTCTTGAGGGTTATTCTGTATATTCTGATGTATATATTTATACTTTACTTTTATAAGCCATCGTATGGCTGTTCTACAATATATTACCTACGGTATATCCATCCTTCCGTTAGGCAGCAGAGGGCCTATGAACCCACATTATTGAGCTGCAGAGCATCAGGATTTCACCGTGAAAATGGTACAACATTGGGAAGTCAGACTTCGGCAGAACATCCGTGACCTGACAGCGTGTCGAACACAAAACCAAGCACTATAATCGAGTCATAACTAGTGATACCTCAAAAACAACAGATCCAGGTGTATGAACCCAGTGACGTACATAAATATGCGTCTGATGCTATCGCTCACATATCTGCGGCGCCAGGTCCATATACGATTGACGTTAACACCCAGAGCCGATTGCGATTCACCGGAAATGATCACGCGATACCATTCCTGCTCTTCCTCCTGACATTCCGTGCATCAATGCAGACTTGCTTCACGGGGAATTCGGGTCAAAGGAAATCTCCATACGTCGTAGCTGTAGTCCACACCTGTGCTGTCGGTGAAGGAGGGTGTTCTGGAACACCGCATATAGTATGAGGCCTCGCGGATCTCATCATAAGTGGCGATGTTGCGGGAGGGTCGGCTCTGTACTTCATATGGTACGCCCGTTCTCACATTCTGTAATAAGATTTGTCACGCCAGAACCTTGCCTGCGTAATGTACTGCGTTCGTATGTCAGCGCCACAATTACAATGTTGGAATGTGCTTACGGCACAGCCCACATGGGAGGCAATTCGTCTAATGGCCCAAGCGACGTCATGCAGTACAATTATGTATTCTCACTGCGACTATCCTAACCTACCCTCATCTAAGTGTTAAGTGTATGTCGGTGGTAGGGAAGGAACACAATTGTGGCTGAGTCCAATGGGTCTACAGTGAAAGGATTTCATGCAAGGAGGCATGCAACGCGGCAGAGGGGTATTGGGCAACAATGATCGAAATTGGGGCCATGAATACAAGTGTAAACACTGTTCACAATAAAATGAGCACTTTTGAAATCAACATTAGAAAAAAATCACTTCTCCTACAAGCATATATTTTAACGGGCGCACTGAGTAACATGCGCCCAGTAAAGTTGGTAAAGATGGAGGGAAAGTAGTTCCATATCTTAGCGTCGAAACCGAGCGAGTCGGCGCAGTGGTAACTCTCACTAGACTCGCATTCGGGAGGACCTGGGTTTAATTCCCGGTCCGGCCATCCTGATTTTCGGTTTTACATGGTTTCACGAATTCACTCCAGGCGAATGTTGGTATGTATCTCTAACAAAGACCTTGGTCGGTTTCTGCCTAGACCTGCCCCAATCCCTCTTCCTTGTGCAATTTGCACCGCCTCTAATGATCTCTTCCTTGTGCAACTTGCACCGCCTCTAATGACCTCGCAGTCGACGAGACGTTAAGCCCACTTACCTACCTACCTTAAAGTCGAACAAAAAGTGTTAGGTAACTATTTGTGATAACTTAAATTATTTCTTTCTCTTTCTGTTTTTTTTTTAATTCATCACACTTTTACTTAATTGACGTATGAATAAAGTGACGAGGCTCATGGGAATGTTAATTTTACATAAGGCGAAAGAATACACAACGTGCATACAAGTAGATCATAAGCAGGGCTTTCTAACGTGTTCATTTCACCGCGAATTGCCTATGACTATAGTTACCACAACATGTTATTAAGAAGTGAGAGGGTAAAAAGGGCAAAGGCACCGTAAATATCTCAGCAGAAACGAAGAGCAAAATGTATTACACGCATTAATAGTAAATTCTACGGGGAAAGAAAGTTGCGAACCGTGCTATTTATTAGTGGATCGTGAAAAGTTGGTAGAGAAAGGGAGTGACATTTGTTTCCTTTTCTGTGCGATTGGGGCCCTCGTTATTATACTGACGACAACTGAGTACCTCTACATCACGTGTATGGGTGACGCAATGCAGAAGTCATTATAGCAATTTACACATCTACCAATAGGCAACAGGACACCGTTTTACCATTGTTTTCAATTGTTGCGTTTTCTGTGGCTGGTAATGCATTACAACTTTAATATAGAGAATTACTTAAGATCTAAACTGAAATCACGCCACCTAGCATTAACATTACACTGTCAAATGACCTTGTGTACATCGTTTATCAGTACTTTTTTATAGCCAAGGTCATATTCCAGCCACATAATAGTGTACACTTATTTACGTTAAGAAAACTATGATATGGCTTGCAGGACGTCAGGTAACAAAAAATAACCTATGATACATAGGCTCGTTGACAATAATTTGCTTGTGAAAATTTGCTTTTCCCATTTTACGTGTAGTTTTATGTAGTCAACGGCACAGCAAAATTGCTACAAATAAATTTCAAAAGGGGAATTAATTGTGCTATTAATTTTTTACATACGTACAAAAAGTAATCTTATATTACCATATCAATGCCAGTATTTATTTTTAAAACTATTTTAATACTCATACGTTGAATTCACATTTATGTTTGTTATTAGGCCAGCTAGTCTCACTTACTAAAAAAAAATATTTTCTGCAAGTTTTGGCAATATCTTCATTTCTCAAAATTACGTTCAAGTTTAGAGTGAATCATTTACAAAACAATCGTTTTACCTATATTCACGATACCCATGGTCATTGACGCACATCTTTAAAACATGCGCAGCATTTAAAAATCTCTCAACATAAATTTCAATGCGCTGTAAAAACTGCTTAGAGTTTCCCTTAACGTGTCTTGAAGCGGTAAGTTCATTTATCTGCAACAATATTTCGCATTGAGAATATTCTGATCTCAGTACTGAATCAGAATTGCGTAACCTAATACTCATTTTATTTCAGTGATACGCGGAGCCCTACTGCGAGCAAAAATAGTGCCACCCTTTTCTGTATTTATTACTACCGGATGGAGCGCCACATTGAAATTCGCGACACCCAGAAACGTGTTTGGGTTGCAGATCCCATCGCCGGCATCGGGCTGCATATCATAGTGGCTCCTCGACTTGGACGTACAAATATATGTAGCGGGTTGTGAGAATATTTATCGTTATACAACCCCGCGCAAGGGCTTCCAAACTTCGTTTGGGGGCATCAAGTGTGTGTATTGAAACCGAATAAAGCAGACGAGTGAATAGCAGTGGACGTGTGTGTTCACATTATGAAGCACATGACGCTGTTTTGGAAGTGATGTCGGTTACTTCAACCAGTATTGAGAGGCTGTATGGCCCCTTGTACAGGAATTATTTGCATTGAGAGGCTGTATCACACTTAACACAGAAATTATTCGTTTTAGTGTCAACAGATTATTCAGGGTAATTACTGGAAAAGTGTCATTAGCATTACATTTCAAAGTTCTGTGCAAATTTTCGTACCCGATTGTTAATAAGTGTTCATTGGTTGTCATTAAAAGGTGAGAATGAATTAATATATACAATGATGTATCAAGCTAATTGTTGCATAATATGAGTTTGTAGTTCATATATTATGTACGCAATGATAGGTAACGTAATTAACTAAGCTTCTGTTGTTACATTTTTCAGTAAATTCTTCTAAGATTGAATCAGAAATAAATAAATAAAAAATTCAAAATGGTGGGTTACGAGGGCTTTTAACTTTATGGCAAACATTTTATACGGTGGAAATACTACATTACGTTACATACTTAGGAATACAATTTAAGATTTTATTAAGTGAAATAATCAGTAAGTATAAAGATTTAGAATACTTTGCCAAAAAGAACTAAACCCGTTGGATACTTCAAATATATTAATATAATGTAATATAGTTTAGTCAAATGGATACAAGTAGTTCTGAATTAATTTTCCCACAACCATTGACTTAGAGGCTGTTCACGCGTTTAAAGCACTTTCGAAGGTTCTACTCAGGAACTAAATTTCTTCACGTATTGTATCCTTATGACTTAAGTAAACTTAACATTGCTATCAACCATCATACGTCATGTAAAAGAAACCGTGGAGGTTTTAGGGAAAAAATTCATTAAAAACATTAAAATTCGCACTGTTATGTGTGCAAAACAAGAAACACTAACGTCAAAACCGATTAACTTACATATTACACACTTAATACAAAGTAAAATTTTAGAACTATTTTTATTTATTCACTGGCAACTTAAATGAAGCCCGCATACCAGTGTGTTCTGTAGCCTATATGTTATTAAGAGCAGTAATATTCGAAGGTTGATTTGAAAAGTGTGCACTTTATTTTGAACGACATTTAAATACACGGTCTACTGACTCCCGATACATTTTAATTCACGCTTTATTATACCATTTTATTTATTACAGAAACGTTTACAAAGTGGGTTTGATAATTGATTCTAATTGATTAAACCAAATTGGGTACTCGCTTAGTCCATTTTCTTAGCATATGCATTTAAAGAAAGTACGATATCACTGACTCGTCAGGTCCAAACGGTAGTTTTTTTATGGTGTAGGGGGGGGGGGGTTATCTGCTAAGCAAAGATGGTCCTGTGGTACCCTTGACGGACTGAAACCAGACGTCGATGATCGCGTGGTTACTCGATGACGCCCACACAGGACCATCCACAACGCATGGAACGTGCAACACTGTACTGGCGAAATTCTGGTAACTACGTGAAAATTTCTGCTCCAGAGTTCGCTTGAACTTTTATGTTATTTCCTGGTTGCACTTTACATAGACCTAGAAGCCGAGTAGAGCGTATATGACATTGTTAGTGTAGTCTGTTCGCGGTTTCTTCACACTTTTTGAATCAAACCTATGAAAAACACACCATACGTTAAGCGTTTGATTGTTTCTTAATTACGTTTTCTATAACAAGTATTTTATGTTTGTGTTAATTTTGAAGTACCATTATTGGTTTCGTTGAAATGTTATTTTTATTTTCCCTATAAATTATAATATTTCACTTATAGTTAATATGAACTAAAACAGTGAGTGAGAAAATAGGTGTGTTGGCAATGCCTTGCAAGAAATAGTTCTTATGCAAAATATTATTACACTAAGTGTGCACGAATGCGGTGATTTGTCCCTTTGGTGTGATTCTTTAGACGCGGATAAGCTTTGTTTGCGTGGGGAGGAGGAATATCCTGTAAGTGTAAATTTAGCAGTGCTTCAGAAAATTTAGAAGTAACCGTGAATGGAATATGGTCACTAATATGGGTTCCTACAGGTCTTGACTATCAGGTATCGTTCCTATTGACGATCCAAGACCCAAACGAAAATTTGCAAAAAAAAAAAAAAAAAAAAAAAAAAATGTTCGGCCACGTCGTCTGACTCTAATAAAATTTTATTGGTTCCCCGATTCACGATATAGTCAATACAAGTTGGCTACGGTATGAGGGTCCCTTAACATATCTATTTTTACACACTGAGATTGGCTGTTGGTTGGTGCTATTATGCAAGCAGTAGGCTAAACAATGACGTAAATTAAAGGGAGATAAATTTTACACAAACGTTACAAACCCGAATCATGCACATTGCGTCATGTCATAGTGATACGCAAACACTTGTTATGTATCATTTTATCGAGTCATAAATAATTCAAAACTGATAGATGTCATTATGACTCTCTCCCAATAATATCGAAACAAAATACTTGCCTTGCATGGCAAGAGGCTTATTGGGACCAAATGAGTTTACGTAAGTACTAAACTAACTTAATGTTACACCAAATAATGACACCTCTATCAATGGTTTATGCGTTCAAAACCGGAACCTCGCGTATTTTGCTACGCATGTCACCAACCTGCAGGTCACAAGAAAAAAGAAAAAAATTAATGAACATAGGGTTAGTTTCGAAGTGCTGGTAAGATTTCTAATTTAATGTGGAACGTTATAAAAGTACTATGTACTTCGACTAATTGTTAGCATAAATATTTAGGTGTGAACGTATTAGAAAGCTTGTGTGAGTCGGTAATGTGCGTGTCTAGAAATGTTACAGCGTTTCTCTTGCACACTGCATTGCTAGCAGAGCAAAATTTTTAGCAAGAAAGAAAAACTGACTGGAGAGATTTGGGCGCCTCCTTAAGGTTCCCACCTACCCGGCGCTGTAACTGCACTGAAGAGTGTTTGATATAACATTTTCCAACGAAACTATGGATCGTGCGTACAGTGTGCTGATCTATGAAATGAACAGATACTTCAGACCTGGCCACTTGAGTGCTTTCATGACGTCACGCACATTCTAGGCTGTTCACTGTAACCTGAAGCACATTTTAAAACCCTGCTTATGACGTACTTGTATACACGTTGTGTATTATTCCGCCTTATGTAAAATTAACACTGCCACGGGCCTCATCACTTTATTCATGCGTTGGCCATGTGAAATTATGAAATCTTCAAAAAAGTAGGTACTTTACAGATCTGCTAATTATTACACTTTGATGCATTAAAAAATACAGCAAGTGAAATAAATAAGTTGAATTATCACAGACGTTTACCTAACACTTTTAATTCGACGTTAAGTCATGGGACTACTTCCCCCTCCCCCCATTGTTACCAACTTTACTGTGCGCATGACACTTAGTGCGCCCTTTAAAATTTATCCAGGTAGGAGCAGTGTCTTTTTTATAAGGCTAATTTCAAAAGTGCTCACTTTATCGTGAACAACATTTAAAAATATAGTTTCAGAGCACTCCAACATAGCTAGAAAACTGCTTTTTCTTTATAGAGCTGTATTTTAAAATATGCAAGTGCCATAGGTACACGCATAACGACGACAAGACTGCACAACCAGCTCAGGGTCTTGCGCTTAGTGGCAATAGAACACTGATACGCGTAACATAGTTGCCCTTATTCTCCCGCTATTGTCTGCCTCAAACGTGGAAAATTATTGCGGGTAAGCGTTCCCCTTAGCAACGAAGTCTTCAGAGATGAATCCAGCCGTCTCTTCCACGAACTCCAACTGCACACGCCAACAGACGGAGCCACTGGCCCCCGGCATGCCAGGACGCCTAGTGAGTGGGCGAAGAGAATTGGATGGCTCTTAACCATAGACTAAAGATGAGGTAGACCGCTTGTTCGTCTTCTGCGCATGTATATGTTGTTCACGTTAAAGTGAGCACCTTTGAGGCCCTAGTTACTTTTTCCTTTCAGCCATTTCTTATCATTTAACCAACTTTTTAATTAAATATTGCTATATTAGTAACAAACACAGTGTATATATTCCACCACACTTGGAAGTTTACGCCTAAGGCTAAAATAAAACACAGGCCTATATATTGACTACTATTCCAAATGAGGGGGCTTTCAAGCATGTCCTCTCTTTACCTTGAATGGCCTATACCCAACATTGGCCTACCTCAAAGGAATACAGCTGTCAAAGTCACATGGTCGAAAAGTGATGAACGTGTTTTTTTTATGACTAGCAATATTTTATGAATACAATTGTTTCACCAATTCAAATTAAATCAAATTGTATTTACAAAGGGGTTAGAAAATGTTTGAAAATATCTCAAAACATTTGTTAACAAAACAGTTTTCTAACCTAAAATCAAAACCATACCGTTTCCGCTAGACGTGTTGGCAGAAAAGTTGTTCAATGTCGGGACACAGAGATTGGTTGTGCGCAGCCAACGATATCGGTCTACTTCATCTTTAGTTTATACTCTTAATAACGAGGCCTTGGGGCTGATGAGGTTGGCTGAGGCGAATATGGAGCAGCGCCGGGATGAAAGAGCGGGAGAAACGGAAGATCCCCGAGAATACCCGCCTACCAACGGCATCGTCCGGCTCGATTCGTACATGCGAAAATCCCGGAGTGGCCTGGGATTGAACCCGGTTCGTCTCGTTGGGAGGCGGGCACACTAACCTCTCACCCACCGCGGCGTCCCCCCCCCCCCCATTTTATTGGAATTCACGGCGACATTGGGCATGTGATATTCACTTTTCAACATATTTTCCGTACGTACCACAACCACTTAAATATTGACGCTGTCTATATTTACTGTAAGTGATTTAGATTTTTGTTAGTTATCGACTACTGATTGTCTATATTATAACATATATCCTCCGTATCGGAACACTACACCAATATCATAATACATGATCGATTTGTATCATGGAAACATCGTGTCGAATTATCATAGAGCTCTTCTATCAACGTAGCAGAGGCATAGTTAGGTCATGATAGTTTTTGAATACTGTGATAAGTAAGAATGAAATGTGGTTAACGTTGCGGCATTCTTCATCTTTTAATTGTTACCAATAATGCAATGCCTGTATATGATGACTGTCTTTCGTAGCTGCATTCGCCTCTATGAATACTGTCAAGTTTTCTAGACTATCAGCTCTCGAAGCGTTTTCAGAAAGCAAAAACAGCCGTGGCTGCCTGCAGTGTGTGATATTCTGTGTTATAATTCCGGATAAAGCTTGAGTATGAGACCAACTTTTAAGAAGTAATCACTTAGTCCCCAATTTCCGTTATCCCTCTCCCACCTCCAGAACTGACGCTCATATAAAACTATAAATTGTGTCTTCCGAAGTAACTACAGTATATATTAAGAGTGGGATGGACCCCCGCGGGAATCCGCGTCAAAGGTCGAAATGTGAGGGAGCGATACGGGCGACACTAACACGCACTTCCAGCATCTCATCGCTCCTACGCGCAAGGCGTGCTGTGTTTCCGTCGTGACGCTGTACTGTGTAAATTACATCTGTAACATAGGGGTTTTAATACATGCGATGAAATGCCACAGATTAAACTATGCCCGTATCTTTGTACTTTTCTCTTGGCGCTTAAGGAAATTGCTTACGCGAGCTTTAAAAATGCGTTATTTGACCATTTTCACGATTTTTTTTCTCCATGGATTCACTTAGTATGACAAAAGTAAAAAAAATATATATATAGGGAGATAGATAATGATTGTTTATCTTTTATGACAAAAAGTCGTATTTGCGGAACATTTATTTACCGAGATACACGTATTCGCGCAAACAACTATTTCACGAAAAATGCGGGGGTCCATCCTACTCTTAACGCGCGCACTGTATAGAATATATAGCAGCTAAACTGTAAGCCTATTATATAAATCACCAAATTTAGATATTTTCATGCACAGAATATTATTCTTGGAGTTTTAAAAGAGGATTTGAAACTTGTCCTTGAGCACGAAACAAATCTTCAATGCTTTTCAGTATTTGGACAACTACAAAATAGCCAAAAAAAAAAAAAATTTCGTTTTTTGTGTGAAACCTTTGCCAATGCATTCCATGCGCAAGCCTGGCGGGGACCTGAAGATCTACCTACGTACTGACCTTTGCCGTGCTAAATAGGGGACAGTTTCCGGTATTCCAATATAAAGTATTTGGTATTTCCCGAGCGGTAGCCCACATTTTACGCGCCCTGCGGAAATAAGCGAACGCTGGGAGGCCGTTGGTTTTACACGACCCACCCACCTGGCGTTATCTGCGGCCCCCTTTCACGACCCACAGAGTTGTCCCAGTCACGCCACCAGGGGCTGGTTGCTTTCCCACACCGACCCTACACCTCGCACCCCCTTACCAACCCCACAACCCCTTGTGATGCTCCCGCGAACCCTTCCTTTCCCCACACCCTCGTCGAATACACATTCTGTGGTGAGCAGTACAGTCCGCCCCGGCAACTTTCGGGACGTTTCCAGCCGCCCGCGCTTCCAAAGGCATCTTCACCTCACCGCCCTCCGCGCAGGACAGGAATGCAGACTTGAAAAGACCGCACCGACAAAGAGCTAGATGTTTGGGTTGCGCCGAAGCTAACGCTGCTCGACACGGTTGGACCAGTTAACGCGATGCCCTTATCCAAAGCCTCAGCTAACATACATGTTAATTCCGTTTTATAAATAAAAAACAGACCTGAGTACTGCAAATTTTGTCTCACTGCAACTATGGGAATTATTTCTTTTGCTAGATTAATTTTTTGAACAAATTATTTCTAGATGCCAAGGACGAAGTGGAAGATCAGAAATTAAATTAATGCAGTTTATTTGCTGAGTGTTTATTTACTCTCCATTTGAAATACAGATGTCAGTGTATTTACTCACATTAGCGATGCATTTTTAGTAGACAGATATACCACTTGTCTGTACAAACATACACACGCACGCACACACACGCATATATATATATATATATATAATTTACTTTAGTCGAGATTTAAAATGTTTTTAATAAAAATTTCATCGTACTACCCACTTTTGACCAACCGCTGCCTATACAGGCTGTTTATTAATAAAGCCCCTTGTGTAATATGGACCAGGTAGTATTTGTGATGGGCGCCACCATGACTTTTATTCATGGTCAGAAAAGGTGATAAGATGAAGTACTCACATACTCTCAATATGAATACCAATTGCACTGTAAAATTACCGTTACACCTTTTCTGAAAATGGATTTACACCAAAGAAGGCAACTTCTAAATGCCTACTGAGGTAATTAGAAATATATAGGTTTTAAAATATTTAATTTATTAAAGATGACTTGTTAAGTTAATATTGGGCATTAGTATCTGTATTTCTATCGCACCTTCCGACGTGTCAGAATATCTCGTTAAGCAGGAATCCTGGCGTCCTGTTGTTTGATCAGTTTCTTCCAGTCCTAACAGAATCGCAGAAAGATGTCCACTTTCATTGTTCACAAGTCTTAGCGTCCGTCCATTTAATTCAAATTTTCCATAACTTTCTGCCTGGTCAGAAGTCACGGAACCTTCTACATCGCATCAAAATATCTCAGCTTCATCAAAATGACATGCTCGTGGCCATAGTTAATAAACAAGAGCAGAGATAACACTTATCTGTCTGCCTACATGGAATGTCTTCATTCAAACAATTTGCATATCTCTTTGGACCAAGAATTTATATATATATATATATATACATATATATAATTAATATAAGCTGTACCAGAATTCATTTAAATGCTTTTAATCAAAAGTAAGCTGTCATTTAACTAATTAACATAACAAACGAAGAACACAAATACAGAAAACTAATAACGTGAAAATAAATTACAACAGAATATACGTCTTACGCATTCATACGTTACATCATAAAGCAACTGCGATTAAGTAACAAGTCCGCGAATAGTGATCTGTGTAACGGAGATCTTGCGCTTCTGAAGACTTGGCAGGTAACATCACCCGCCTTCATTAAGTAAATGGGGGTTGCCGCCGTATGTCCACATGAAACTCTGTAACAATAAGCCGTGAACGATTTGTTAAGACAAATTATGAATCCGCATTTAAAAATTAATAGAATAGTTCCGCCTTGTCGGAACTCCTTCGAGCGAACCGTTTCCGAAAAATTCTAAACGCTCTTTTTGCAGCATTTATAATTCCCGTAATTACACGTTCAGATCGATTTTTTTTTTTAACGTTCTTTTCGCTATGAAGAGATATAGTGAGATACCAACAGCAGATGAAGGAATTTGTCAGAAAAGTCTGCGTTTTGTAATTCTTCACGGAATGTTACATGCTGGATATTGTTGTCCACCCCCCCCCCCCCCCACCAATTTTATGACGCCGCTGGATTCTACCACTCCTTCCGCGCTAGCAACACTCAACAGTTAGCCATAGGCTGGGTGAGAAGGGGAAGTATTAGTTTGAGTTGCACCAATGACTTGGAGCCCGCGCGCATTATCTTACCAGAATGCTAGAAAAATATGTAGGGCCTATTCTATTCTGGTGAAAGAGAGTGACTTGTTTCTTAATTTTTTACTTTTACTCATTTTAGTGTATTAATGCCTTTGTTATTATTTATGTGGACATACGATAAATGCTGTTCACGATAAAGTGAGCACTTTTGAAATCAACCTTAGAAAAATGTCACTGTCCCTACCTGCATATATTTTAACTGGCGCACCGAGTGACGTGCGTCCAGTAAAGTTGGTAACGATGGAGGGGAAAGTAGTTCCATATATTAACGTCGAATAAGAAATGTTACCTAACAATTTGTAATAACTTAAATTATTTCTTTCGCTTTCTGTTTTTTATGCGTCTAATTGTAAAAATAAGCAGATTTGTAAAATATTTTCATTTTTAATAACTTCACATTTTCAGTTAACCGACGCATGAATAAAGTGATGAGGCCCGTGACAATGTTAATTTTACATAAAGTGGGAAAATACACAACGTGCATACAAGTAGATCTTAAGCAGGGCATTCAAAAGTGCTCATTTTACCGTGGACAGCCTTTAACAATTGATTTGGTTTAGTAAAATTTTTACTATTACTTAATTTTGTGTAAAATAGAAGAAAATTACGTGTCCTTGGCTTTAAAACTGTATTACTTTTTGTTTCTAGCAGCTATTGAAGAATAAATCATAAGTTTTACTAAGATTTTTATTTAATTAACCTAAGTCGTCGATATTATCACGATCACGGCTATTTAAGATAATACTAACAATGTAAATTAAATTGAGCAGTTTCCTTTAATGTATTATTTGTATTTGTGAGGCTGGCCATGACATTGCTACTCAGTTACATTGCTCTAGACATACAATATTTGGGACCAATCATACAGTTATGCAAAAAAAATCATCTAACAAAAAGAATCTTCATTTGCTGTAAATTACGTTTTGCAATGTAGACGATTGGGATTGAATTAGATTACATTTAATATGGATATGTCGACGTCCTAATTGTATATTTTTGAAAATAAAGCACATCAAATAATTAAACAACTAATTCAGCGAGATTAATTGGTACGCTATCGACCAGAAATTAATTGGGCACCCGTGAAGTTAGGTACGTCAATTGACTTGCGTGGCCGCCATACACTGCAGGCCGGTGTAGAAGCAGTTGACAAGGAGATGGCACGAGGTACAGAGCTATCGGACTTCGATAAGAGGGTGATTGTGGGCTGCCATCTCAGTGGGCTGTCTAGCTGGGCAATTGCACGGAAGGTAAACAGGCCCAAATCAACGGTCGCTTTCATCCTGCATAAGTGGGAGGTCGATGGGCATTGTGCCAATTTTGCACGTTCTGGGCAACCTTCAATCTTGACCGACAGAAATCGCAGAATCCTGAAACGTGAAATGTTCAAAAATAGGGCACAATCCATGGCTACCATCCGACAGGAGTTTAATGTAGCAACATGAATATCGGTTTCCATTGGAACATTGCGTACAGAGGCCCACCGACTTGGATATTTCGGAAGAGCAGCTGCAAATAACCCCCATGTCACGATAAGCAATAAAGCTCGGCGACTTAGGTGGTGTTTGGACCATTGCAACTGGACACTGGTGCATTGTAAATCGGTTGTGTGGAGTGATAAGTCGAGGTTTACATTATTCCGGTCCAATGGACGTGAATGGGTGTGGCGTCTACCCGGGAACGGCTTCTGCCAACTAGGAAATTCGGTGGTGGTGGAGTGATGGTGTGGGGCTGTTTCACGGCCTTCTGCGTAGAACCGCTAGTGTTTGTCAGTGGTAGCATGAACACAGAGGCCTATTGTAACATTATGGATAATGAAAAGATCCCAACATTGTGGCGTTTTTACGGAATGGACCTATGTTACTTCCAGGATGACAATGCTAGCTGCCATGTTTCAAGGGCTACTATGCAGTGGTATGCCGACAACACTGTTCACCGATTGGACTGGCCCGCCCACAGCCCCGACGTCAACCATATAGAACATCTTTGGGACGAATTGGATCGCCGGGTGAGGGCTTGTCAGGCGCGGCCAAAATCCATTGCTCAACTTATGGAATGGTTTCAAGAGGAATGGCGATGAATCCCCGTGGATGTCCTGCAAACACTCGTAGACAGCATGTCGGACAGAGTGACTGCTGTTATAGCCGCAAGAGGTGGCCCTACGAGATTCTAACGGGGTGACAACCACCGAGCAAACATTGCGGACAGGTGCCCAAATAATTTTTGGTAGATAGTGTATTTGTAAACTGTCTTGAAGCAGTAGTTATTTCCGCTGGGCGAGGTAAAGTTTCAGATTGTTATTTTAGTTCTACGATTAGTGTGCTAATTAACGTTTTTGACCGAAATAATTGCGGTACAATATGTTTTCTACGCTGTTAACAAAGTTTTGAAGGTGTTTTTCTACAAATTGACTTATATAAATATTTATGTCGGTTTGAATTCTCTTACGTTTAGTCAACTACAAAGTGCTGGCATATGTGAACTCATTTTTGTCCACGCCATTTCAGTAACAACATGACAATTTATATGGTATATGCTGTTCACGGTTAAATGAGCACTTTTGAAAGCCCTGCTTAAGATCTACTTGTATGGACTTTGTGTATTCTTCCGTCTTATGAAAATCTAACATTGACATGGGAATCATCACATTATTCATATGTCGGTCAGGCAAATCTGTGAAATTATTAGGAAAGTAAATATTTTACTAATCTAGTAATTTTTACACTTCAATGCATTACAAAAACAGAAAACGAAAGAAATAATTTATGTTATCACAAATGGTTATTTAACACTTCTTATTCGACACTAAGATGTGGAACTAATTTCCATCCATCATTACCAACTTTACTACGCGATTGTCACTCAGTGCGCTCATTAAAATATATGGAGGAAGGGATAGTGACGTTTTTCTAAGGTTGATTTCAAAAGTGCTCACTTTATCGCGAACAGCCTTTAGATAATGCTATTAATAATAATATTGCCATTACCACTGAAGTTTATTAACGGCACGAAACATGCTGCTTTGCAAATGTACTATTATATAGATATTAATAGCTTAGTGCTCTCAATGTAAAATAAAACGGAGGCAATATTTATCGTATCGTTTATCACCCATTAGTAGAATTATAACACTGGCTCGTGTTCGGCAATTTTTTTTTGTTACATCGAGTCACGTCTGTTATACGAAATATGAAGAACTGCAAACATTTGTGAAACTCGCCAGAAATGTGGTAAGAAAGCAAAACCTTTTGCGGGAATGAAGTCACAAATGTTTAAGAATTCAGTAGGGTGAATCATAACCACTTCTGTGTGGAGGGGTAAGTGGCACGTCACTCCGTTCCACCTTGTGCGTCCAGACTTCATCCCTTATGCCTCGCGGCCAAGCACACAAGGGTCTGCGCCATGGCGGGTCGCCTACCTACAGGGGAAATACTTTCTGTGGCTGACACAAAGCACGTCTCTCTGGAGGTAGAATCACGCCGATTTTCACTCCCAATTTACCTTAAAGTACAGTGAGCTCTATTAGTTTTCAACTCGGGTATCGTGCAGCCATATGTCGTGTGTACCGTGTATTTCCTACCTGTCAGCCATTTCGCCTTCGCTTTGAAATTTCATGCGGATTTCTTGGAAACTGTTCACTTGAGCGGGTTTTGACAAGGCAATATTTTCTATTAATTCAGAAGCATTGATTCAAAATTTGTACTAACAAATCGTCTATAGATTATTGTTACAAAGTTCCATGCAAACATAGGGTAGCAATTCCCCCTTTACTTAATAAAGGGGAATTATATTAAATTTAAACCGCGTTTTCAGAGCTGTAAGATCACCTTAATAAAATTGCTACGCTCACAAATATGTACCGGATTTCCATACTATTCGCAAGGAAGTCAAACGTCACCAAGAACAAAAATTTTTTACAAATTGAGAATGGTATGAGTGATTATTATGTATTGTGCTACACATACCTACGTCTCTCTGTATGAAACCGGGCCACCATGTTTGCGAATACATGTCGCCAGACGCCACGGTATTGAGTTGTAGAGGTGTGCGATGGTGTCGTGTGATAATGTATTCCACGCAGCTTGAATATTCGCTACCAGTTACCGCATATTTTGAGATGGGGTGAAGGGGGGAAAAAAAAAAAGGGGGGGGGGAGTCGTGATAGAGCGGCCAATAACATCCCACACATTTTCATTGAGGACAGGACTGGTTATGCGGCTGGCCATAACAGAATATCTATGGCTTGAAGGCGCGCTCTTGAGGCCGCAACGATGTGAGGATGAGCGTTGTCCCGTGTCGAGATCACAAACGGTTGGACCACTGGTCGCAGGACCTCATTTACGTATCGTTAGCCAGTCAAAATGTTCGCAATGAAGAACAACGGTGATCGGGCACGATACAAAATCGCACCCCAAACCATGACACTGGGCCGTATGACGTGTGACAACAAACCGTCCATCTCGGCGCTGTCCACGTTATAATCCATTCACGGATACTTCAGCCTTTTCTGAAGCCCTGCTAAAATTCTACTTCCAGGATATTCCTCCGCCTCGTGCAAACTAAGCTCAACTAAGCCTGGAGAAATACACCAGAAGGACGATGCACCACGCTCGAGCCCGTTAACTGTAACAGTATCTTGTATAAGGACTATTTCTCGAAAGGTGCTACCAAGATACCAATTTTCTCCCTGTTTTTTATTTAAATTATTTATAAATGAAGCATTATAGTTTATACAGCATATATAAAAAACATTTCAATTTAATAGGAAAAAAAATATTAACACAAGTATAAAACGCTTGTGATAGATGGCGGATTTAGTAAATAACTAAACACATCATACATAGGGAGAGTTTTCAAAGGTTTGATTCAAAAATGCCGAAGAAACCGCGAATGGACTGTACCTCCACGCACGGATACAATGGTCATCGCCACCAAGACAAAAAAGACTACCCGCAGGCATTATGCATGGCTCCACGACAGTCAGTCACGACAGTCAGTCACGACACAATTGCAGTCTCTGACGACGCCGATGTGGTGTTGCGGTCAGTCGTCGTTAGCAGTCCGCCTGCACGTAGTCCTGCGACACGCAGCCGTAGACTAATGATGAGGCGGACCGCTCATTCGTCTTCTGCGCATGTACCCTACATTCACCTACCCCAAAGGAACACATCTGTCAAAGTCACATGGTCAACAGTGATCAACGTGTTTGCTTACATCTTATTTTTTAAATGACGATAGCTATTATATGAATAAAATACTATTATCAGTTTCAATTTATTCAAACTATATCACAGATTGATTAGATTAAGTATACATACATCTCAAATCATTTGTTTACAAATCAGTTTTCTAGCCTAAAATCCAAACCATGCCGATTTCGCTACACGTGTTGGCAGAATAGCAGTTCATTGTTGGGACATGGAGATTGGTTGTACGCAGCCAGCGAAATCGGTCTACCTCATCTTTAGTCTATGTGCGCAGCCATCTGCCAATGATACTGTAATTCATAGGATGCTGCAGGGTGCAATTCCCTGCTCGCTGGATGTCCACAGTCACAGTCGGATCAGTTCTCCCTCGGCGGGGTCTCCCAGATACCACGTGTCGTGTGTGCGTGCCTTTCCCCGTCCACTGAAGCCAACAGTGTGCTACGGTAATACCCACACGGCAGGCATGGCGTACAATACGGCTATCCCGCATCCCGCAGACCTACAGTGCGATGCCCTCTCGAACTCTCCCTACTGTTCGAGCTCTTCTCCGAACACACTGAACTTTGAAGTGGTGCTACCAGCACAACAACACGAGGCAGAATGGGGATGTATAGTCCGGTAGGTACAACGATAAGAGCCGCCAATGCTGACGTCACTTGTGCGGCCGAGTGTAAAACGTTAACCGTCTGCATGAGTTAACATTCCCCGACGTACTCACCCCTATCCATTCCTGTAGGTTATATCGTTGTGGTTTTTTGGTGATGATCGTACATTATGTTTTGTTGGAAAGTATTTGACTAATAAGTTATTTTTGAAACGCCTTTTCGAAATATTTTTGTAACCAAGCTAGCAATACCTCGTGTTTAGGCGAAGCTAACGGTTCTTTACCCACCCTGCGGTATGTCTAACCGTTTTGGAAATATTTGAAATGATCTGTCTGCCCGTAATTGTATCGGAAACACCTAAGTATTCATTTCGTTGGAATGTACTTCTCTAGGTGAAAGTTATTTGGTATAAAATATTTAAAGCTGGTAGATTGTTTTGTCCATTATTAATTTTGCGATAAGCACACGCACTAAAGTGGCAAAGTCTCTCATTTAATTTCGGAACACGTTATTTATGAAAACGGAAAATTATTTATTTTGAAAGTCGCTATTAATAGCGGCGTCTCAGATGGTAAGGTGACTGCAGTTTTGCTGGAGTATATTTTGTTCCCAGGTGCATTGAGGAACTGTTTGAAAACTTTGTCGGGACACTAGCGGAGCGGTGCTAAGGCTTGCTTGGCCTTGTGGCCCGTGAACGTAACTGATTAACCGTCAATTTAATACCCTCAAATTAAAGCTGTGCTTAAGTGTAATAGATAATCGCAATTTTAAGTTAGTTTATTTTTTCTCAAAACTTTATATCAATATTATAGCTTAGATACATAATTTTTTTTTTAAATTAATTTCTGTAAGCATTTTGTTTCCTTGTGCTTAACCATAATCATAATTTACCTGTTTATTTGGTTATTTTTTTGATTCACAAAAGAGAATAAGGACTGTGCGAGTATACATAGAACTTCAGAAGTTCTATTCGTTGTTTTTGTACGCCAAAATCAGTTTTTATTTTTAATACTAACCCTTTGAAGTTAAAATCATAAAGAAACAAACCCAAGATGGAGAGGGTATATTAAAATTAATTGTAGCATAGTATAAAATATGGAACAATACAGATTAGCGTCTAATTAAAAGGGTAACGTTCAAATTGGTGACCTTATATTTCTTCCAATTTTATGCAGATTTGGACCAGAACT
The DNA here is from genome assembly GCA_029891345.1 of Dryococelus australis. NCBI lineage: Eukaryota > Metazoa > Arthropoda > Insecta > Phasmatodea > Phasmatidae > Dryococelus > Dryococelus australis. The sequence goes on along the minus strand of CM056995.1, from coordinate 90,569,944 downwards.
GATTTACCAACGATTTATCCGTGTCACAAGATGAACACACGGGCATGTGTTACAACCTCCACATAAACTTTATTTTCCACATGAGATGGAATGATGGGCAAAAGGAATAAACTGAGTATAACCAAGTGTTCAATTAAATGGGAACCAACATTAAAGTGGTTTCTATCCCGTAGTCAAAGAACAGATACTCTTTTACAAACCTTCCTATGCCAACTTCTGAAAACATAGGCAACTTTATGCCGTTTGACTTTTATAAATCAGGACAGAGAACGAAATGAGCCACTCATACAATCGTTAGATTGAAAAAAAGAATTATTTTATACCTTTACAAAGTAGTATTCCACTTCTATATATTACACATTATATTATTTAAAGTAAAGAAAATGTATACATTCCTCAGTTATTGAGTGATCAACTATCGAAATCAACGAACCGCTTGCAAAGATGAAACCAAGGAAGCTAAAAGACGCTCCAGTAATTCTTTTCAAGGCAAAATTGATTTTTAAAAATTATAAATACAAAATATTTGCAAAAATATCGTGTATTTATTAATATAACAACTAGTTTTCCTGTGCTATAATATATTAGTATATTGAGATAGGTCATGCCATAGATATTTTTCCCTTGTAAATTATCTCAGGTTTGTGAGATTGTTTTTATTATTTGTGCGTTCCGAAAACAGTAGAATTGTAATTTTGATTATGAAAGAAAAATTATTAAATAAAATTTGTACTTATTTCTTTGTTTGTACTGACATCACAGGTAGTTAAAGTTCAACGAGCTGAACAGTATTTGGCATTAACAAAAAGTAGATAAATTTTTTTCTTCATTCGAAATCTAAACTTTCAAAAACCTCGTAAATTAAATTATTGAAATGTTTCAGAAATAGAAAGTATCCTTGGTTGCAGAGCAAGCAACACTTCGCAGCTATGTGGTTCGCAGCCCACTTAAATTAATAAGTCATAGCATTAGAAGTGGATAAATAACAAACAATTTAATTTGATTTATACTTTGGCGATATGAAGTCATATAAAATAAACACGATTATTTGTTTAGTTTGATTTTTTAGTTGAAATGATTTTCAATCAGTGGATTGAAATACGCATTATTCTTGTTTTATTTATGTTTATTTCAGTTGGATCTGGTGCATTAAAAGCGTGATGGATTTGTGTGTATTTTATACTAAAGCCTTCATTAAATAATTATATGTTAATATACAACGTGTTGAATTTTTTTTCGCAATATTTTCGTTGCGCCATTACGTAGGTAGGAAGTATTAATTTTAATGAGAAGTTTCGCATCCATGGATAACATAGTGCGTACACAGAACCACGGTGGAAAGGGGCCTGCGGCTTACGTTAAGCTGCTTAACGGTTTAACGCCATCAGTGGTGCAGCTTACGCACTGATGACTTACTAACCTTGGAGAACCCGCCCAGGAACAACTTTAGAAAATGTTTGCGCTAGCAGGTAATCAAACACATGGAATCCGGTTAGCTGTTACAACTACTTAAGTTAATATAACTATTTTTCTATAGTGTGTATATTTTATTAAGTAAAATACTAGGTAAAAAAAAAGGCATGTATATATTTCACAGAGAGTTAGGTGGGTTCGAATATACATAAGGACATAAATTAGTCATGTGAATATTTTAACTTGTGTATTTTGTGATGTGAGTTGACATTTGTTGGAGAAATTTAAACGAACCGTTGTTCATGGAAATTAATTATAAATACTTTTCTAAACTATGTTTTATTTTAAAAAGTGGCAATCTTCTAGAGAAGCTGAAACGCAAAATATTTATTAGGAGAAAATGTAACTAAAAAAAAATATTTTCATGTAAGCCAGCAATACGTTTCTCCAGTAAGACTTTGATTGTTTTCGTACTTCTGAAATACGCGAAGTAAAATCTGTGGGATTTGTTTTCATGCCTAATTGTTTGTGTGAGAATATAAAAAAAAAATGCATATATATTTTCAAGAGATTTATGATTTCCTCGAAATATGTACGTACAAAATCCACAGTAACAACTTTTGATTGGGCCAACGTTGGCCCATTGTTTGGCTTCACCGTTGATACAACGTTGGCATACTACGTTGGCCCAACGCCGAAATGTCTCGTGGACCAACATTGGCCAAACATGACTTTTATTTTGGTTTCCATCTGAAATACAGCATTTGCCCAGTATAATGTTATGGCTGTGTGCACACTTTCAAGACTAGTAGTCTGTTTTTTGTTTGAGATAGGCCTACACGCCGTCGTTTATTAACCCAAGATTTACCAACATGTTTTGACATTAGTACTGTGTTGGTAAGACATGTTATTGCATACATTAATGCCAACCAATAAAAGACGCTAGTTACCAGTCTTACAAATAAATCTTACCGACTGTCTAAAAAAAAATTAAGTTAATCCTATGCTTATACAATATTTATCCATTCATTTTACTATCTGAAAATCGCCTTGATGGATAATGGACACAGATTCGTGCCCTTTAGGTTCTCGGCCCGATGTGTTATCCATTACTGCACTCTGATTTCACGCAAGCGGTGGAGCGATAAGAACATATCATAGTATCTCCATTCAATATTTTGTGTGACCTATATTTTTTTAAGTTATGCATGTCCCTCTGAGGCTGCATTTAAAAACATGTTATGGCAATGATTATGTCAGAGAATATTATCGTCTGACATTGCTAATATTTATTTTAATAGCGAGCACTGACTCAACAAAAGACTTAAAAAATATTTTACATGCCATACTAGAAAAGTGTGTAAAGCATTAACTTAACCACAGCAGTTTATTTTTCATAAAATGATTTGTTGGTTACTTTTAAAAACATACTGTTGGCATGTGGCATGCAAAATTTTGTTGTGTCAACATTGTACAACAAATATAATTTCTCTAGTAAAAATTAATAGGCGCAAATAAAAAAGCATAAAATTTCACAACATATCCACGCTTTCCCAATGTAGTTTTTCTTTAAACTGGGTTCTGTTCTTCATATGTTGCGACAGTTTTTTTAGCAAATCAGTTGGCTATGGGTACATTTTGTTACGTTTGGACAACATTGTTGCGCGGAAAGTATACCAACATAGGATATAATTAATATTAAAAGAATACATATAATTAATTTTATTTGCTTTATGATACAGTTTTTTCGATATTTTAAAATATTAAAAAATTAACCGTTATTTGTTGGTTGTGTTATCAGCAGGAAAACATGCTGTTGTAACTGGCCTATATTTGGCCAACACCTCAAACTGTTGACATTTGAATGTTAAGTTTGGAAATATGCTGTTTTGGAATCAAAATAATTAGTCGAGGTTTTTGAATACAAGTATATGTTGATTAATTTTTATTTTCAGGTATCTAACATCTAAAATAATGAATATGCAAGGAATTAATACCGGAATTAAGTTTATTTTGACAGTTGAAATTTGGTTCGTATAATGAAAGATTTTTTAATCCAGCATAACATACATCTCATCTTGCATATCACCATCGTATGTTATGAAATATAAAATCGTGGCTTGGTTTTCATTCAAAAGCACTGTTCCGTATTTTTACATAAAATGTTGGTAGTCCAACTTTGGCCCAACAGGTAAACACATACGTATTACCAACAGTGTGTTTATCAACTGGCTACTAACCATCAAACAACCATTAAATAAATATATATATGCAATATATAATATATACAATACATATTATGATATAGTGATATAGTTGTCTGGAGGGTGCTAAGTAATCTCATAACATTTTCGTGGTAGCAGATCTTCGTTGCTATTTTACGTTGGACAAACGGGTTAATGTGTGTGTTCGAGCTAAACATATAGCCAACCTCTCAAGCCAAATGCCAACGTTGGGGCAACCTTGGTTGCTATTGGGGATAATGCAACTTAATTGCTTAAAAAATAAAGTTTTTAAATCATCGGTTTACATCATAACAGCTCCTTAAAAATTGAGGCATCGTGAATCACCTATAGTTACGTGCATAGTTATAAGAGGCCTGAGGGGCGTGCCTGAGTTCGTAAGAGATGACGGTGTTAATAAAAATAAATGAACTAAATATGATTCTAATTTATTCATGCAGCTATAACTAACAGCATTAATCTACCTACCTCCATTATTAGTCTTTTAATTTCTCAATGAGCGCAATATTTAGTATATTTTTACTCTAATTGACGTCCTTCTTAATGTCTATGTTTAATTATTGTCAATCAGCTCATACTCATAATTAACACACTTTCAGTCCGTCTGTTGCCATCACTTGTAAAGTGCCACCACTCACGCACCCAGTTCAATAGTCCCGCCTGCCTGTCGTACTATTCACTGCGTTGATTCTCCCAGTCGCAGGTTTTCCTCTCGCTGGTCACTTCTCTCGCCGCTTGTTTCTCTTCTCGCTCGTCGTCTATCGCGCTGAAACTCCAGCCACTCATCCACTCATCAACTCCAGGCTCGGAGGCCCGTTGCAATTTTATACTCGCTGGCCTTGACCTGAAGAAAGTTCTACGCACCCCCGAGTCACTTTGAGAGAAACTAGGGTGGCAAACTCTTATGGACGCGGGGCTTGATCCCGCACCTCGCTGACCGAGCGCTGTCTTGGTGCACTCGCGGTGAGGGGAACTAGGGAGCCGCGAGGGTGGCAGAAGACATTCCTGTATGTTGGCCAGTCTTACTGTATATAAGGCCGCTGGTGCATGACGACACCCCCACTCTCTGACCCACTCTGTCGGTACCGCATCGAGGGCCATCGACGTCGGACTTCGGCTTGACAGCTTGAGGGCAACCCAGTAGGGCGATCCGAGAACCTCTAATGACGTCTTCTTGGAGAGACGTTGACCTGAACGGCCAATCACCACGACTACACGACATTACGAGGCGGAGGAGCTACAGCCCGGTGTCGTCAAGAATCTGTGGTAAGGAGATAATTGGTTCTGGGTGCAGGATAGATCCGGAAAGGAACTTACGCGCAGCGAACCTTAGAGGTCCCCTAAGCCTTAATTATTGCTAACATTAAAACTATCTTGAAGAGCCAAGCAATTATTCAGTGTTGTTGTATAAGGTATTTAAGATCATTATTGTACAGAAAGGGAAATAAAAGATATAGTATTTTTGTAATTGCCTCGTATCATTGAGCTACCTATGAGTTATTCCCCCAGAGTAAGAGTAACGTAAAGAGGATTAGCCTCAGTGTATTATCTTGCTCATGCTAACAGATTACAAGTATATATGGCTAATGTTACAAAACAACAGAAAATTCTTGAAATAAACACGGAAAATCAATCAACTAAATGTCAGGCGCGCAAGTCGCAGAAGATTTATCACGGCGGCAAGTATTTCGTAGCAAGATACGCGCGTATCGGATTATCACTCACCGGACCTTCCAAACATTTCCTTGTAACTCGCCGCCGCTATCATATGACTGATCGGCCCTTCACTTCCACTCGCTCGCGCGGGACAAAGCAGCGAGCGCGTAACAGTGTTTACTGGTTCTCAGTCGTATTTTTTGAGTAGCCCTTCGTGTTTGTTGTGATTTATTCATATTCACTTTCAGGTTTATTAAGGTTGAAGTAAAACAAGTGCCTATTGAGCACTGCTCCCGACTGTACAATGTGAAGATCTCATAAAAAAGTAATACAGACGCCATAAAAATTGCCACGAAAATGCGATTTATGGTATACATAAAAGAAGAATGTATATATTATGCAACATTATGAAATATTTTACTAAAATATACTTCATAAATGTAAAAAAAATATTGATTTAAAAAGTCTGAATTTTTAACAAACGTTAAGCACATTTCCATTCTGGATGCTTCGGAAAGCAGAATTTGCAAGAAAATCTTCAAGATAGATCATCATAATATTTACTGTGATCATATGTAATAAGATCACAGTAATAATGTATCATATCAATTTTGTAATTAATTTTATTTTCGTCAGTTTTAGCAACAAATTTTTGTGATAAATATGACGCAATAAAAATAGTTATAATAATTATTTCCTACATTATTATTACAATTTTCTTACACACAATTACAAGTAAACATTATGAAGCTATTCCATGACGAAAATTTTCTTGAAAATTCTGCTTTCTGAAGCATCCAAAATGGAAATGCGCTTATATTTTGTTACAAATACAGACTACTAAAATCTATTTTTTTTTATTTAAAAAGTATATTTTAGTAACATATTTTATAATGTTACAAAACATACATTCTTCTTTCTTAAACAGCATTAATCCCTTTTTTGTGACAATTTTTATGGTATCTGTACTACTTTTTTATGACTTTTTTTCATTGCATAGTCGAGTGTAGTGCTCCATAGGCAATTTCTTAACTGCATCCTTAATCATTAAGAAAATACATACTATTTTGTCTTGTTATATAAAAGGCAAAAACGTTAGCTGAACCTGAAAGCGATATTCAGTTCAATTAACATATTTAATAAACTGTTCGATTCGCTATGTTAGTCGCATTTTAACGGAATTGCCAACACTGTAAATATTTTTCGAAATGTCTTACTGTGTCAGAAAGGTATATTTATTAATTTTATTGCCTAAGTACTGAAGTTTATTCATGATGATGTCTCTCTGAAGTACCTAACTTCGTGAACCAAAGAGTACCTCATTTTGCTTATTTATTACATTTTAACTAATAACTGCCACTTGCTTAGTGTCTATGTGTATGTGTAGAATTAAGTGTTTATTTTTGTTGGCATATTCCCCCATTTCATCATTTTATGTGGTCATAAACACTCATTCGCTCTTCTACGCTGTCACACACATATGGCTTTTGTTACGACTCTCTTCCAGGCATGAGTGTTTCTAGATCTACTCCTCATAACTGTCAGCAAGGTTACTAACTTTTCATTCAGAAAACGTTTTCTCGTTTCTTTCACGGTCTTGGTTTGTTTCGTATATGTCCCAGGCGTATGCTCTTTACGCAACTATGATTGTACACAATGCCAATTAAGTAGCGTCTGCATATTTCTGAATAATGGACGTATTTTACAATTATGGCTATCCCCGTCTCGCAGATAATTTAAAACAATAATCTACGCATTTAACACCTAATCGGATTGTAAGCTAAGTATTTTCTATAAACTAAGCTTAATGGTACACTGTTACAGTATTTTTTTTCTTAAATAATGTATTTCATCTCAGAAATATATTGCATTTTAACTACATTTTTGATAGCTATTTGTAAGTACCAAATTTTCAAATGTTGTGACTTGTTTTATTTATTGCTGGCTCGAAGCACCAAGTTTTCGTCTGTGAATTTAAACCCTTATGCAAAGTATCTTTTGTTTCCGTCATGATGGAAACTTTGATCATTTACTTTGCTTCGAATGAACATTACGATCACAATGGGGCCGCAATAGTAGTGGGGAATCAGGCATTGTGCTCATACAATATTCGCAATAAACTTTTCTAAATTTTTTTAGGTTTTGTGGGACAGAATTTGGTATAGGAAAGCCTAATGTCTTATAAATAACTATTTAGGAAACGCAGTTTCAAAAATACTCAACCGAAAAACTATGTTGCCACTAAAGAAAACGCACAGCATGAAACGGGGAGCTAATTGGCTTTTATTTATGCCAGACGTACTCCTCGATTTGTAACATAAAAAAAAAAAATGTATTTTTTGTGACTTCGCTCGGCAAAAGAAAAACAGGGTAGGTAATAGGATTCGACCTTTTTTTGTCTCAAAAGAGTCTATAGTGAGTCACAAAATACATCTAGGTCATTACCGACGGCCCTCCCATGCAATCAATAGGGCTGAACTTTGTTTTAAGACGGGTAGAGGAGGGGGGGGGGGGGAAGAATCTTCAGTCGATTGAAAATATTCGTCTGTTTTTCCGCCTTTGCCTCATTTCCTTTCCTTCTTCAGCCCGCCTCTTGAAAAAAAATATGAAAAAAGTTTACTGTGACGGTTCACGTTACGAAAGAATCCAGACTGAACACGAAAGTTGGAGTAAAAGTCAATTATACGCCCATCTCCAAGCGCTTATTTGATACCCACGGTGAAGGTAATAATCACATTTGTATGAAAGCTTAATCGACAAACCTGCCTTGAAAGAACTAAGATTAGTTATTTGCATTGCTGCGTGACCCTGGCAACTGTATATACCCGCATCATCTTAGTTGACAAAGTTGTTGAGTGCATGGTCTTTAATGAACGTTGAACATGTCAAGTTCGTTCACGGGAGTAAAATTATTCTCTGCATCTTTAGCATATTAGCTATTCCGCTGCGAAACAAAACAATAGTCTGAAGAAAGCATACCAATGGAGGAAAATTACTTACAAAAATTGACACAAATTATGGGAATTTTAAATTTTGTTTATTTTTCGTAAATTTCGTAGAATGAGACAAAATTAATATGCTAGTCTAAAGCTCAAATCAATCACCGATGTTACTAGAATACCACGAATGCTATTTCAAAAATTCACGCGGGACTCACCGCAATTAAATTTTAACTTGTGGGATATAATTGAAATAAAATATACCCAGAAGTTAAACGTTACCTCATGTGAACCAAGTATCGTATTTTAAAGAATTTACATAGAGCTCCCGTGACTTTAAAGAACATTACAACTGAAAACAAATTTTGTGTCTAAACATTTTTGGAATTTATACAAATCAATGTTTTGAGATCAAATTTTTACATTAAAAGTAAAGAAAAAACACAATAATTATTTTTAAGATTTGGAATTTTTATGAAGCTGTCATCTATAAAATATCACAAAACAATAAAATATCCTTAAAATATAGGAAAAAATTGGCTCTTCAATAAGCTTAACTGACTTTACAGGTCGTAGGAAGCATATGTACAAAATCATGGAAGTCCTATGCTGGATAATGCTTTTGCCAACTTTGTGATCGAATATTTTACTCGAGTAATATTCGCTTCTGTAAAACTATACTTTAGGCCGTAAACATCATGTATATACTACGATACGATATATTATACTAAAGTAATACGTACGCGCAGAGGTATAAAATAATCGGACGGAAGTGTGTATATAAGTGCCTTCTTTAACCTCACCTTTTGCCAAAATATATATTTTTTTTTTTCTGTTGTGCATTAGAAAAGTATAGCTATGGTCAAATATGTCACATGGCCTCTCAAGGTAAAACCGTCTCTTAATGAATCATTAATGTGCATAAGGGTGTCCATAAGTGTATGCTCATGACGATTCAATGGCTGATCCAGGGGCAGGGGAGCACTAAGGGCAATACTAAGGTGAATTGTGGTTTATGTTGATTATCGTATAGTGTATAATAGTAAGGTATGAAAAATGTCACATGCAGATATACTGTTTTGGTGTTGGTACGGATGATATTACGGATGAGTGCGCAGTTATGACTACCGAGAAATGCAGTGCTACGACAGGAATTCTCCAAATTGCTACAAATGCCAAGCATTTATTGTGCTACAATCATGATTTAAACAATTCAATTTCGAAATCTTCAAAGGTTCAGAGTGTAAGGAATGCTGCAGCTATAACGAAAGAAATTATTGCTTTTTTCAGTTAGTCTGCTAAGAGAGATCTCGTCTTGTAAGCTCATGTAGGCTACCAACTTACACGCTTGTGTAAAACTTGATGGGTTTTAAGGCATGACTCTGTAATACATTTTTTTTAAACACATAGAGGTCTGCACACATGTACTGGCACTTCCGACAAATTATAAGTGAGTCACCTATATCCACTACTGTAAGAACAGCGGTTCTGTTGGTGTCTGTGTTTAAAACTGGCCATCGTCCTATTGGTCCATACCACACCGGACACTACCCTGAACTTTACATCATTCATTATTGGCAGATCATCAACCAATGAAGAGTCGAGCTGATACTGAACCAATCAAATGTTTTTTATCGTGGCTCTAAAAAAAATGAATTCTCCCGTTAGCAATATCACTATTACTGCGCTGTGGTGTTCTCGTGAGGTTGTGTTAAACATTAGCTAAACATAGACTGCACATCCATGCGAGTTTTGTTCTCAATAATAAATAAATTTTCAATTAGCTTTGCTCGAGCTACACTCCAGCATAGTCTACAAAGTGTTAATGCCTTACCAATAATTGTAGAAGCCTTGGCAGAAATTGGCGAACAGTCTGAATATCAGTCTGGAAAAAAAAAAGCTGCGATCTATACCAACTCTGTTTGCAGCACAGAATTAATTTTGTTCTTCGATTCGCTTGGTTGATTTACTTAAGCGTACTTTACCACTCAGTCGTCACTTACAGTCTCCTTCTCTTGATCTAAGAAGAGCCTCTGGTGTTGTACAGGGTACATTGGCTATACTTGATGTATTGAGACAAGATAGTGAAACAATATTTTTTCAGTACTGCATAAGGATGCCCCACCTACAGCTACAAAGCTGGGAATTGACCTCACAATGCCAAGCCTTGCTGCAGGGCAAAAGCTATGTGGCCAATATCCCCGAGGAATATTACAGACGATATGTTTACAGTCCACCGCTGGACGATGACTTAACTGACCTGGATCAACTCTTCTCACAGGATGCATTACAATGCTACGACTTGCACCTTCATCTACCGGTTTTCATATTGAAGGGAGGTAACTTTCAATCATGGATTCATGCTGTTGTTGAATGTTAAGGGTCCTCGTCTTCAAGGTGGTATCTGAGGTGGAACTTTTGCTATTTTTCTGGTTGCTGAAATGTGCATTCAGATAAATGGCAGAGGGAGAGCAAACAAGGTCACCCAAAACCGGAAACTGTGCTTGATGTGATTGACTCTTGTGATATTGATTTATTTATAACGATTCGCTGCTTTTTGGTAATCCTTCTCAATTTGCCTGTCAATGTTGCAAGTGCAGAGAGAGTGAGAGAGAGAGAGAGAGAGAGAGAGAGAGAGAGAGAGAGAGAGAGAGAGAGCTAGCTTTCAGTAGCCTACTACTTGTAAAATCATAGCTACAAACACGAATGGCAGAGGAAAGTTTGAATGGCCTGTACATGCTATTTGCTCACCGCGAATAGATACTTATGATGAAGTTCTTGACCGTTTTTCTAAAGAGGATATGCAAAGGATCGCGCTGAAGGTTATTGTGTAGGCATAATTGTATCTTGCCTAAGATGCTTACTAAACAGAATTTTAATCATTGCAGTTTGCTTTTTTATGCAAATTAGATTGTGTTATTTGTGTGACACTGTATGTAATTTCTAGTACCGCTGAAGTACTTCTTTTCCGGTACTTTGCATGCATAAGTGTATTTCTGTTACTTTAAAACTACGGATGCTCGATTCCCGGACATATAGCCTACTCGTGCTATCATGGGTAGTCTATAATAAATTATGAAATTATGTTTATCACCAATGTTTATAATTATGTTGTATATTTTATTCTCAGCAAGTAGATTTAAATAACTCATCAATACTAAATGAATTCTTAAAAACGCGTGGCCATTATTCGACACAATTATTAAATTATATTGAGAATGACTTTTGCGTTTCAAAAATGTGCGACACGTAGATTGAAATTTTCCTTTATGGTGGAATATAGATAATATTTTTGATACAATACAAAGAAACGTGGTTGGAAAATGCGATCCACTTACTAGTATGTTTTTTGACAAAGAACGTGCAATGTCCTTCGGTCCTTTCAAATATTTTCAACAAAAGTGTACACCTCATAGAAAGTTTTGCACCACCGATATTTCTGAGTTTCAATGCTGCTCACGGTGAAGGAAAAACTATGGAATGACAGTACAGTATATAATTTTTTTTTTTTTGTAATGTTTACTGATAAATTGTTTGCAATTTTACAAATGCTTGTAACAGTACAAAGCGTTCTCTTGTAAAACTACTCGTTTGTAAAACGACTCAATTGTAAAACTACAAGGGCCGTGTTTGTAGTAAAACTCAGGAACTGTTTGTACTATACTGATCCGTATCCATGAGCTTCAGCAAAGTGGCGGACACTCAACGAACAACGTAAAACCGTATATAGCTGTTTGTGTAAAAACTATGGGTGATTTAAAGTGTAGTTGCGTGATTTAAAGTGTACGACAATTTCAAACAAATGTGACAGTATTACTAATTAACTATTGATGTTCCTAGCTACACGGAACTATTAAAATGAAATAGACTACCTTTAAATGTATTCTTCTTAATCGAATAGCTTCCTTAACATCCTGTAAGTACTTGGAGTTATATTGAATATAAAAATAAGCGCTAAGTACGTAAGTCAAGTAGTTCTAATGGTTAATGGTACAGATTATTAATATAATGGGTGTGGGTTTTAGTTCGCGTTGTGGCCTAGTGTCATTTTTTTTTTAGTAAGCTATATTTTGAAATATTTATTTTTAGATATTTTTTTAAATTAATTCATCAAATTTATTTTGTAGAAGAAAAAAATATGTATACTTTTGAAGACTGTAAGTTGTAATACATAATAATAATAGGCTATCATTTGTAATATTACAAATATATGGTTTGCAGATTTCGCAAGGAAAATGTTAGTAGTTTTACAAAGGTTTTACAAAGGAATTTCTTGGCAAGTGGGTTTTCAAGAATTTTTCTTGTAAAACTGCAAACATTTTTTTTTGTGCGAATATTACGCCAGATTTAAATGTCTCTCTATAACGCACCGGCTATCCCAGCAGACATTCTTCAAGTGTAACAGATTACAGGTGTTGTAAAACATCTATGGAGGTGTGTATTTTGCCAGTTGAACACTCTATACAACACAAACGTTTTCACACTTATAATCTAAACACGTTATTCTTCCAATGAGTGTCACTTCTTTCGTATACTGAACGTGATGGCGGAATGGCAACGTTGCAGGAATCGCATTTGTAGGACCCGGGCTCGCTTTCCGGCTCGGCCCATAGGCCAAAGATGAGGTATACCGATCTCGGTGGCTGAGCACAACCAGTCTCCATGTCCCAGCATTCAACTGCTTTTCTGCCTACACGTCTAGCAAAAATGGCGTGGATTGGATTTGAGGTTGGAACGCTGTTTAGTAAAGAAGAGTTTTGTAAAGTTTGTATACCTGCTCTAGCCAATTCATAATGCAGTATGATTAAATTTCAACTGGTAAATGTATTTTATTAATATAAAAGTGGTTCCCACTTAGAAATTAAAATATAAACGAAAACGTTCATCACAGTTGACCACGTGACTTTGACAGTTGTGTAGGATTGGGGTATGTCAATGTTGGGACATGCGCAGAAGACGAATAAGCGGTCTACCTCATCTTTAGTCTATGGTTCGGTCAACGTAACATATTTTTCCAACCCTTTCGTAGTCACTCTAGGCGAAAGCGGAGATATTTTGTCAATACAGGCGATGGCCGATGCCGTCCCCAAACTGTTGGTCCGTATACTTGGCTCTGTCTTTAAGGCTCAGCTAGGCCTCTTCTGCAGAAATTCTTCGTTTTTGACCTGAATACGCCTGTAAATTTGCAACCATAGTGGGAGGCACTCCAGAAAATCCGATGATAACAAAATCAGGGGGTAGAGTTTGGCATTGCAGCTCCGAATCTATCGCCTACATTCAAAATTCAAAGGATAAAATAACTTGTTACGTTGAGTGAGAGTACTGCGAAGCATCGCGCTGGAAGATGGAAAAAAAACGACGCTAAATTGCGCCCTACCCTCCGTAGGACGCAATTTAGCGTTCGTTTCGCCGCGTCTCATAACTTCTGCGTAGTATAGCTCCTGACTAGGAGAAGCCACGACGCTCCTTTAGGTTTCAATCGACAGCTCTTATCATGATCAATCGACTGCGTGTATAAAAACATTTGTGTGACGCGGTTATGGTGAAATCGTATGAGTTTAATAAAAAAAAATTTAGAAATCTTAACACAATATCGGCCTACACTCGTTAAGAATGCCAAGTCAAAATACAGAAATCGTATACGATTGGAAAGAGTATCTCAAAAGCACTCCAGTGATATCCATAAAACCCCAAATGATCGAGTGAAGTGTTGCCGGAACGTAAAAAAAAAAAAAAAAAAAACATCAAGGCGCCCGAGCGCGTCAACGTAGACGTATACACGCAAAACAAACGGCTGTCACCAACACAGCCAAGCCCAATTTTTGCGTCATAATTTCAGATTCATAGTTATTACTGACAATGTACGATTGTGGGACATTTAATTTTTACGAATTGTTTAACATTTTTGTGAGTTATTTAAATTGTGTTTTCTGCTTGTTGTAAGAATTCGAGAACATATTTATATTTCATTGATAATTTCTCGAATTTATGCAACAAGCAGATAACACACAATTATAGTTACGCGCAAAAAAATTTAGCAACGCGTCAAATGTAAATGTTCTACGATCTTGCATTCTCAGTAATTACTATGAACCCGAAATTATTATGCGTAAACGAAGAATTTCTGCAAAAATGAGTGAAGTAGAGCCTTAGTGACCGCAGGGTCAAACAGTTAAGTCACTTACAAATTAAAATATGCGTAGCTTTAAAGTCTGAGTTATTTTCGCAGACGCATTACATTTCTTAACTAACAAATCACTACAACTTTTCTGGGCTGGTGATACAGTATCGATTTCTATCGAGTCGATACATGTTGTCTCGATCTGCTTATACTGGTGACTGTCTATCTACTATATACGAACAGGATTCCTAAATTAGAAATGCGCTAAAGCAGTTGGGATGATCCCAACAGAATGACAAAATAACAGAAAACAAAGCAAGCTTGAAACTTCGCCATGAAAAAGAAATGTTGATAATTCTGATTGCTGTAAATTATATACTTACAGTAGGCCCTTATGATTAGTTAGATATGTTGATATGTAAATAAGGCACGAAACGAGAATAAAAATTGTATTGTAACTTTTGAAGATTTTGTGGTAATTACTGTGACTTATCTGAAAGCGAGATAATCAGATTACGAAGTAGATAAAATTAAGTTATGCAATTTGTCAAGATGGAGAATTAGCGTCGTTTCTTTGACACTTTTTGCGCGGGGTAATTGGATTGTAGTTCAAAACAAGGCTCAGTTATCTCCGAGGAGAACAAAGAAAGGCGATAAAATAAGAACGAGTTCACCACATTCCGGTTCGTTACGAATGTAAGACAACCCTTGGAAGACAGTACGGAACCGTCGGGTAATTTTAAAAATCTACTGAATATAGCTTTTCCTTCATAATAAGGTTAACCATTGATGCACGGTTGAAATAACATGATTACACAATACATATATAAATAAATAACAAATACACTCATTGCCATTCAAATTCGTGCCTCAGTAATATAATCGATACAGTTACTGTCAAGTTGGGTGCAATAGCGCGTTCAAAAACGGCCATAACATCGTATAACCATCACTGTTCGTGTGGAGTAACTTATATCAACAAACCTCCGAACATCACATCTTATGTGATGTCCACAAAATTTACCAGGCGTGGTTGAGCGATAGGCATTCCGAGAAAACGTGCGTGAAATCCGTAGAAACATCTGACAAGCTAAAAGAAGCATTATAATAGGGCTGCGAGGGCCGGGTGGAGAGTGTGTAAGATATGCACGTACATTACACTCTAAACTAGAATCAGTGAGAAACCACTAATTCGCAGTGAGATTCAACTACTAGAATCAGTGAAAATGGCTCCACTTAGAATCAGTGGAAAACCACTGATTGTTTCAGTGAAAAAATTTCACTGATTGAATTAGTGACGTGAAATTTTTTCACTGATTGAATAAGTGACGGCCGACTACAGTGGCGAATTAAATATTGATTTTACTGAATGTAGACAAATAATTACGTGAAATAAACGTATTTGCGGTAGTTTACTATTGATATTGGGAAATTTACTGTAAATTAAAAAAAAAAAAAATGGAGGTGGCTGGGATTGAACTGGAACACCCTTACCATTTCGAATTTATGCCGTTATCTTACCATCTGAGCTACGTAGTTGAGCCAAGAGATGAGAGGAACATTTATGAATTATAGTTTCGCTGTGAAATCGTGAAGATTAAAATTGCATGTTCTTACTTTTCGTTTTGGTTTAATTGGTAACATTATGATTCTTAAAACGAAAAGTTTACCTGAGTGCACTCTCTTCATCACATGATATGCAGTTTAAACCTTCAAATAGAGCGATGTGGCGATTACATGAAAACGAAACATAAGACGTAAAAAGGAATGAAAGACTGAATGTTCATATTGCCTGATAAAATGGCGTTTTGAAACACGAAACCCATTTTAGAAAGTATTTTGTATTGTTTTTATTAGTTGATTCGTTGTTATTTCACTTGATACACAATGTTTAGCTGCTATATTTAAACGTTATTAACGGCCATTTTTACACGCTGTTTAACTTATCAATCAGTCAAAAATAAACGACTAAGTAAACAGTGACAAAAAATTACTGATGAATCCGTGGAAAATGTCACTGAATAAAGAAGTGAAGGGACATTTTTTTTCACTGATTCATTAGTTAAATTCACTGAAGTTACTGTTGAATCAGTCAGATACGTTTGACTGGTTGAAACAGTGAAATTCTCGCTGATTCAGATTTAGAGTGTAGCACTGTAAATTTTGATGGTATTGTACAAGTTTACGGAAGTCTATATAAATAACAAAGAAAGCGTAATATCTTACATGCGTGATTTTTCTAACTCTGCGAGCAAATATTTTACCAGAATGGTGTATTTCTGACACAGTTAAAATATATGTTTTTACGACGAAAGGGGTCACGTAAAACAAATACGCGAATATGCGGCAACAAATGCTAACAAAGTTGGCAAAGGCCTTTATCTATATTGCTCTTTCTTAGTTTTTCAATGCTGTCTTGCAAATAACTGTGAATTTCAATTGATGTATTTGAAATTAATTGTATATATAACGTCATCTGTAAGGCGTGCCATTGTTCATCTTTTGGGCCGTTCGGTATTCATAATGAGACCGTATTGTGAGCATTGGGTACGTGAAAATGCCTATACATGACAAACTGTATTGTGAGCAGTGGTTACGTGAAAGTGCATATACATGACAGACTGTATTGGATTACGTATTGGATTACTGCAGTGGTTACGTGAAAGTGCCTTTACATGACAGACTGGTTCTGGACGACTCCACACTATCATCAGGATTGTGTATCATTTTGCTGCCATGACCTCATGGACAGTCAACGTCTTGCTTTCCCACTATCCAGTGATATTATAAGTGGAAGCTTCAGATGGTCATCATATTCCAACCAAGGGCAGTATTACTTTAACATTTTCTGTGATTAATACTTCAATGTCTTCGACTTCGTTTGCAGTTGTTTTAGCAAGTTAAAGGCGAGAAAGCTGCGGGCTGGCAACGCACTTTCTTTAGCAACAATATATACTTTCTTTGGAAACGGATGACAGACCATTATACTAGTGTTTGGAGGACCGCAGGTTACCGCTACAGTCCCTGAAAAACTATAAGACAGCATATGTCCCCCATTACTGGCGTTATAACCTGGCGAGTCATGACATATAGTGATAGTTTCTACTGGAAGTTACAGCGGTTACGTTGAAGATATCGCGCATTCCTGTGTAATGGTATTCCTGAAATCCCAGGAGATTACCAGCACGTACTCCTGGTTTCACGTAGCGGTTACCCCGCTCTCTTCCCGCCTACGCGAACCGGGTTCAATCCCTGGCCGTGTTACCGGATTTTCACATATGGGAATCATGCCAGACGATGCCATTGGTCGGCGAGTTTTCTCGTGGATCTCCCGTTTCCCCCACCCTTTCATCCCGGCGCTGGGCCATACTCACCTCAATCACCCTCATCGGCTCTCAAGACCTCCCTTCAAAGAGCCGCCCAAATCTCTTCACTAACTCACTCACTCTTCTGGTTTCAAAATATTGCTTTACAATATGATTATCTGGGGGGGGAGGGGGGGCTAAATAATTTGCAGCGACTGTGAAAAAATATGAGACAGGTTAACATAAGGCGTTTGTTTGATTCCATGCCCGATGGCATTGACACTTAACGTCCAATCACGAGAGGCTCCGATTATGTAATCTCACAAAGGAGAAAGCGAACTTATAATTTTACAAATAATTCGTTAGAGATTTCGGAAAATTACAATAATATTAGGGTGTTCATAACCTCCGTTTTACGAACGGTGCCATTAAAAAATTCAGTGTAATGCCTGGTAGGCACTGAGAATAATATTATATATGTGTATATATATATATATATATATATATATATATATATATATATATATATATGTGTGTGTGTGTATATATAATACCTCGGAGTTGAAAGCGACGGCGTGAAAAAAATTATGTTGTCAACTCATAATAATATTGAGTCCCGTAGCAAAACAAAATAATAAATAAAAAGGTACGTTGTGAATTTACAATGTGCTTAAGAGCCGTCGATAAAAAAAAATTTCTGCACTCTAAAAAAAATATTTGTACTTTAACAAGAAAAATTCTTGGAAATCCAATTGCCAGGAAATTCCTTTGTAAAACTACAATCAGTTTTCTTGCAAAATCTGCAAAACATTATATTTGTAATATTACAAATGATAGCCTTGTATTATAACTGAAGTATTGAAAAGTGTACATAAAATTTATAAACGAGTATAAGTTAAAAAAAAATATCTCATTATATAATTTATGAACAAAAAAAATCACAATTTACCAGCACGGGGACTTAAACCAACATACCTTATATAATTAGCTTGCACCCTTAACCCCTAGACCAACTTGACTTAGTTAATTACCACTTGTTCTTATAGTAAAAAGCTACAAATTCTTACAAAATGTTAAGGAAGATATTTGATTAAGAAGAATACATTTACCGGTGCTGTATTTCATTTTATGAGTTCCTTGTAGCTAGGAAACACTAACAGTTAATGAGTAATACGGTCACGTTTAAATGAAATTGTCGTTTTATTACGATTATTTGATTTATTTAAGCGTTTTACGTTATTCAAACTCGCAATACATTTCTTTTCGCACGCTAGTATACATTACATCACCTATAGTTTATACACAAACAGCTGTATATGGTTTTACGTTTTTGGTCGAGTGTCCGCCATTTTGATGAAGCTCGTAAATACGGGTCAGTCAAACATCTCTAGAGTTCTACTACAAACACAACCCTTGTAGTTTTACAAACGAGTAGTTTTCCAAAATAAATCTTTGTACTGTTACAAGCATTTGTAAAATTGCAAACAATTTGTTAGTAAAATTACAAAAATATTTTATAGTGTATAATCAAATTTTTCGACACGAACTAGCCTACATTAAATTGGGTGATAAAACCACACGTTCTGGCACAAATGTAAATATAAATAGGCTAGCTAAATAAACAAGCTATACGTATGCCAGGTATACATGTACACTGTAAAAAAATGTATCTATTTGCTTCTTTCTTAACAAATCTTCGACATGCCAGCCGTGCCGTAAAGCGGCTGAATAGCAACTACCACGATAGAAGTTACGCGCACAGAGGGAAACGTCTAAGTTAGCAGGAAATGAAGTTCACGTGTACACAATAACCTAGAATGTCAAAGAACATTCGGCAGCACAAAGTATTCCCAAAAGTTGTACTCATTCCACCAAAAACGTGTCTCCAACCTGCTTTGTTCGGCTCACAGGCAAAGATGTGATATTTTGTGGTCCTAAAGCGAAAGTAAATAATTTACATGACGTCAAGTCGGCGTGTCTTTACAATACGGTACTAAATATTGTTTTCCTTATCGTGTGTCCCAGGTCAGCGCCACATTGCCCTGATACTGTGATATTTTCTAGTCTTTCTTTTGTTTGTGGCCCCGCAATTATACCATTTTATTTGAAAACATTTTTTTCTTTATTCGTGCTCAAATATTCTTGGCAATGTGTGTGGTCCGGTATTGTGAGAACAAGTTGACTTTTCCTCATTTTATAGGAGTTTTAAATCGATATGTTTATATTAATGTTGAACAAAACTAAAATGGCTATGCAACACGTGGAGAGTTGCAATATGTCACAAACTTTTCAGTGTCATTAAAAGATTTTAATTTTAATATTGTACAGAGTCTGAAATTTTCTGAAGTAATTATGTTTGTAGATGATTTAAAAACATACAATGAGCTTAACTCAATTATGAACATCAAATGAAATAATCTGATATTTATACATGCAGTGAAAGTTTGTAACAATAAAATGAAATAAAGATTTATTGGACATAAAATCTTATTTAGATACAAATAAAGCATTTGTAAACATTGGGTTGATTTAAGCATAAGATTTTGGAAACAATTGGTATTAATGTTTAACGTAGTCTGCGAAGGTAACGTAATCTTATGATAGAACCTTTGTGTCTGTGTGTGTGAATCTGTATGTATACGCATGTATCCATTTCTAAAACATTTGAATTCCACCGAATTTGACTTAACTCGGTATATCTGTAGTATATAGTGAGGAAACTCGACTTAGACCATTTTGGAGCTAGCCGGGTGTTCATTTTCAAAACAACCATTTAAAATTTTCGCACTTTATCTCATAGCTGATAAACTGTTAAACCGAAAAAAAAAATGGTACTTTTGTATTTTACAATGTGGGTACTGAATTAAAAAACTCATTAATCATTATTTAGCTATTTTAAGATAATGCCACCTGAATTGAATCATATTTTGCATCGTGATTCGAGAAATAATTAGACTGGTTTTTCTACACAAGTAGCGCTATAGCATGATTTCAGCTGTCACAATATTTTCATCGTATACCGTAGCCTGTCCTATAGCAGTTCAACAAGTATTAAAATAATAAATTCATGTACACACATCTTATGCATTGTTTTATATATTTCCGTGATGAAATATTTTCTTCTCAGTGCAGTGCGGCGTCTGTTGTCTTTAGGCGCGCAGTGCAGATATACCTTGGGGTTGCAGCCAAAAGGGATAAAGGAGGGGATTTCTAATCCAATTGTGGGACAGAAAAAAAAACTAATTTTTTCTACATTTAACTCTCCACCTCACCTAAATTCGGTTCTTAATCGATACTGCCCTCGTGCGAGAGGCCAGCTCCTGGCTTGTGGGTCGCGGCGAGGTGAGGTCGCTCCACTCCTAATGCTTTTGCTCGAGAGTCGTTTTACTCGGTCGACCCTCAACACAGACGTGGGACGCTTGCTGCTTTAATCTGTATTGTCCTCATGTGTCTGTCTATACAATTGTTCCAGCCACTGCGTTAGTCAGCGTTGTCTTCGATCTTCGGACCTGTTTCGACGTGAATACGTCTTTAAATTTGCGACCATAGTGGGACTGCAGTGGCGATGTGTGCTATAATTTCACGGGCAAGCTTCTGTGTGCATGGGGCATTAGTGGCGTTAATATCCCTAATAAAGGGGAAGGGGGGTCCGGCGGCCCTCCCCCGGGAAAATTAAGATTTCGAAGTGCAAAATGGTGCCATTCAATTTTTTTTTTTCGTACCCAAATATAATATACACCGCTTGTAAAAATATTGATATTTTTTAACAAAAAATTTTTCCGAGCGAAAAATATTACAAAGATGCCTTTATCAAACACGGAACCTTGTCGACTCAAAATCAATATTATTTTAATACCCGTCGACAGTGAGGTATTTACATACTGAGAAATTTTGTTTTTACAGAAGTGTAGACAGGAAAAATGATTATTCGTGTGTGTAAAGATGGAAAGCAGTCAACTCAATTTTTACAAAATTCTTTAAGAGAACAAAACCGAATTTATGTAAACTTTAGAACGCTCGTGTTTTTGAACAGCATTGCGCAGATTGTTAAGGTTACAATACCTAGTTGCAGTCCACGTGTTAACATCCTTTGAAAACAATAAACATGACCAGCAAAACATTTTGTTTATGCTGTTACATCCAGCTAACCACGAGTGTTTCTGATAAACATTTTTATTTGGAAATTACATACAAAATTACCTTTCTTGCGTGTGGTGATCGTAAGTTCAGGTGTCGGCCTACACTCTTTTATGTCACATCTTTCCTGAAAAGTGAAAGCACTGCTGGAAAATTGCTTCACTCCTAATCCACACACACCACACTTACATCCACATATTTCTGTTGCACTCATTATATCTACACGGTTCTCACTCTCTCACGGTAATTTTAGAATTTTTATGTAGGGTGTACATCGTGCACGAATATGCATAACATTCCCAGCACCAAAACTAAATTAAATAAAAACAATAAGATTCGTGTTGTGAGCGCGAACTTGCCCACGTATCGATCTAGTAACTGTAAACTACGCCACGCCAACTGCCTGCGGCTAGGCCAGCTTTGGCTATGTCCGCTTCAGTTCGGTGAAGAAATCACTACCATCGTAGCTTCTAACACAGGTTGACACAGCCATAAGCCCCCGCCCCTCCCCGGGCGGTCTTCCTACCCTTCCTCCACTCCGTCGGCCGGGAAACCATTGCGACCGCCTACCTGCTGAAAGCATTACTTACAGCGCTTCCAAACGTATTAGTTATACTAGCCAACGAGTTGTTTTCTTATAATGTACAGTATTGTTTCCCGACTATAATGTGTACCACATGAGTGAAAAGTTACCTGAAAGTAAATATAAGTTAGAATTTAATATTTATTTTAAATATAAAATTGCCAGGAAACTGTCTGGACAAGCACTGTCTGCCTTGCTTGCCCTAGTGAGACGCCACTGAGTGGGAGGCAATCCAGAAAATCCAACGATAGCAAAATCGGGGGATAAAGTTTGGCATTTGCAGCTCTAAATCCATCGTCTACATTCAAAATTCAATTACACCATTCGATTGCCAAAGGATCAAAGAATATGTTACGTTGAGTGAGGACTGAGAAGCATCGGCCTACACTCGTCAAAAAGCCAAGTCGAAATACAGGAATCGTATACGGTTGGAAAGAGCATCTCAAAAACAATCCAGTGATACCCTTAAATAGGGACGCCCGAATTTCGGAAAAGATTACACGACCAGTTGTATTTCATAACACTTTATCTCAGATTTACTTTTGTTATTGGATGGTTTCCGTGTTGCGCGTCTTTCGGTGTCTACCTGCGAATCAAATACGCAGAGTACTAAAGTTACTTAATCCAGATTGGCCAGTTACGTAAGATATTGAAATCTAACCTGTGTGGAAATCTTTTCGCGAAATTCGGGTGTCCCTACCCACAAAATCCCATATTATCGGGTTAAGCGGTGTCGGGAACGTAAAATGAACATCAAGGCGTCCGAGCGCGTCAACGTAGACGTATTCACGTATAAAAAAGGCCGTGTCCCCAACACAGCCAAACTCAATTTTTTTTTTGCAACTTTCCTCATAAAGAGTCCCGAAAATTTCGCGAATTCATTTGAGGACAGGCTATACTTCAAACATATACACAGTTGACTTTCGTTTTAATTGGACTGCAGTATGTAAGTTACGCCCTGGACGCATTTGAACCAATAAATATCACGCAAGGAAAAACGGGCCAAATCACGTGCCATTTGATCTCTGGTGAAAGTGGAGCAACAGCCAATGAACAGCTGACTGAGGCTCGAGTACATAAATGATTGTTGCCAAACAAATCCTCGAAATCTCAGGTTCGCTACTAATATACCATCTTCCTGTTTTTTTCTTTCTATTATTATTCTGTTTATGTAGTGTCAATTTTTTTTCCAACATCTGACTAGATTCCTGCTTGGAATTGTTAATAGATGCCATATTTGTTGTTTTGTGTGGTTTTTATTGTGTTTTTTGACCAGATAACATCTTCAAATTACACGCGCGTTACATATTTGGTGACAACAGCTAACTTCGGCTCGTTTCTGTTACTATATTCCAAGCTTTTTTCTTTACATTGCATTTTTTCTGTGACTATAACAAAGCATGCTCATAATAATAGTTCAGATAATCACTCAGGTATAATACTCAAGCTCCCACTTTTTTTTTTAAAGTGTGCATGTTTGTGTCAAGTTCTTGTAAGAGTCTGATATAAATCGACGTTAAAAATCAACTGGAGTCTACAGTTTTATGGAAGCCAATACAGAAAAACTAACAAAGGACAACATTGTGTGAAACAACCTTCCTCGGCCAATTTTCCTGCATGAGTAACCGCATTTTTTTTAGCGTAATATTATACCCCAATTAGAAATATTCTCATTTACGGTGCTATACTTCATGCATTACAATATAGAAGCAGAGGTAAACATTGCACGTGACAAAGTCACAGCCATTGGCTGGCTAGTTGGATCAGAGTATGACTGTGACACAAAGTAATTCCGATGGTGTTTCATATTTTTGAAGATCAAATTGAGGAATTAAATTTACCATTTGCATCAGCGAGTATTTTAAAATAATGAAATACTTCAAGTGATATTTAGGACACGTGTTATTTAAGATTAGGAATATTTTTGATGGTTGTCTTGTTTCAGGGTGAAAACGCACCAAGTAATCAATGTTGTGAAAGACGACGAACGCGGCGGGTCGGTAAGAAGTGTCACCGCGCGTCGAAAAACATAAGAAATTGGAAAGCCTTTACAAAACAGACAGAAAATATTGCTTATTATTAGATGCCTAATTTAAAGAATTCACTGCATTATACGCTGTTCACGTTGAACTGAGCACGTTGATAGCCTCGATTAGAATCTATACTCGTATGCACATTGCGTATCCACAATATTGTAAAATTAACATTGCCGTCGGTCAGATCACTTTATACATACGTCATTCAAGTGTAGCTGTGAAATTATCAGCAAAGTAAATGATTTACAAATGTGCTCCCTCTTACACTTATTTATAAGTAATTAACAATATAAAGCAGAATTAGTATTCTCAAGTGTTTAACTAACACTTCCAATTCAAGCCTACAGTTGGAATTAATGGAGAATCACTGTTTCCTTCTCGATGCATCAGTTTTAAACATAACAGTTCAAAACAAAAATACTTTTACGTTTAATTTACTAAGGAATACCAGCATGTTAAAAAAAAATCTTGCAAATTTTCTGTTTTTTTTTTTTATATTCATTTTTTATAAATTGAACTTTAAAATTTACGTTTTACAAAAAAAAAAAAAATTGTGAACGAATAAATTAGTTTGAAACTTTCTTAATGGGGCAGTTTTCTCTGGGAATGTTCCATTGAATGTTAGTTTGTTTGAAACTGTTAATATTAAGATAGATTTATTGAGAAAGAATTTATTTAACATTGAAATCCCATTTAAGCCCCTTGTCTGCAATCTTGGTATAGGCTGTTCACGGTAAAGTGAGCACTTTCGAGACCCTAGTTACTTTTTCCTTTTAGCCATTTCTTATCGAAATAAATATTGTCATGTAAGTAATAAACCAAGGGTGAATTTCCACCGCATTCGGAAGTTAACATATAAGGCTAACAAAAAAATAAATTTATTGACTATTATTCCAAATGAGAAGGCTTTCAAAAGTGCTCACTTTACTGTGAATAGCCTATAGGCAGATCTCTAAAGATACGGAACTACTTGCCAGTCAGTGTATCCGTTAAAATTCATGCACAAAGGGCCAGCGACATTTTTCAAAATTTTATTTTGAAAGGCTTTAATTAACCATCAAAAACCTATAAAATAAGTAACAAAATAATAATTTGGTTTTTACAATGCAAAAGCGAAAGGGGTGTAATTATGACAGTCGACTGCACGTATGGCATATGTTGATAGCTAGCAACACCTTCCGAGAGTGCAGATAGGCGGAGATATACAAGCTACCATCTTTGAATGGGTAAAATATATATATATATATATATATATATATATATATATATATTATAGATGATCAGTAATGATTTACTGTGGCAAAATATCCGTTATCTATCACTACCCTTTCTCGGGTTTTCTGTATTGGCTTCCAGAACATGTTATTGTCAATTTAAATTATTTTCGTTGATTCATGCTTCACGTGATCTATTGTACGTGCTACATGAATGACAATCAGGCGATAACAGCGCCAACCATATATTCATAACTACTTTGAAATTTCTAAAATATTTTTGATCTTCCATGAGTATTAAAATATAGTTATGATTTTTGAAATGAAAGTGGCTGAACATCAAATAATTAGACAATGACAATTCTAGGAAGTAGTACTATGATTTCAATTATATGTTGAAAATATACGTCTTGTTGAAATTCTTACATTTTGACAAACGTGAAGTAACAAAAAGATCTATTGAAAGTTGGATTACTTTCTCAACATTTTAGTTAGTTGAGGAAACTGCGTATAGGGTACACGTCACAGTTACATGGCCGCAAAAATTTTTACCTGCACAAAAATATCTGCTTAACGCTATATCGGAAAAATAACCTTAGGTGATTCACAAAAATATACTTAGTGTATATTTGTCAGAAATTTTTCAATTTACGAAGGACGCTAATTGTCACTCTGTAAATTAAATTTGCCCACACTATTGGTAGTCTATCCCTGTATTTGAGGAATATAAATTCTTAACTATATAAACTACATTTTTATGTAAGAGTATTGGCAGTATTGTACTCAAAGACCACTTTTGCACGTACACTTTCAAGTCCCTGTGCGCAGATGTGAACCAGCATGCGTTTCATCAGTACTCGCAATAAATTAGCATATATTAACGCTAGAATAGAGAGGACGGTCCATTTACAACTGTTACTCATCATTGCTTTCGAACTGAAGTGGATAACAATCCCAGAGCCAATTAACAACTCAAAGGAAGGCCATGTTGAAAGTGTTCATGGTATGATGCACAGCACTTTGCAAATTAGTTTAATGTATTTATTTCGGCTGCAATTGGCTAATTGGTGCATATGTCATCGGAAAATGATAGCAATTATGTTTCTGTGATTGCCAGAAGATAAATGCCACCGACAGTATTATATTCAGTAGTGCCCGAAAAACTGATTTCTGAAATAAGAAACTATGCGCATATAAACGTGAGTAAAATACCCTTTTATAAATAAGGAGACAAAAAAAATTTGGTTCTGGATTATCACATCACGTGTGATATTCCCTTCTTCTGTGCCTAGCTGGCGTTGGACGTTTGGAAAGACAGCGGCAACTTTAAGCCCAAAAATATTTTTACTGTTCTTTGGGTGTATTTGAGAAAGATTTCACGTGAGGAGAATTGCAGTATGAAGGAAATAAAATAAAATCTATCTAAATCATATGAATTGATAAGGCGCAACTTATGTGCTGTGTTGACTTAAATTTAGTCATTCGTCCCAGATAATGTTTTAGAAGCAGTGAAAATGTCTGCCAGATGCCTATCTCAATGGCCATTCATACAGGTGCGAAAGGACAATATAAGATAGGGCAAAGTAAGCAAAAAGCGAACGAAGATTTGGTGTATATAACAGAGAATTCCGTAGAGTAGCGATGACGATCGGTACAATGGCGACTAGATGCTTCTGTTTTCGACTTATTAGCTACGCATATCTATACAATAATTATTTATATCTTTCATTTACTGAAATATTTTATTTTACCAACTTATTGGCAGTTTTTAGTGGTTATTGTTAAATATTTTATTTTCTAGTTGTTTGTTTTATGTACATTTTGAAATTCGCGCACGCGATTGAGAATTTCGTATTAAATATGCATGTATTTACATGTATGCCTGAACGTCTGTTGATAGAATTAGTTTTAAACTCAGTTTGCATAAAGGTATTAAGAAAATGGAAATTTGAGTAGAAAATTACACTGCAAAATAAAAATTTGAATGTATTTCATTGATGCCTTAACGCTCATTGATAAAATGTAGTTTTAATCACAGTTCACGGAAATTTATTAATATACTCGAATTTTACGAATAAAATTGTGCTGCAAAATAAAGATATCGCGTTACCACACAAAATACGAATGGGTATAACGAAATGTAAATTTTTCATTCTCTGCAATTTTCGAGTTAAGAAGTTTTATTCAAAGCCTAACGGTAAGATGGATTTTATTCTAATTTTCAGATAGAAATCAAGACATTTTAAAAATAAATTTTAAAAAGCGTAAAAGAATGGAGATATATCTACAGTCTTATGGTTGGTTCGTTAGTAATTCCACATTGCGGTGTAGCTACTATGTACTCTATAAGCTACTACATGGCATACAATTTTATAATTTTTGTTATTGTTATTGTTTGAAAAGCTTTGCGTATCTTTGTGTATTAAAGTAGAACGTTAATATTTAACATGCATTTAATTCATAAACTACCTTGCTCTTTTATAAAACTTGTTTTGCAGAGAATTTTATTTGTATAGTATCATTCCAGCAGTTGTAGCTTAAATAACAAAAATAATAATAATAACCGACGTAAGCCGATTATTTTGTTGAAAGAAAACGAGTATGCACATACAAAAATTTAATAAGGGCATTATCTCTACTGCACGAAAAAAGTATCTTTCAAATAACACATGAAATGCAGTATTAAATGTATATGTATGTGTAGTTTATATTTGTTTCATATTGCAATTAAAACTTTATACTTATGAATAAGTATGATTACAAATCCGTAGTTTTCATAATTTTTCAGTTACTTAGCCCTCAATGCGAAATTGATAGGTTAGTAAAAATACCTATTCCTTTGTCGTATTATTTTGGATGCTCAAAATTTTAAACGTAATAAATTTTGCAGTTAAGAAATAAAATATTGTAATGAATTGATATTACTGTGAAAATATAACAAACTGCGTAAAGTGAGTTTCCTATTACACGATTTAAAGGCAGTTTTATTCACATTCGCGTGTTTCACCAGACAAAACATGACATTCTTCATTACCACTAACGTTTAATAATTGCGTTAACCCAAAATAACATAGGTAATTCATATTTTGAACTCAACAGTAGTTGAAATTTACAGTAACAAACATTATGTTAAAAAGTATTTTACTATGTAGTGTGAATTGCTTTAGCCGTAGGTGTTTTCAAGGTTACCTCATTTAACGAAATTTACTAGCTTTGAATTGAATGTGAGTCAGTTTCAGTTACAATTTTTTTTCGTAAGTGGCGATTTTTATCTATAAAACCGAAAAGAAGTAACATTTCCAACTAATTGAGTGAACAATTAAATTCTTAATTATTATGTCAGAAAATAAGCAACGTTTTCTTACACTTTTCAAAATTTGAACTCTTACATTTTTAATCCGCAAATGTCATATAACTAATTTCACGCCTACATTTATTAGGTTAACTTTGCCATAAGCTAAAAGTTATGGGAATACAAATTTTTTGACGAATCAGTAACATTATTCGTGAATATAAAACTATCTCTACTATTTTTATATTCTGAATAAAATCTATTTATCGCCTAATGTATTCATTTCATACCATTCATTACTGTGTGTGTCAAGAATATAGTGTTTTTTAATTTATTACTTGACTGTGATTAGATTTATAAGACTTAAAGCGTTCACTAATTTAATGAAATTAAGGTCTTCAAACGATTGCTTGGTACTCATTGGTACAATTACATGTATTAAGAATGATAGATACTACAGCATCTCGCAGTAATGTGTGATATTCGTGCGACATAACTCATTGTTTGACATTTCAACCAAATATGCCTATTCACACGGTTAAATTATTTTATTTGCGTTTGCAAATTCCTCGGGATGGTCCCGACGAATACACTGATGTTGTTTGTGTCCCCAAATTAGTCGCGCAGTTCGAGTCTATGATGCCGTATCTCTAAGTCAATAACTTTTAGTCTAGCGTGTACAGGTAATATCTAGAATGTTACAGGTAATATAAACATAAATTGTGACAATTTCATTCCCAAACATGTACCTGGAAAGACATTTTGCCACGTAATCAACCGGGAAGATAATTTCTCCTTTAAATATTATTCCATCATTGTTGTTACTGAATATCACGTATTGTTCATGAGGAATCATTTTACATGACATCTAAATAAAAAGAAGGCACAATAAATGTTTGTCGTCCATAACCGTCGCTTCAAGAATGGCGCGTTTAACTAGCTTAGTAAAACTCCGGGTAAGCTGTGACCCTCGAATAAAATAAACATATCAACAGGACTATTGGGATAAGGTAGCTGACGGCGTGAAATTATTAAAATTTCGACTCACGTGGAACTTGAGTCCCGTGGCATACCGAATAACTAGGGGCGCCTGTTTTTCGCGAAAGTATTTCAGGTTAGGTTGTGTTCCAAGACACTTTAGTTCAGAAACACTTTCGTCATTGGATCATTTGAATTAATAGTTACGCGTCTTATCTGTCAGCCAGCGAATCACGAACGATCAGTATCAGAGAAACGTAATTTTGATTGGCTCAATCATGTAACAGACGCTCAATGCCCAAAGGAACACTGAAAAAAATATTTTGTGGCGGCCACAAAAATATTTTGTTGATATTCACCCTGGCAAATTTTTTATGGTGTACACAAAAAATTTTGTAGATGCCACAAAATAATTTTTTAATGGCCACAAAAGTATAGTGGTGACAACTAAAAAATTTTGTGTCCACCAAAAAAAAACTTGGCAGGGTGAATACCAACAAAATATTTTTGTGGCCGCCACAAAATTTTTTTTTTTTCAGTGAAGACTGCAAGTATGTATATAGGATATTGAAATCTAGCCTCCACGTAAATATTTTTGTGTAAAACAGGTGGTCTTACTGATAACTAATGAAAGTCTTCAAAAAGCTAACCGTCTGGTATCGTGGTAGAGCAGCAACTGACAATAAGACGACTCACGCGCACAGAGAGAAAAAACGGGCAAGTCAGCTAACCGAGGAACGGAAATTGCTTGTGTTAACACGGTATAGAAGGTTTCAGTACTTGCAAAATATTCAACATACATAACTTCCGGAAGTGGAACACTTTTCACCGAGAACGTGCCTCCTGCATGCCTTTGTCCGTTCACAAGTGACCCTGATGTGGAAGCAAGTAATTTGCGAAACGTGACATCGGCGTATCGTGATAATTCCACAGTCGCTTATAGCCAATACTGTAATTTCTGAAGGAATGTGAGATTACAAAACTTTTTTCTTTTCGCTTAAGCTAGTATAATATCGAATATAATATAAAATCATTGTTCAGGTCATACTCCAATATCGGACTAAGCTACGCGAATTTTTGGTAGTCCTATATCATACTGTATGCTTACTCATTTCCTTCGCTTCCTGTGTGTTCAACTATAAGCAGTCTTCAGTTTAGAAATATACCGTTTGAATTAAAATTCCAGCAAATCCGTCACAGATTTTTCTTGCACTCCGTCCTAATTAAATAGCTGCAAAAAACAACATACTCGGTATTTTTCCTTAACCTCAATGACAACTCTCAAGAAGTATATGATTTATTACATGATTATTTTGGAGACTGTTCAGTTATAGCTTGTACATTGTTTTGTATGATATAGGCGGTTCACCGTAAAATGAGCACGTTTGAAAGCCCTTCTTAAGCTCTACCTGTATGCACGCTGTGTGTTCTTCCGTCTTATGTAATATTAACATTTTCACGGGCCTCATCACTTCATTCATGTGTCGGTCAAGTGATACTGGTAAATAATTAGAAAACAAAATATTTTTACAAATTTGCTCATTTTTACACTTTGATGAATTAGAAAGAAAAAAAAAAAACAGAAAGCGACAGAAATAATTTAAGTCAATATAAATGGTTACCTAAAACTTTTATTCTACGTTAAGATATGGAACTATTTCCCCTCCATCGTTACCAACTTTACTGGCCACATGTAACTCAGTGCGCCCGCTCAAATACATCCAGGAAGTGGCAGTGACTTTTTCCTAAGGCTGATTTCAAAAGTGCTCATTTTATCGTGAACAGCCTTTACCAAGTTGTTTAAAAGAAACACCAGAACAGATTTTTTTTTTCATACGAGGTACCACACAAATATCACGCGCTATTTCTTCGCTTTGAATGCCATTTTGTTGTGTTGGATAAACTCTACACTTACATAAAATTACGTATGTTAAACGTACTCGTATACATCTCCAACTGCAAAATTGACAGCTTCCATTTATTTTGTTTGTGAAGAAACAAATATTTCTCGACATATGAAACTTGCAAGTATAAAAGTCAAACGTGAAAGAAGTCATACGACCTGGTAGAATAGACAAAGTGCTTTTCTCCCAAGTTTTTGCCTTATTCTTTATTTCAACTTTTTCCACTTATTCGAGGAAAAAAGGCTTTTCGGATAATATTGCTTTCAAAAAATTAGTGCATATTCCCGATACGTTTCAGAAGAAATAAAACATTTCTGAGCCGACTGCTACTACAGTGTTAAAATTAAAAATAATATAATATGAATACATTATTTTGTCTTTACTGAAATTAATTTACGCACTTGAAAAATGCGATGCGCTGCTCGTTATAATTAGATTTCTTTTTCAAAATTCCACCCTTAGTTCGCCATTTATCTAGTCACATTTAACTAAAGCCATTCATTCTGTTTGCAGCAAATTGCTTTTTTCGTAAATTATTTTCCAAGTTCATCTCCAACGACATTCAGCTTTCTCAGGGGAACACTTATCAGAGCAGAGATGATACGTGTAAAACGGCAAAATACGGCGTAAGTCCCAAGTTTCAGAATTTTTGTAAAAAAAAACCTAGCGTAAGGAACAAAATAATTTAGCCCTAACACCACAAATTTTCTCCACGACGAAGCTTGCCTACAGCGTAAGCGCCATTAAGAATGTACGTGAGTGAGAAGAAAAGACGATAATTTCCCCCTTCGTATGCAGATCGTGTATGCATTCGCCTTAAGAACAAACGCGCTCACATATTTTGCAACCCCGTAGTATTATTAAAGCCCCTTGAAACATTTACGATCTCAAAATTTCTGTAAATTGTGTTGTACGAAAATGGCATGCAAAATAAAATTTTAAACTGCGTATACTAAGGGGACCAGCATTATAAAAGAAATGTCAAAACGCTTAACTCAACAGAACGTTATATAACTACAAAAAAATATGAGTTAATAATTTCTTGTATAAAAGAGGAGCGAGTTCTAGGGCATGTGAAGAGGAGATTTACGAATGCTGTGACATTTCGTAAGCGAATATCAATTTACATTACTTAGTAGAAAATTGCCGAACGAAATTCTGTTAGAAATTATAATTCAATAATTCATAAAAGATATTTAAGAATTTGGGTAACTGTGTACATCCCATTGCGACAATTCACAAATAATGTAAACTGGAGAATGTGTTTCAATTCCATTTATCATAAATAAATACAATTTGAATTGACAAAACAACCTACAGAACGACTACACAAAATATACCACAGCAATAATTATCACAGTTCTTGCATTGATTACAATTCTTTGAAACGTAGTAATTGTCTTGAGTACCAAAAGGAGAAAAAATACATCAAAAATATAATCTTAGCTCCATAACAACACATCTTTAAAAAATACAAGTTCAAAAATTAATTAATTTAACAATTGATTAAAAACGTTACCCTTTTCTTTGACTAATACACAGCACCCTTTTGACTATAAAAACTTGTACAAAGAGGGCAGCTTTTGACTTGCCCATTAAAGCCTGCATTCTATAAAATACTTTAAAACAATTAACGTGTATACAAAATAATAACGGAGGAAGGCAGTCACGTAAGAGACAGTACGGCTCCGACCGTTAAAATTTCAAAGAACAAACAACATATTAAAAGTTCTACGCCCCAACGATATAGTCGGGGAAACAGCAACAAATGGATACTCATAAATGCTTGGGCGGCTAACAAGGACAAACACGGCACGTTAAAATAAGAGAGATACAGCAAAGTGACACCATAGTTAAGCCGGAACGTAATTTTGAAGGGAGACCGAAATAAAAATTTTGGAATGGCCTAGCCTTACTGCACACCCAAGATACAACACAACTATGACATAAAAATTACAAAAATAATTTACAACCCAACCGCAAGGTTAGCGTTCTCGACGATTTACCGTTTAACTGCCCCATCGCTCAGTAGCTTAACTTGTATACTCCGTCAACTCAGTAATATAATGTCTGTGTTTTCCACTGCTGGAAGAAGGTGATGGTGTTTAAGCCATCAGGTACAAGCGAGAAGCTGCGGTGTAAGTCGCGGCGAAATGTAGCATACTTCGGACGGGCGTAAAATAGAGCAGAACAGGCAGAGCCCAGTCCTTGCAAGGATTTAAGTAAACTATCCTGGCTAATCGAAAATTGTGACGCACGAAGGGGAAAGGGGAAAGCAAGGATGGAGAACGGTAAGGAAAAGAGAGGGGGTTCGAACCGAGCAAAGAGTACACCACCGTGCAGAAGTAGATGGCGGTAAAAACATTAACGTGGCAGTGTTAGCGTCACTACCACCACCCCATACCTGTGCCTTGTGGACTACTCTCTCAAAGTCGAAAGTTCGTCTGTACAAAACACATAGTTCACAGAAGAAGCCGTAAGTAAAAACTCGCAAACATAGTAGAGCAGGAACAATAGCGTAAATATAAGAGAATCAGTTTATACACGATGAGTCCTTTAAAAGACGCCCCGTGGTACATGTGTGTAACGGAGCGAGGGAATGAGGAAATACAGTCCAGTGTGACAACAAAATACCTAGAGAAGGTGCTGGAAGTGGCCGCTATTGACCTCGAGGAAGGTGTGCAAACAAC
This sequence comes from Dryococelus australis, assembly GCA_029891345.1. Classification (NCBI taxonomy): domain Eukaryota; kingdom Metazoa; phylum Arthropoda; class Insecta; order Phasmatodea; family Phasmatidae; genus Dryococelus; species Dryococelus australis. The sequence goes on along the minus strand of CM056995.1, from coordinate 90,535,433 downwards.
ACCAAGGGTTGTGAAAGGCACGGGCGAGGACATGCTGAGGGATGGCATCGATAGCTGTGATAATGTTGGCATGGAGTTCGAGTGTGTGCGGGTTGTTGCTGTACACCTGTCCCTTTAGAGCGCCCCACAAGAAGGAATTACAGACGCATAAATCTGGAGAACGGGGTGGTACAGGTTGGTTTATTCCGCGGCTGTTGATACGATCAGGCTGGAACACCGACTCAATGCGCGCGATCGTTGCACGTGCAGTATGCACCGTGGCTCCACCCTGCTGAAAGTAAGCAATGTTGCGCTCATCCTCCGTCAGTTGTTCCACAAAAACATTGAAAATGTGTTCGATGTAACGAGCCGAGTTAACATTCTGTATTTCCTTATTCCCTCGCTCCGTTACACATATGTCCCACGGGGACTCTTTTAAAGGACTCGCCCTGTATAACACATAAACATGCAGGTCAAGTCCATATTCCATATCTTAAATACGTGGAGTGATCAGCTCCATTTTCACTGTGGTCTCCGGAGACGGCGGGCAACCAAGAGCCGAAGGGCGTCTCAACGCCAAGAGAGCTAGCCTCTTCTCGGGCACAGAAGAATTGCAATAAGCAGGAGCCAGGGAGGTTGCTGTAGATGTAACCAACAGAAGCTCAGCCTCGTCAAATTGCAGACCGGTTCAGCTTCCAAACCACTGAAGTCAACGTAGCAGGGTGGACTCGCCCTAGCTCGGTTGGAGGGAGGGAAGAAGGAATAATAAGAATTATAAAAGGGAAAACAATAACATAAATAAGATGGGAGCAAGGGTAAGGATACAAATGTGCAGGTACGTATACACTATAGACAACGAACGATCAGTACCACTGCACATAAGCCTTCAACTATCAGACATGAGCCTTGCGACAAGAGAGATTTGAGCAGGGCCAAACTAAACTAAAAGTATTTAACCCTAAAAACTTATGAACCTTCAATAAAATGTGTTTATCATTTCCCCCGTTAGATCTTTTCCCAAATCTGCTTACGTGAAATCCTTGCCAATTACCAGGTCCCCTAACTTTAAATTAACCCGTAATCTACCCTGGTCCATTTTTAGCAACGCCCTGCAGCTTTGCAGCACCAAGCCTACGGTGGACCTCCTCCAGTAGACGATCACTGTCAGTCTCGCCAAGGGGAGAGGGATAGGGTGGGATGTTCCTGATGTTCAGTAAGGGATTACTCAGATGACAACCAAGGAAAGGGAGAGAATGTGGAACTCCCATGAAATCATGTAGGCCTAGTTCACTATTAAAGCCTGCATTAATTAAATATATGTCCTGATTCCACTTATTATGGTCCTGATTGTAAAAAAATTGTTAAACAAGCCTTCAGATTTTTGTCAAATCTCTTTACATGGTTTCCCTTCTGATAGTAGGGGCTAGAGGTGAAATCTTTAGTCGCCCAACGGAAACATCTATTGACTGTAGGGCCCCATAAAGTCAGTTATTACGTTAGAGAGATTCCTCAGTTTTAAAAAGTGAATTGGTCCACTAGCAGCGACGTCGTCAAGTTGAAACGTCATAAGCACCAACACCAAAATCGCTCTGGTACGGCCAACAAGACTCTAATTGAAACCAATAAATTCTAAAACGTGTTGTGCTAACCAGTATTGAGACAGCCATATTCAACGGTTGCAGGAAAAGTCCCTCGCAGCTCATATGAAGAGGTTGTTTTCTGTCAGGAGGCGATGGCAATTCGTTTTCAAAGTCGTGCTGTTGCAAGCAAGTTTTTTTTTTTTTTTATAATACATAGATGAATTATTGCTTTTCAAATATATTTTCGAGAGTAACATGCTTCATGTTTTGCTTGCAGTATGCATTGTTCCTGATCAGCACTAAAATTATCCTGTCTGTTAATAAAGTTCAATTACGTCATTTTTTGAGGACTGTAAGGTTGGGCTGTATACCTGGCCATTTCTAAGCCCTGAATTAGACCTAGTGGAACATATACTATGATATGAGCTAGAATGCCGTCTGTATGCCGTACTCATTTGACCAATACTCAAACGTCAGCTATTCAACAAGCTGCAGTAATAATGGAAAGAAATTCCGCTAGGTGTGTAACCGAACTCAGTGAAAAGTCTTCTCTCAAGTTTTAATACTCTAATGACAACAAACGGAATTTCAACATATTGTATGTTATACGGCTGGCAGCTGTGAATTTCGGCCACATCTTCCAAGCAAAAATATTAAAACATCTGTGAATAAAAAGAACATACATTTCTCATACGCAACAAACTACCGTTTTAATCATAAATGTCCCATTCTCCTAATTTTTATGGCAAATGTTATGTTCATAAGATGCCTAAAATATATTGATATGTGGGGAGGCAAAAATAAGAGGAAAAAATCATAGACGATTCAAGAAGAGAAATAATTTAGTCAGGATTATCCGTGTTAATTTTTGTGTGCCTGTTTATATTATGGTTAGAAAACGGAATTATTTACGTCACTATAAATCAATATTTAAAAACATGCAATTGTTCATAACGGCATTTCACATATCAACGATATTGTCGTTGCCTTGGAAAAATAATTATAGAATTTAAAACATGGCAGAAAATGCTATGTTTGCAAGAATCAAGGAAATCAGGTTTTGGAAAGTGTGACACTATGTAAAACAGCATTTCAAATGTCATGACATTATGCATGACCAAATATAAAACAGAAATGTTAAATAGCCGTATCATGTTTATATGCAACAAATCAAAAGCACACTAAGAAAGTCTATTTACATGTACTCAGAAAAAATCATACTATAGGTATGTAAGTGTAGGAAATACATTATTCCTATTCCCAGATGATGTGTCTGTCATCTGCCCAGCACAATACTAGTTTGCTAACACATGTTGTATACAGTTCGTGTTTTTTCCCTACTCTATTATGTTTAAATTTACTGGTGGTTTCACAATGCATCGCATCGCCGTGTAACTGCGTGAGTGATGTCTGATTTGAGAACTTTGAGTAGCCACAGCCAAATAATAACTGTGAAATGACAAATCATTTTGATGAAACAACTTGTATGTGAGGAAATGAGTTACGTTCTCAAAAACAAGAATAAGTCTAATAATTTAAGCATTTTAAAACTAGAATTTGTTTTCTTAGTTCACAACATTTTTAAAGTTAGGGGTTTTATATTTCAGTCAGAGAACTCATTAAAAAACTTCTTCCGCAACGCGCTAACTGGAACGCTACGTTTTATTGTTCATTGTCTCCTTCCATCTTCAAGTTTAATTAAGCAATAACCGCCCAAAGAGCTACGTGTTCTTGCAGTCGGCAAAGCGTTAAAATGCGTAAAGAGCAATAGTTACCCTTTGGGTGATTTCAAGGACTGTTCCAGGAAGGTCCTCTTCAAGTTTTTTTTGTCTCATTCGCGGAAAGTTGCACTTTTGTTACCCCACCAGCTGATTAACGACTGGCACATAAAGAGTGGCAGACATCACGAAACGAACCAATTCTCTTTTACTGTCTTTTCCAGTAGACCCCATTATTACGTCTTGAATTCAGTAGCAAGAAAACATACTGGCCCACTTACAAGTATAAAAACGTCAGCATCAATCTGTTACCGCAGCAGTTAGCTTGAATTTATAAACTTTCTGTTTCATTAATATTTAGCCACTAGTTACTAAGTGTTTGCCAGTTTAATGCCAAAACTATACAAGTAATGAATTTAAATAAAGTTGTGGGTAGACAAAGGAATTTTTTTTAACGTGGGCTACTGTAGGACGTAGAGCACCAAAATTTATGTGAATTGCGTTTAAATAGCTTCCACAAAGAGAATATATTAATAACGACAATGAAACCTTTTTTTTTTGTACCCACCGGATTTTTCTAACAGGCGTAAAATTGTTTCGTTGTTTCGTTGTAAATGTGACGTGAGATGTTTCGAGACAGCATGACAAAATAACACTTCCAACAACACTAGAAAACTCAATTACTCTAGTCAGGAATAGCACTAGGAAAATATCTACTTTCCACTGGAAGTAAAATTCATCAGAGACGTTTCAGGCAAAATGTGAGATTTAATTAATATTCTTGTTACCAATTCTTGCACATAAGAATTAACAATCACTTATGACATGGACTCTGTTTTCAAACAAAATTTCAATTAGTGGCCTCGGCAACACAAGCCCCTCTCGTGAATAGCAATATTGATTAACTTTAGAAAAATAATTGGATAGTGTATTTTCTCCAGACTAGCTCAGGGTATCGCAGATATATAATGCCAGGGTGCTAGTGGTTACAATTAACAGGGGCAGATCTGGTTGAAATTCGTATCTGCTTCTTTAAAATAAATCGAAAGCTTAGCTGAATGAAGCTAGTTAGATGAAATCTGGACGGGCTTGAAGGTCTAGTAGATCTGGCCGTAGGCAGGTGCATTACCGTGAATGATGCAGGACATCTCCTTGCGGCCTTCCCTCAATCAGGATCTCGGGCCTATAGTGTAGTTACACTTAAATACACACCACTGTAGTTCTACTTACAAAGCCTGTAAAAATAACGCTGGCGGCGACGGGTACACGCCCGCTTCTCACTATTCTAGCTCACGCGTCTTCGTCTACGTCTAGACGATCCGTTTAGAGGTGCGAACTTGGGGCATTAAATTAAAATTCAATTTAAATTCCTCCACGCTGAAACCACGCGGGTCAGCATCCTGCAGTCGGAAACCAAGATGGCTAAAATCTCATACAAAATGCTTTAGTTAAAAACGCCGTCGAAAAATAACGAATCGCGAGAGTGCTATAGGCAAAATTACTCATCACGTCATTTAGTTGCTATGGCATCGAATCAACGACTGCTCAGAAACTACGCATGGTATTCTAAGTACATTACAAATACAGCAAACTGAAAAGACATGTAAATATGTTGCAAAATCAAATAAATCAGAACAATCACCTGAGTAGTTAACTTACATACTAATTAACATAATTGTATAAAGTTTCTCGTTTGATATACCTTCTTTTCTGCCAATTTTACAGAAATATATCTAACGTCAACTCGATAAGGAACTAATGAAATAAAAACTGTAGATATTCCCTTATTTTCACTTCACATGCGAGCCGAGACCATTACCGACATCAGTAAACAGGATAGATTGAGCATCAACTTGGATGGGCGAGGGAAGGAAGAAGCTTCAAAATGTTATTAACTGAAGAAAAACTTCGTTTTGCCATAAAGAAACAATGCAAGTAGAAAGAAAAATTTTCTATATCGAAATTTTTATTCTGTTTTGAAGTCTTGCCTCTCAGAGTTCAGTTTGGGGCGAAATTGTTTACTATTTTTGAACAGTTAGTAGGCCTGTAAGACGCAAGATATGAAGATTGTAATGTATTTAGAAATGCGTGGTTTGTCGTTAACTTTTATGAAATAAACTAGTTTGCGAATTGTATCTTGTGTTATTTACGGCAGTGTGTACATGAATTCAAGAAATAATTCAGAACTGTTATCGTTTGATCGTCATAAGAAGAGAACTTTACATAGGTTAAGTTGTAATTTTGTTCTGTAGTATAGTTGGGCAATAATACAACTTTGTCTATATTTAAATTCGAGATTAACTACATATTTCTTTCATAAAAAGACTGGACTACGTTATGATGGGCTAAGTATATTTACTAGTAGCACATATATTTTTAATAAATATGTATGAGAGCATCATCATAATTGAAGTTTATGAATTTTAATTCGCCACTGTAGCTAACCTTGTTCAACCTATACCTACCAAGAAATATTATTAAGGGCAACTGAGAAGTCTAGTACTTGCCTAGTATTAATGCAAATAACTGGATTTTCGCTCTACTGTATTTTTTATGAGCCAAGAAAATTATATACGAATTTCTTGGAATATAGCCATTGTCGGGAGGAAATTCTAATGCGTGTCTTTTAGATTTTATTCTGAGTAGAGCGGCATACACAATCTTGAAAGTGTCTAGAGCTTTAGCGTGGCAGTCATGCCCTGTACACTAAAGTAAATTTATAATGTACTTGTAAATGTTTAAAGCTCTCATTATAACTAACTCCGCTCAAGTCGAGATTACGAGGTCACCTTCCGATATCCTAGCTTATATTTCGTCCTAATCACCAGGAACCAGCTGCCAAGCAGGTGTACCATCAGTTGAAGGTTTTTTTTTCGTTTATTTTGTGACACCACTGTTTATGTTTACACTAACCTCCATATAACAGATGATCAAAAACACTGCTTGAAAAACGTGCAGGTGCCATACTGTTAAATGAATGTCCGTGTCGGCCAATACCGCTTGTGTTCCATTTTGTTTACTAATCCCTGGGGCATTAGCCACTTATCTGTTACGACTAGTTCGGGTATGGTACATTCTAGACGTAAGGTTGATGTATTTTCGTCCTCTGCGCATGCTTCCAACGTTTGCTAAATAACTACCAAAACAAATGTCAAGTCCACGTGTGTCAACAATGATATGATGTTTGTTTACATTTGGTTTTAACCTCAAAACCACGCTTTAATGAAAAAAAAATACTGACTTTTGCGTGATGTTATTAAGATTTATTCCAAACTACAGGGACATCCTGATCTACAGGAACAAACGTTGTGAGGCGATTCCCTATGCAAAAATGAGACAGAAAACATTAAGATACATATGAGCCCCTTAGTTCTCAAGTGGCGTAAGTTCAAAATAACTGATTGTGAACTTACACCGTAAATCTATTCTGGCTATTGATCCATATCTGGCAAACGTGCGGTTTAAGTCCCTCCTTTAAAATCACGCCGTTGGGTGCAGCACAAATTTGAGACGTGGGCGATGAAAATACTGAGCGGTTGCGGAACAAATGGTGAAAGTCCAGAACAAGTTATCTAAGTAAACAAAGCCCACTATAGTGTGCGCTCTTGCCATGTGTTTTGTGACTAGTCTCATGGTTTACTGTTTCAGTGAAAGCTTGTTAGTTGTGTTATGCTACCATAGACAGCGGCGAGGAGCAAAATGTAATATTGCAACCAAGGAGACGAATAAGAAAAGAAGAGACATACACGGAAAATTAAGCGAAGAAGAAAAGAAATAGCGGCCCGCCATACGTGAACAGAAGAGGCGCTGTTGTAAGTGAGAAGGTTTTTCAAGTGTAGGAATAATCGCCGCAGAAAGTCGAGTGTGGAGGAGAGGAAAAGTTTGCAACAACAGTTTTTAAAACAAGTCATTTCGGAAAACCAAATGCTTATATTTGTGGACTTGAGTATGGTGTTCATGTAGTTAGGCCACGACCCCGCGAACATGCATAAAATACCAGAATATTAATTAACCTGTATTTTCTCACCACTACGAATGAAACCATTTAGGTGTCTGAGTTTTTTTCTAGACACTTTTAATGTGAGTAGTGGTAGTGTTACACGCGCCCTAGCAAAATATCGAGAGGGTATATCACCAGGCCAGGACCGGAGATGTACGAAAGAATATGCAAGGAAACCCAGGAGAATGTTAAATTTGTTAAGGAACACATACCAAGTTTCCCATCTTATGAGTCACAACAGATGAACTCATAATCATAATATACAATATTTCAATTAAAATTTTAACATACGGGAAATGTATGACTTGTTTAAAAAAAAAAGTGTGAAGAAACAGATGTGGTTCTTGTGAGAACTGTTTTTATCGCAGTGTCTTCAATACTCAGTTTAATTTGCACTTTTACACGCCAAAGAAGGATGCATGTAAAAAAAAAATGCCATGAATTAAATGTAAACATTAGTGACCCAAGTCTTTGTGTTAATGAAAATACACGACTCGAGTCTGATCACGAACTGCATTTGCGGAAAGCAGATAATTGCAGGGGAAAAAATAAAATTATAGAAATTGTACCATAAACAGTGGTATTATTTATGTTTGCTTGATATATCTGCAAAAAGCACTACATTTTCCTCATTCTGTAAGTTTCAGATGCTTGTCACAAGCAGAACATGTACTGTATAGGCCGTTCACGGTAAAGTGAGCACTTTTTAAGAGCCTTTCAAAATGCATCAACCCCTAATAAATATATTTTATTGCAGCCTCAGGCATTAACTTTTGAGAGAGGTGAGACGTATACACTGTGTTTATTAGTCATATTACAGTGTTTATATTAAGAAATGGCGGAAAGTTATAAATTAGTTGAAAGGAAAATTTTTGCAGGGCCTTAAAAAGTGCTCACTTTACCGTGAACAGCATATATCTCCATAACATCTTTTCACGACCTAGGGAAAATTCCTGGTACTTTTATGTATGGGACAAAACGCAGCCTTAAAGAGAGTCACAAGAAAAAGTGTCTATTTTCCTAATCATTCACTGTTGTGCACCGGATTATACTCCATCACCAATGTGAGTTTGTATTTTATTGTGTGATGGCAAGACTTGTTACACTCCAGTTGTACGTTTATGTTCTGTCCTGTTCTCGACCCCCGTCATTGCGTCTGCCCGCAGTGCACAACTGTTTATGGGTTGCAGCACGACGTGTGAAAGGGTCACCTGCCTGAATGATGTGTGATTCGCTCTTCTATGTTTGCTAATTAAAAAGGTGGTTTATATAGAGCGCGCTGATGCCGAACCTGTGGTGGTTTAGGGGGTGTCCGTGGAGGAGGCTGCATAGGTAGTACAGGGGATCGGGGAGATCGTCGCTGGGTGCGTGGGAGGACCGACTGGGAGGAGGAAACTGTCACCAACTCCAGGACTCGGGTTCGCAGACAAGAAGATCCTGTGGGAACATCGGCTTACGATGCAGAAGTTAGTTTAAGTTGGGTCTCTGTTAATTTCTCACTGTAGAGGCGGGGCTTATAATAGTCTGCAGAATAGTGTTTGAAGACTTAGTCTCCGACAGTTGTGCATCAGGAATATTTCTGCAAGGTAGAAGGACTTTATTTTTGGTGGTAACACGTAAAGACTTTGTATTCGTGTTGTGGGAAAAACGGAATTAGGTTTTTGGATGTCCGTCGTGGAACGTAGTCTCAAAAGTGGCGAATGAGAATTTTGGGTACTAAGAAGAAAGGATTTGTGACTAGGATTTGCGGACACATTTGGTGATCAGGGACGTCGGGAATAGTCAAGAGTATAAATGAGATTGTTTTGTATTACTGTGCGTTTATTGTGGATATGCGTGAGCACTACCTACAACCTGGGTGTACTGGTGAGGGCAATACCCTGAGGCTCAGATGTTTGTGGACTGGTGTGAAGTTCACTGTGTATGGGAAAAGGAATTAATTTTGGATTACGGTTGGGATCTTTTTCTTCTAGAGGCCAAAGGTCTCAGCGATTGATTTAATAAGAATAATTGTTTTTTAATATATTATATGTGTTAATGAATGTTTTTTCTGGGAAATTACTGGATGTTTTTAAATATGTTTTATTGGAATCTTAAATGTATTTTGTGAATGATTTTGTTTGAAAATCAAATGGTTGTATATTCTCAACCAAATTGTTATTTATAATGTTGTAAATTGAAAGAAAGAATCAGAATTAAATTAATATGAGACCAAAATTAAACTAAAACAAAACTAAACTGTGTTTTGGACATTAATGTGTACACCCACCCATTCTGGCCAGCAAGATAAAATAACTATAAATTACTATATTTTGAAAGGTTTTGGTGATATAGCCTATGCTTCCCTTTCCCATCCTCTTCCTGGATAGTGATAGGTAGGCGAAGGTTGGGAGGGAAGTTGTGGCAGTATTGGCAACCCGTCGCAATTGTGTAGCAATGTGGTAGTATCACAAATGAAATTTTGGCAGTGTCGTAATAATGATGTCGCAGTCATAGAGCAGACGTTCCTTTTATCGGGACACCATGTCTGCCTAATGGCAAAGATTCTAGTTCAATGGAAACAGCCGCAATGGGAAAAACTATCTATGTTCCTAGTGACTAGTATACAATAATGGGGTCAGCTATAAGGAAGCTAAAACTGCCTGTCAAAAGAATTGGGAATATTTCTTGTCTACTGAAACGTTGTAAAAAGATATCATAAAGAGAAAATCTATTAAGGAGCAATCTGATGCGAACTGGCTTAGAAGACAGTGTATACGAAATGAAAGAGCATTCAAATGTTGCATAAAGAAACTCTGAGTGAACTGGAAGATTTCAGGTCTCAGGCATGAGACCAGGAAGGTGTGGGCTGCCAATGTCCCTGATGAACGTGGAGCAAACTTTACTTTATCCAGGGGAACGAACGGTGTCAGCACTAAAGAAGGAAGACACGTTGGACTTGTTGAGATTTTCATCCCGTCTGTGCATCGTTGTTACTTTGAAGGCATCATTGAAGACCCTCGTGTAGATGATGAACTCCTTGAAGAAGATACAACGACTGTCTGTGAAGTGAGCGAGACGTCTTGACTGTGCAACTTTAACACAAGGTTTGCAACAAACGAAATAATATTAACTCTTTGAATGGTCTGCCCCACAGACATATGAATATTACAAGTTAAGACTGTTAACCTTTGCAAACACTGGAGAGTAATTTCGTATGCTATATTATTACTAATTTCATTATAACAAAATATATATTTTTAATTTTCTTGTATTAATGTTTAACCTAAATATTTTTATGCATATTTTTTCCATTTCACTGCAAAAATTAATCTCTTTACTTCCTTTCCATTTAAGTATATTTTTGAATGTGCTTTAATCCTTTTACGGTAATAAAAGTAAGTTGAATGAAACATTTGCTGTATTATTTTCTGGTATTGTCAATAATAAAACTTTATTTAAATTTAGAACTAATGTAACACATTTTGTTATTGGGTAAAAGTCTGTTCACTTCTGGTCAAACAGTTTGTTAACAATGATAATTTTAATGAATAATTTTGTTACGATTTTGTTGGTTAGGCCAAACACAATTTCCTTTAATACCTCCATAGTACAAAAATTGTAAACCTTGTAAACTATACGACATAAAGGTTTGAATTTATTCTTAATGTACATAAAAGATTTATCTTATTTTATACAAATTATTTATAAAGAATTATTTGTTTAAGTTTGTCAATAATTTTTTGCAAGACCAAACTTAAACCCTTAATGGTTTTCAAAGTGCAAAAATTGACTTACACCACTTGGGAACCAGTTGTCAAGAATACACTAGTTTTTATTTTAGGAATTTATTGTTTGGATTTATTACGGACATGAAAGTTTGATTTTATTTTGGTCAAAAAATGTTATACAGTAATATTTTCATTTGTTAAGAATTGTCGGTGAGCACAGACGCAAACACTTAATTTTCTCAAAATAGTAAAAATGGACATACACCACTTCGGAACTAACGGGCACGTATGCTATTATGGCAAATGAATTAGAGATATTATTAATTTTGTTGTGTGATGCGTAACACTACGGCAGCTTTGATATTCCTCGTCGTTTGAGCGATCCAATTTATGTGACGTGCTGAAGTTATGCCCACTGGATAACAGCGTGAACTCTGTGCCATTATTTCATGTAATCTATCTTATCACAAATTTGTATCGTAACTAACAAAACGTAGGACCACGTGAGAGTATCCAATTTAGAAAACTCTACCGACGAATCACGTGATAATTACTTGAAGCTAGATTGAGCAGAGGTGACGATGTAAGTACATCACTCATCGCCAACTGAGGGAAGTAAAGTTCAGTCTGCGGTCGGCTCAAGCACGCATCTCGGCCATTTGCAAACGTGGCGGACGTTACCGTTGTCCGCTGTGATGGGCTACTTCCGTTTCTCTAATTGCACAGTAAAACTGATTCTTCCTCGGCTAAGAAAAAAGATTTGAAAATGGCATTAATTGCTCGGTAATTGAAAAACAACAGCAAAATCTGAGTGAAATGTTTGGCTCTTGCCTTGATGTTAAAATGTTTTTTACGAGACGAGCGAACCGAAAGCGTTAATGAATAATACGTTGGACGCCACCGAGTTGTAAAAATCGAAAATGTTGAACCCAATCGTTAGTCTGCCAAATAGGTTGTTTAGTAGTAATTGTCGGTTTATTGCCTAGCACAAATTTAGTTTACGGGTCTTTATAAACGCATTTGGCGACACATTGTATGTCCACAAATTAGGGCGGTTTTTAAAGAAAAGGTTTTTTTAAAATTATTATTTTAATATTCGCTGCTGTCGTAAGGGACTTACTGCTATACTTCAATCACGGTTACTTCAAACTTTTCTGAAGCCCTGCTTAAGTTATACTTCCAGGATATTACTCCGCCTCTTGCGAACAAAGCTTAACTACGTCTAGAAAATTACACCAAAGGGACCACGCACCGCATTCGTGCGCACTCAGCGTAATTATATTTTGCATAAGAACTACTTCTTACTAGATGTTGCCAGCATACCAATATTCTCCCTGTTTTTATACACATTAATTAGAAATGATATATTATAATTTATAGAGAGGATATAAGTAAAAGTAGAATTTAACCAAAACTAAGGTACTTTTACGTTAACAGGCGTGTAAAACGCTTATGATGTATGGCATATTTAATAAATGGCCACACACTTCATACTCGGTGAGATTTTTCAACTGTTTGATCCAAAAGGGGTGAATAGACCGCGATCAGACTATACGTTTAGTAGCGATGACGGGGTAGTAAACAGATGGACGTTTATTTTATAGGTGTGGTAAAATTCTTATTCATTCACTATCGAGAAGTCATCTGTGAATACAAGAATATACAAAGCAAATCAAAGCGACCATTAGATATATATAGGTGACCTTGAATTTTGCTTCGTAAGGGTGTAAAATTTTTCCGAATTTACCTGACTGCTGATTTTACAAGGCCGCGACCATTAAATTGAGAGGAACAGGAATAGCGCAAAATCGGACACGACCAGCACCCGCCGAAATTACCTCCAACACGATCAGCGATAAATAACATTCGAAATGGTCCCCGTAAACACTACAGAGCGTTAACGCAGAGTAACATAATAAATCTCAAAAACGACAACTCTATGGTGATTCACGCACCAACGAAAAGCTCAACAAATCTGCAGATGGTGGTGGGAGGAAATAACGCATACGATTACCTACACAGTAAAAATTTTCTTGTAAGTTTTGCGAACGATTGATTGTAAACTATTTGCCTCTCGCAACTCTGCAAATGAAATGTTGTACCTTTAGAACGCATTGTTTCACGAAACATACAAAATTGTTTGCGTAGTCCTATGGTATTTTCCTAATTAAAATTCGAAATCAGTTTTACACATTCCGTATTAAAGTTTCGTCATATTGATTCTTAGCCGCGTGTAGTGTTACAGAGATTATCTTCGCAACTAGGTTAGAATGAATACTTTGTGAAATACAGCATTTTATTTATAGTGAACGTTTTACTCGACAAGGCCTAAACACCGGAGGAATTCAACTCTGTCTCAGAAGCTCAAGTGGTTCCATCACTTTTTTTTTTTTTTACAACGAACATATGTGTTTGCAAAGAAAAGGTTTTCAAAACAGAACGTGCGTGTTTATGAGTATGTGTGTTTAAGTGCTTTCTTTCTCGAAATGTTTGAATTAAGTTTCAGATGCCAACCAAGCTTCATACAATTCTATTAACAATCCTCGTGTATGCTCCCAGAATATTCTTTACAGCAGGTTTATTATAATTGTTTCCGACTAAATTTATTATATTCTAAGTATTTCGTTACATCCAAAACAACAATTTCGCATAAAAAAATCTTTAAGATTTTAATAATGGGCGGTTACTAAATTGCAACAAATTACATAAACTTCAATTACACATATTAATGGAAAGGGAAATAAAAACCCGACATCCATAAATAATGCCGATTTATCTTCAATTGGGTTGATTTTGCGGGAGCTACCCGTTTCAATTTTCTGCGCATTCTTCCTATACTCAGGTAAGGTGAGGACGAAGTCTTGACTGAATAAATACTTAATAAATTTGCCTCAGTCCTGTCGGCTAAAGTATTGCACCACACAGTAACTTGTGATAAAAGCAATTTAGTAGGGATTTGTGTGTGTTTTAATTAATGCACGTCGCTAGCACAGAACAATTCCATGTTCCAGTTATACCACGGGCATTAGATTATTTAACATGTTGTTAAACGGGACGCCTGAGGCGCGTAAATTAGTTCGTGAAGGATGGAGATCTTAATAAATGTAAATGAACTAAATATGATTTCTAATTTATTCACACAGCTATTATTTATAGCATTATATTATCTCTCTTTTTATTTAATAGTGAGCGCAATATTTAATTTCCATTTAAACTCTAATTAACGCCCTTCTTAACGGCTTTGGTTACAGTCAGTTAACTCATGCTCATCATTAAAACGTGTTTAGTCTATCTGTTGCCATCATATGTAATGTATTTCACTCACGCTTCTAGTCCAATAGTCCTGCTTGCCAACCGCACCCTTCACTGCTTGATACTCGCAGTCGCAGACTTCCCTGCTGCTGGTCACTTCTCCCGCTGCTCGTCTGCTATCGCTTGGAACTCAGCCACTCATGTATTCAACATAATCTCCCTGCCCGGAGGCCTTTCACACTTTCATATCGTTCGCCATGACCATCTGCAAGGTTCAACGAACCCCGAGTCACGCTGAGAGAACGAGGTCAGTAATCCAGAGTATTCCTAAGATACACGCAGAAAAATCAATACAACCAGTGTCAACAGCGTGCTCCGCAAAAAAAAATATCCCGTCGGCTCGCTTTCTGCAACAGATACGTAGCCACCGACCTATCGCTCGCCTGTCATTCAAAACAATCCTTTGACTTACTACCACCTCTATCATATTACTGCTGTCCTACACTTCCACTCGCTCGCGCGGGATGCAAAGCAGTAAGTGCGTAACGATATTTAGTAAGTGTGACTCAATGTAGTAGACTGACAAAACTACTTACGTCTACTGAGTAAGTTTACAAATTGTGCTCCTTAAATTGCTGGCCCTTCAATTTTTAAACGTCATTTGTCATAAATCCGTTACTTTAATTCCGTGACTAATAATTATACGACTTACATTTGGTTGCCAAAATTCCTCAGCAAAAATATTATTTTGTGTGGTATACTACCAGAGGTGTCGTATTCTGATCAGACTCGCGAACATTTTTCATTTGCAAGTTTTACATGCATGCCTGTCAGTAAAAATAATTTAGTATAACATAATTAAAATAATTCCTTCCTTGATATTAGTTAACTCTTTAATTTTACGTCGCTAACGCTGTTACTAATGTTCGTTTCGACTCCTCGCACATCAATAGTTGACGTTCACTATGTTTTTCAGCTTGAATTAGTTCCATTACTAAACTTGGTGTTGTCAACCCTTATAAAAATGAGTGAAGTTTTATCGTGCGGACTACACATTCGTATTGCTTCTGGCTACAAGCGATTTATTTTGCGCTGAAGTAGTCAATAAATTAAAGTAACTGATATCTTCTGAAAAATTCACGCAGGAAGAGTGGGCAAGAGTGTTGATTTACCGCAGTATTTTGAGGAGATTGTGGCTTAACGTCTCGTCGACAGCAAGATCATTAGAACTGAAACAATGGTTTGGACTATGGAGATCTGAGTAGGTAGCGGCCATAGTTTGTAACAAATGACCATCCATTTGGAAAACCGATGAACCGATGTTTGTTTGGCCGGACCAGGAATGGAGCCGAGATCCTCCGGAATGCTAGGATAAGGATAGTTTGAAACCCCATTCAGTAAAATGAACTTAATTCTATGTAACAGTTTCCTGTTGAAGAGAAAAGAAATTTCTTCTATATCGAACTAGGTTTTGTTATTGTTCTGATGCAATAATCGTCCGCTTGTGGTTTTTTGTGTGCTATCTGAGGAACGGTTCTAATTTACAGTAAATAGCAGAGTATCTCGTATATATTTGTAAATGTTAATGAAGACAAGGAATTTTTTTTGTGTTGTATGACAAACAAAAATTTAAAATTACTCGAAACCGTTTTCTTTAAGGTTTTCTCTGGGCAATCAGTTGAAATTTCATATGGCCTGAAATATGTTGTGTTTTGCCAAGGAAATTTAAAATCGGTGAAAGTAGTACACATCAAATGTATTAAAACATAAATATCTTATATTGTACAAATACCGAGCTGACAGAAGACGAGAGAAAGAAAGTAATAATATATATTAGGTTATCTTAATATAATAAAAATATGCTGGCAAAAACATAATTATATATTTCAAAAGAGATTCAGGATACCAGTACCAGAATACAGATTTTTAAAAATCATTAACACTTAATTGACATGTTGCGTATATGATATATATTACATGACATGTTGGTTATTTGACAAAGTGAATTAGGAGCATAGGAACTTGGGCCCCATATTCCGAAATTTTCGAATTTTCGGTGCTGTATTTTGAAAACTTTTATCATCTGACTACAAATATTTACATTTTTGTAAGCCCTATATAAATCAATTTGAGATAACAAAATAAAAAATTATCGTGAAATATGGCTTTATTAAAAGTTTTGAGAAACAATTGGGTGTCAGTAATGCATAATACTCAAATTAAGTTACGACAGAAGGTGATATAGTTGCTGGCGTTCTACAGGACACGCAGTGGAACATATAGTTGAACCTGCTCACAGCAATTAGGACGGGGAACTTGGGATTGAGGTGGCGGGGAGTCCTTACCGCATACCTGGCAGGGCTATCGGCTCGTTACTCCTGAAACTGCATCAAATGATTTCGCTTCTTACTGCTCCCACGACGAGCGGTCAGGTCACGTTCGGCCGGAAGTGAATTATCGGAGCCCGAACACGGGATGGAGTGGACGTGAAGAGCATGAGAAGAATCCTCTTCGCCCCAGTTCACTGTGGTGCCGAAAGGCCACGCAGTAACCATGTGCGCGCGCTTGACCTACACAAACACTGTCCAGTAACATAGAGAACGCGCATTAACACAATCTCCACACCTTTCACAATTGCCGTACGATTCAACTTAATTTTCTCCGAACTCCAGAATTTAGTTAGTTTCAAGTACAGAGGTTTATTTATATAATAGAAGAACAATTATAGCAGATAAGATTTCTTTTCTGACTTCATTGACGTGGTTCTTAACCATATGCATTAAAAAATATCACTCCCGCTTTCATTAGCAAGCAGTTTTTGTATCGTCACTGCTACATTTCTTGTGACGTGCTTATTAAAATTTTAAAACATTTAAATGTAAAAAAAAAAATGATTTTATTTTATGGACCAGTAGTAATTTCATTTTTACGTTTAGAATAGTTAAATTCACAGTCAAACAAATAATGATTTTCTCTAACTTATAATGAAGCACGCATTTAGAATTTATATTGTGTTAATTATAAATTACATTTTCCTCAAAACGATTATGACTGACATATACTAGTTAAGTTGACTTAACTTGTACAAAAATTATAAATAAGGATAAACAATTTTAGTGTTTGAAGAATCTACTTTCAGCTATGTCACATTTAATAGGTATCGCCTTCGCTGAAAATCACACGTTTACCGTTAAGTCCATACGTGCATATAACAGAGACATGATTGTTAAGTTTTTCATTAACTTTTTAACGACGTTGTTTTGTTGATGTTCTAAATTTAAATTTAGTGGCAATTTTTCTAGCATTGTTTTTTGCGAGTTTCCTTTTCATTTTAAATCGCCATTTGGAGAAGAAAAATGTTCTTTGTTTACTTGAGCTTAACTAAATATTTCGAAAATTAAAGTAAATACGTAAATGCTTACGCACGAAAAGAAATTTGCGTTAATAGACTTTCCTCGTAAATTGGAAAAATTAAATTCTACTTACCGTGATCGGAACAACATTAATCTACTTTTGAAAATCATACGTATCTTATCTTTTGCTACAATTCAAGTTTGATTCAGTACTTTCTAAAAAACATTGATAATATCTGTCCGTAAACGCACATAAATTAACATAAAGTTGGTAGTGATTTGGGAAAAGAGGTTTCTTCTCTCTGTGACTAATTATTATTGCTAATTCTAAACAACATTCGGTTGACATGTCGCTACAAGTCATGTTTCACTGCCAAGTCACGACTGCAAAAACAAAATTAAAATATTTCCTAAGGCAATAATGAAAATATGTCGTTATTGATTATAGCAGTTGTGGTAAATTTCCTAAAAGCTTTTATTTGAATTATCACTTGGTTGTGACTCTAAGTGACATGCCGTCTTCTGTCAATTTGCTGTGTGCTTACAAGCAAATAAAGCGAGTGCAAGCATTTAAAATATGAAATAATCTTGAATTAAATTGTATAAATATCTGGCAATCTTGAGAGCTCGTGTTTAATTACCTGGCACAGTCCGGTAGCCTCTTTACATTTCCTTATGTTACTGAAATTAAAAACGCAATAAAAAAACTCGTGAAACTCTACTGTAAAGTCATTAACACTTACCAAACTTCATAACGTATTGTTTTTAAAATTGTTTCTATAATAAGGGCCGATATGGTGAAAAGTATAGGGTCATCAAAAAAGAATGGTACAATTTCATAACTTTATAGCGATAAAACTATTTAACTGAATCAGCTGATTCTTGCTCCAAACTGTAGCGGAAGGACCGAAGTTTTCTTAGGATGGTTATCGACAGTTGCACACCGATCTTGAGATTGTGTCATTGGGTTAAAAGTTACAGCGAAACCGGTACCGTGTAGAAAAAAATTAATCATCAGGATGGTCAAGAACGTCCGAAGAATAGACGGAACAGCTTAGGCTATCTTGTGTGCGCAGCCCTAAAAAGTCAATTTCCCACCGCAGTTTGGAGCTTCGCATTCCAAAGACTACCATGCAAAATTTTCTTCATAAACGTCTGAGATTGCATGCCTACAAGATTCAATTGAGACATAAAATTAAGCCGGAAAATGGGCCCAATCGTTTTGCATTCGCTGCTTTCGTGTTAAAAGAAAAGGACACGAAAAGAAGCCCCTAACTTACCCGACTAGACTTTTTCTTTTGAGGACATGTCTAGAACATTGTCTACGCTGTGAAGATTTGAGATTTGGAGCATTTTCATCAAATAATCACTGCTACCATTGAGACAATTACGGCGACAGTGCTCCGGAATACGTGGATGGTGATCGAATATCGCCTGGACATATACAGAGCTATCAATGGAGCGCACATAGAAACATTCCAAGGTAAGTAAAACTTTTGTTCTTGCTGTTCAATTTGGTATAAGAACCAACCAAATCGGTCGAACAGTTTCGAAGCTGTGATTTTTTTAAAATCTTACCATTCTTTTTCAATAACCCTGTAATTCTAAAACTTGGATTTCCTACCCAGAGGGAAACGTGGTACTACATTTGTTTGAAAAACTGAGTTATTCAGTCTCAAGCAGTTTAAATAGAGAAACCTCTCTGTAGGCTGTTCACGGTAAAGTGAGCACTTCTGAGGCCCTAGTTACTATTTCTTTTCATTCTTTAACGTCCTTGTTAAACAAATATTGCCATGTCAGTAATAAATACAGCGTGTACTTTGCACCGCACTTGGAAGTTAACGTCTAAGACTAAAATAAAAAACACACACACACACATATATATAATACAGCCAAGCATATGTAGTACCATTTTAATTTTATACCATAATATTGAAGTGTCGCAGTTTACTTGAGCAATTGTAAGCAGCCCTTAACAAAAATACTCAACTTAGAATTATGGGTGACTGATTCGTGCTAGTCCTGGATCATTTGAATTTTTTAAGTGAAATAATTAATTGGCGTTACTGCTGATGTCCTCAACTCTGAGTATGCTGTAGCTAAATTTAACTGACGTTCTTGTAAAAATATATTGCTTCATTAGTTGTGAAACCATTTCTTGCAAATTTCGTGTTTCATACTTCTATACGAACGATATCAGAAGATATATATTTTCATTAATATCATCGATGTCGATATGAAATGTTGTCGTTGAAGGCTTCAAAATTATGTTTTATTCTTTGAGCGAGGTAATAGTATACATTCATGATTTGGTTTGGCGACGAGTACACTTGGAATCAGTGGCCTTTCATATTGTAAAATTACTGGCGATATTCAATTTTATCGCAGGGCTGGCTGTTCAACAACAGGCTTGAATCAGCACAGGAAAAAAAAAAACAATTCAATAGTCATACAACCTATGCGAGGATAAAAAAAAAGATCTAGTCGAAAGCAAACTCGACACAAACAAATAGGACACCAAAAAATCTGACATATGTGAATTAACACAAGAAAACAAAATTTGCACGATGTTTAGAAAACTGACAACTGCTCCCATCTCCAGGTGGTGCTCAGATCAAAACTGCTCAGTACAAGTAGTTTAGTAGACTCCACTGCGTACAGCCAATGGGAGACAGGCTCGTCTGGGATTGGGGTACCTAGAAAAGTTGTAGCAGATTGGCCCAAGGCATGCAACGATAGGGAACAGTCTTCAACCTTATAGATAGGTGTCGAGAAATTGGATTGCTTTGATAAAATAAAGCATTTTAATGTATCTTGTTTTTCAAGTCAACGGCCATACCGCGCTGGTAATCCTCGTGGGCTTTTGATCGCCGTGGTTCAGCAGTGTTGGGCGTGGCCAGTACGTGGTTGGGAGATTTCCGCTTATCCGTAGGCACACACCATCCCAGCTCTGACACGGAGATGTCCTCGGGAACTCAGTCCAGTCACAAATGTAACGTCAAGCTACCGTCTTACTTTTATTCTCAAGCCCATCTTCTGGTTTACAACTGGTAGCAAAATTTTCATACTTTCAAATTTTCTGTTAACCGATGATATTTCTATTGCAAGCAGTTTCCTTTTGTATGTCTCGTACCCCTTCGCTAATGGATCAACATTTTCCCATAGTGCAGTGTGGTTGTTGGCCCATGCATGCTCTGTTTGCCTAAATTTATTTATTTCTCCTTTCCTTGTGTTACTGTTATATCCATTTACAGGTGTTGACAATGGCTCACCAGTTTCACAGCCACACTGACGTGGTATTTAATCAATTTTAAATTAAATTATTTTACTCTTAACCAGCTTCGCAAAATATTTTTTCCATGCCAGATTTCGAAATCCTACAGTCACACCTGAAAAATTGCTTTGTTTTTATGGGCGCCAGTTTTATGAAAAGATATTTTCATATTTTACTCAGCAAGTCACTATTAGGTTATTCGGATGACTCGCTGCTCAGTCACGAAGGTGGAGATGAACGAAAGTGCTATGGAATACAAGTTATGTTACATTCTCGCAAAAAAACATGTGTCTGTAATTAAAGCGAGTAATATTTATTTACGAATTTCCTCACGCCTTGGAATAAAAAATTTTGTACACTGAAGAATTTTCATCTGTTTGTCAGACATGGGAATATACTATAAAACATACAAATGAGAACATGGAATAGGTAAGGAATAAATGTGGTTCAAAACGAATACTGCAGAAATTTAATCCTTTCAACTGAATACGAGTTTAGTGTGCAAACTAACATACGACGAAATAAAATTATAATTAAAAAACATTTTAAAGATAACCTTTTATTATATAATGTTTTAAAAAGAAACAAATGATAATACTAATCATTAACTGTCAGTTATCATTAATTTTACTCTGAAACAAGTCTTATTTGCAGTCTGGTTGTCCAGAACATGTTTTTTTTTTTACAATTGAAAGGGCTCGTAGTGATATCAAGCATATTTGACAAATCAGTGTATAATGATTATATTTAGATTCATAAAAAATTTTAAAATAAAAGCGTGGCGCGAGAGAAATAATCGGACCATATGAGCGTGAAGTTGAAGTGGGTAATAGACAGTTCATGCCATCAGCATAACATTGCTACGGTACATCAACGGATAAATTCTCGCGCCACGCTTTTATTTTTAAGTTTTAATGAATTTAAATATAATTATTAGACACTGATTTGTCAACTATGCTTGATATCACTACGAGCCCTTTCAATTGAGAAAAACCATTTCCTACACATCCAGACTGCAACCAAGACTTATTTCAGAGTGAAATTAATGATAACTGACTGTTAATGATTAATGTTATTATTTGTTTCTTTTTAGTACACTATATAATAAAAGGTTGTCTTTGCAAATGTTTTTACTTATAATTTTCCTTTTTTTTAGTAGTAGGTAATTAGATGATTCCTCGGTCTGTTCATTTCCCTAAGGGCTTCAGTATTGCAGGGCTTTTTGCCACTTAATTTTGGGCAGTCTAACTCTTCGATTTGAAGAACCTCCATAGACCTTACTCTACTGAGAGCAATGTAGGCTTGGCCAGCAGCAAAAAGTTTTGTCCCCAGATAGATCACAGCATAGTTCACTGTACTACCCTGCATCTTGTGAACGGTATACGCCCAAGACAGTGCCATCGGCAACATCCTACGTTCAGCAGTTCCACAGTTAAACTTAGCTGGAAACTGTACGGATTTCGGGTGTATGATATGAATGCCCTCATTAGCAAAGTCTACCCGAACCGATGGTATATCTGTTTCATGCATCTGGGCCCGTCGGAAACATGGCCGTATGATTTCAGTGATGTGTCCTGTTGCACCATTAACGAGTCCTTTGCCAACATCGATGTTGGATCGCAATATCACCTTCGCTCCTACAAACATTTCCAATTTTTGAGGAATTACTCCTGTTTTATTAGTGTCTGATGTAATTAGGGTGTCAATGTCAATATTCTTGAAATTTCTTGTTGCATCTGTTAACTTATCCTGGGCTTTAATAAATTTGAACATCGTTGTTCCCTTTGCCCTGAAGTGCTCAAGAACTACCTGACTGTGGTCATTGACCTGTTGGTTTGCGTCGGATAAATCCGAAGAGCTTTTCCATTAGATAACTCACCGGTAGCTATTCTATAGGTATTAACTTCACTTATGAGTTCGACAAAATGCTTTGATTGTAACTCCTCAATTCTTTAAATATTTAAAATATCGACGAAGGAAGCATTTCCTTGCTGTCCCATGTTCTCAGTTAGTTCAACCAAAGTAAAAAGTTGCCACATGTGTATTGCTGGTGCTAATCTGAGAGGCTGATCAAATATTTGATTACCTCTTACAGGCGACAATTGCATTAGGTCTCCAAATAGCAGCATATTAATACCACCGAAAAAATCATCGCTGTGTATCAATTGTTTTTGTCGAGAATCTATAATACATAACATTTCTTAAGGGACCATGGATATTTTATCAATGAACATGAATTAAATATCCCGCCACTGTTGCCGCATGAACCTCAAATAATTTCGTGTTAGGATTGGCATCTCTATAATTCTTCCGTCCTTCTGTACTGGTAGTTTGAGAGCAGAATGGAGCATTAAACCTCCAACGAGTCGAGCTGCTACTCATGTTAATGCACAAATTTTAACTACCTGCTTTACGTAACTTCTGTTGGCTTGGTTTTTAAGTAATTGAAGAAGAGTAATATTTTCCCCATTCCAGCATTGCCGGTAACGAAGAGACGTAAACGATCAGTAGCTCCATTAATTTGATCTAGGATTTTTTGGGTAAAGTGCGTAAATACCTCTTTCTGTCCAATATTCATCGCTCTTTGAGGTATCTGAAACGATTAACACTCATATTTTGCTCTGTTTCTACATTTTCTGCCTCTAAATCAGCTTGAAGTGGTTCTTGATTGAGAATTTCAAAGGCGTACTTGATTAAGGGCATTTTCTAGTTTGCTTGTCATATTCTCTCAAAATGTCCACGAGTGTACTGGTTTGTCGAAGATTCGATTCTTTCGCCAGAAAAGCAGCCTTCGGTGTATCGTAATATTCCACAAATTCACTCTCAAATCGATATGGTAAGTATTGTAGAAGTAAACTGTAAGAGTAATTATCTGGATCATTAGCTGCTATAAAGTAAGGCACACGCACGACTGATGTAGTGTTTCTGATAACAATTTTGCTGTTGTCATTAAGTGTAATTAATCATCGCCTAGTCTGCTGTTCGGACGACTCATATTGATCAACACTTTCTTCATTGTTGTCTTGTTGTTTAATGTAATACGGTTCAAATAACATCGCAAACTCCAGTAGACTCAAATTATTAAAGTCATAATCAGCGTGCTCTATCGGGCGTTTTTCATGTCGATCAAAAATGTTTGAACAATAGCCAGCAGCTTGACCAGCTTCATTGAACTGGAGTACTCTGTATCGTTCCTCAGGCTTTCTGGTGTTAAGAAAAACGCTATTTCTTGAACTCTCTTTAAAATTTAAATGACACAGCCTGTATGCGCATTCACAAGCCGAGATTTGACGTTCTTTTAATAGCCTCATACATACCTTAAAAAGCTCCTGGGAAATATTAGACTCTTTACGTTGTATTTGGCGTAAAGCTTGTACGACACTTGCATCAACTTGAGTAGGTTCTGCTTTAGATATGTACTTGGCTGCATAAAAAGCTATTGCCTCGTTTGATCCGCAAGGTTGAATGACCATATTACCCTGCCATAGTCGGAGAAGTGTAGGATTATAATTATTTACCCACCTATCTACATTTCGCCGCTTTAAAAGGCATATCCTTCCACCGTTGCGAAGGAAATCGTCTGATGAGTGAGCAACAATTAGTTTTTGATCACATTATTGATGTGGGAAGCTAATGCGACACACTGAAACATCATTATTTTTTGCAAGTGTGAGTGTGTCGAAGTACTTGAGTCTTTTTTACCAACTCATATAGCTTAGAACTTCCAGGTGGCATTTGACACATACATACTTGATGAATTCCCTCCTCCGCTTCAAACAATAAATGGTTCTTAACCCATACCACCATATAAAGAGGTGGGCTTCCACGATTATGGAATTTAATCCGCCACCAGAAATCTTTTAGTTTACCGCCCAAAACTTCGCAGTTATTCCGTAAATATTTCATTAGTGTGTTTACTCTAACCATGAAATGACGACTTACCACAACAGGGAATCGCTCGATTAATAACTGAGTTGCGATCATATCCAGGTCCTTTGGATTTTCATCTGGGTGGTTGTCAGCAATCAAGAGGGCTTTTCGCTTATCCAGCCAATTAATATCGTTGCAACTAAAAGTTACAAAATGTGTTGGTGGGCCCAGGCACCTAATTTGCGCTAACAGTTCATTTAAGGCTGTACACCAATATACTGCTGAACCCCTTAGATTTTTTAGGTATAGATGGATATCCTCTACCACGCCATCTTGGCCTTGGACCTTTTTGCAACAGGCTGCAATAGTAGATTTGACTCGATGATAGTCGAACCTGGACAGTGCATAAAACAAATAGTCGTTCCGCTGAAATCTTGTATCTTTGCCTAGTATCCGAAATTGGTAATAGTCCAATGGTGTTATTTTTATAGTTCTAGATTCCTCATTAAGCCCGTTTATACCATAGGGAAACAAATGAAACCAGGCGAAATCTTCAGCCTTCCGTTCGTGGGACTCATTAAAGATATTATCGTTTGTTTTACGTACAATGTGATTTAAATTGTTAGATAATTGAAGTTATTCCTCTACTTCAGGTTGTACGCAATCTACTGGAATCATTAGCGATGTTTGACTGGATATTGCTTCTTTTTGAGGTGACACAGTAAAAGAAGAATAATGTTCAGTTTCGTTCTCTTGTTGCACTTGCAGATTATTTGTAATTGTTGATTGAAACACTGGCATGCATAGTTCGTCTTTGTTTTGTGTTTGAGTTTTAATACTCAATATGTTTACATTAAGGTAATTCAAGGTAAACTGTACATTTCTTGAACCTGTTGCACGTTTGCGTATCCTAACGAGCTCTGCTATTGAATCTTACTATATCACACAGACTTTTCCTTTAGAGTTATTGGCTTTGGCACCCTTCGGATCACATGAATGCGAATCTGTAAAATATAATTTGTTACTATGTTTCATAACTCCTAATGTCAGTGATGAAGCTATTAATACACCAGCATTATGAGTTATGAACATATCAGTAATAGCTTCTTTCAAAGTCATTCCTATGTTGCCACGATTTGCTCGGTCTTATAAATTTTCATAAAAAACTTGTGTCATCTTAGTATTCAACTCAAAATGAGATGTCATACATTCTGAAATTGTTTTTTATGAC
This sequence comes from Dryococelus australis, assembly GCA_029891345.1. Taxonomy (NCBI): domain Eukaryota; kingdom Metazoa; phylum Arthropoda; class Insecta; order Phasmatodea; family Phasmatidae; genus Dryococelus; species Dryococelus australis. Next base: position 90,509,466 of record CM056995.1, on the reverse strand, counting down.
ATCAAAATTACGCACTTCTAAAAAACCGCTTTGTTCTATAGGATACGCTAATGGGTTATTCACTGATATGGATCTAACTGTCCCATACAAATCGTAATCCTCAATCATGTTCCCATTTAAAGTATTCGTAGACCACTGACTAGGAGGGAGAACGGCGACTCTTGCAATATTTGCGAGGACTATTACGCAGCATTGAACATCTGCATATCTCGATGTGAAAATGTCCGGAGTCGCTTGATGCCACGAAGCTCGAATAATTTTGTTGTTTTCGCTTATTGGAATGTAAGAAATCACATTTTGCTGTACAATTTGTTCCTGACATCCAATGTCCTCTAATTGTACGTGTGAATTATCATAATTGTCAGCGTGATTATTATTCACAAGTCGAACCAAATTTTGTGGATTTATTTGTACGCCATCATTAATTACTATGTCTTTGTACAATGAATTATTCCTGATAAGTCAACGTAAATCATTATAAACTTTTACGCGCGAAATCGAGAATTCTCATGATACAGAAGTTTCTAGGTGTTCAGTAACAATTATCATGCTAATACTATCAACAGACCTAGGTAACAACATGGGCAGTTTTTCGGTTGCTACAAAAATATCCTGAACAAACAAAACTGCCTGCCCACGAAATCCAAATTGTCCGAATAATCCATCAAATTTAATAATCTTAACAAAAGGTAGGATTCTAGACAGAATGCATTGTTCAGGCTGTGTTAATGTTTCAATCACCTCAGATATTGCACCAGGGTCCAAACTATTCTAATAAGCCTTTGTCGGCGGTACTGTTCTGTTACTGGTGACATGGCTATTGCACCGATGGCAAGTAGTTAATGTTATTTTTTTCTGCCAGTTCATCTGGCAAGTATGGTACAGCAGTTAAATTAACTATATAATTCGCAATTTGGTTGGGGTAGCATCTTTTAGTGGAATTTCACAATATTTACACCAAAATATGTTGTTTTTTTTTTAATGATCAATGTCAGCATTTAGTGCTCATGTAATTGACATATGTTGTCGAGCACTAGCTAAACGAGCATCACGTTGCTCTGGTGTTTCATATGCTCTCACTTCTATTATACGTTGTCTTTCATTTTGCAAGTTAAGTTTGTGTTGCTCAGGAGTGGGATAACATCTTAATTGGGACATACGTAAGCGAGCATTTTCTCGTCCAATGCACTGTTGAGCTGTCGATGTTCTTTTTTCGCGTTCATATATTTTTTCTAGCCTCTGACGTTTTTCTTTATTTTCTTCATTAGCGAGTTTCTGCTGACGTGTTAACTTCGCCTTCTCTAAACGTCTTTTTCGTTGTGTTACAGTTTCTTTGATTTTGTTGTTATAAGTTTTCATTGGTGTACCCACGAGTATCGGAGAAATAAACGGTCGACTTGCCTAGTCAAATGAGCCCAAACGCGAATATTCCACGTTTAGCTTTGATGAAGTTCCTATGACCACCTTTCGAATCCATCATCATGCCTTACTGACCATCTACCTTCAAAGGTCTCCTCAAGAGCAATCAAATGAGTCCAAACTCGAGTCAATACTATTAACCATTGAGGAGTTCCCTCGTGAGGAGATGATCGTGGCTGCAGCACCAGGTCGCTGTCACAATATTATTGCATTATCATCAGGTTTCTATATGTATACCAAGTTTCAGGGCGATTGAATATCTAGAAGTAAGTCAAAATTCACTTGCAAGATTTCACCCGAACGTACAAATAAACTAAAAAGGCAAGTTAAATAAAAGCTTTTAAAAATACTTAATTTGTCAGTACAGTGGCTCTAGCTTGTAAGTTACCAACGTGATTTAAAACTTGAAGAGGTTAGAGGTGAATATATATGGAGCTGTGATGATACTTCTAGGTTCGTACCTACTCGTGTTATGGAAAGAAACAGGACAAATTCGCTTGTTGATTAACCTGCAGCCTATATTTCATAGCCATTTGAATACTCAAGTAGATATCAACTGCTTGTTGGCTGTCTGCTGGCACAGTGGCAGGCCGTGACCGGGCCTTTGTTTTGATGCGTGGTTTTCATTGGTCCAGGGTCCTGCTATCGAATTGCAAAAGTTTATACTCCCTAATGGATTGCGAGAGATGGCGGTATACTTCCATATATAAAAGGAACCACGAGATTATTAAGGAGTCCAACAATTATCACAAACAGATCTTTACTGAGTCATAGCCTATGGGGTTAGACGTAGGGGATAGGCTGAAAATCTAAGACAGGACAAGGAAACAAATCTAGCCTGGGGCTCGTTCTCTGGCCCTTTCGTGAAGACACCCCCTAATCGCTGTTATCGGACTGTCGCCCTGAAAAGATCTTCGCCGATCCTCCCCCCCCCCCTCCGGGCCGATCACATCGATGACCACCACAATTCGGGTTCACGCCCATCTTTATCAGGGCGTGGTGACTGACGTCAGGTATTGTTAAATTGCCGCAGCCTCACTGAGTCAGCCAGACCCAATTATTCCGTTAGTTTTTGCGTATTATTGAGTTTGTTTACGATATTTGTTTTGGCAACACTGTCGCCTGGCCCGGTGTCGCTCTTAATGTTTTAATCGTAAACTAAACGTAATACAAACAATCAAGCGTTCGAATTCTAACTTGTCCCTAAATTAATCAGCAGGTTTTTTTTCCAGATATTTAGTTACGGAGGAAAGAAGGTTGCGAGTTCTTCCAGAACTTCTTGTCGTATATCGGCTACCAAGAAGAAAAGTAGACATCAACTGACGTAAGCATTTAGCGTCTAATTTATGTCAAACGCGCTCTTAGATACCTGTGCCATCTTCCTGGCAAGAAAAAAAATCATCTGCGTTTTCGTTACTTGGATGCCACTGTCGAAAGCTAATGAGAAACGTGAATTTTCAAGTGGGCTTTTTTTTCCTTTCCCGAGCGGAGAGCGGGTTGTGAAAGCGTCTCTCTTATTTCCCCACGTCTCGGACAGCTCGCACTGCTCCTCGTTCCGACTGAACAACGACAAATCGTTAGTCATTTTGCCCCTCGACTCATTCGCTGCACCGTGGCAGCAGCGCGCCCTTTCCCGGCCCCCGACACAGAATCAACACGTGGCGGATTAATTAGCCAAGGTGACACGACCATTACCTACCAGCCGCTGCAGCGCTACTGTGTATAGTCCGTTCACGGTTACTTCACACTTTTCTGAAGCCCTGCCAAAGTTCTGCTTCCAGGATATTCCTCCGCCTCGTGCAAACGGAGCTTAACCTGGTATAGAAAATCACATCAGAGGGACAACGCATAGCATTCGTGCACTCTCATTATAATATTTTGCGTAAGAAATATATCTTATTAGGTATTATTGTCAATTTCAGGTAAGTGGGGTGAATTTTGACAGTTCTAGAAAAGTAGCACGGCCACAATGTATCCTTCCACCACAGCTTTTTTTCACTGAAGTAAAAGACGTTTGTAAACAAATGTTTTGAGTCCACTGCTCACTTGCATTTCTTCCTTCCTTGTGTTCCCTGTCATGGCAGGCACTGAAGGTCTGACGTTAGCTAACTTCCACCCAGTAATTAATGTAGCATATTATAGATAGGTTGGCATTCCTGCCTTTTATATTTTTTAATTACAGAATTAAATTTGTTGGGGTTCTGCTTATTTTATTTCGAGGGAAAAAGGAAACAGTGAGTTGGGGGGTGGGGGAGCTTTCGTTTAACGTCTTTCGTGAGACGGCATTATTTCGATATTCTTACGAGTGTGTGGAATTATGAGTTGCATATTTTTTCAATGGAGCAGTGGAAAATTTTGTTCGTATAGAAAAAACATTTAAATTATTTAACTTCGAAAAAATTAACTTAAACGAAAAAATAAAACGCGATAAATACGTCGTTGTTCGTATTTGTACAGATACAGCAATATATAACACACTTTGACTTAAGTTACCTTACACTCGTTGAAATCACGATATAGACAAATAACCAAATACTATTCACTTACTACAAAAGTGTGGAAATTACGGCTTTTTCAGGCCAAGAGCATTTCAATAATTATATTAATGGTTTACAAATACATTTACAAAACACGCAAACTTACTGTTTGGAAAATTTGCAAGCTCCTGAACACGTGTTTTTCTATGGCAATCCTTGCAAGTTTACTTCACTAAAATCACGTTTGTTCGTCACTAGCATCAAATAATTTATTTGCAGAATCATTCAGTAAAACTAGCACTGCGCACGTTTCCTTAAACCAACAAATTTTAACTTAGATACATAAATTATATTCGTGTCACTTTATTGCGGACGGTGGTAAGGAAAATGTCAGAATGAGTAGTTTTAACGAAGCGGTAAACACGTGCCTATTAATATTACATTTCACTCAAGAAAACGCACTACAACGGTACCTACAATCAACTATGCTTGAAAAAAACAAATAACAAAATTATTAACTACCGATTAAATATGTGAAATATACAAGATATTCGTATAATAAACACGATGAGAAAAAAATACACGCACAACGGCCTTCACCAGGCTGGAGAATGGAAACATAAACATGACTAGCCATTGGCTGGAAACGTTTAGCCTTTTCGTACGTGTTGACCTACTCTGTCATAATTGCTAAACATGTTTTTAATGTCCAGTCACCAATAGCCAAAAAAAATAATTATATTGCATGAAAAACATAATTTAAACCATAAATGTTGTAAGTATAATTAAGATTTTAAATTACAACTTTTAGTTCTGAGTGCTATTTTCTTCCAAGGCCATCATCAAAATAGCCAACTTAACAACTCGGATTCCACAGCAGTTCATCAGCAGATACAATACTTTACGAACGAGAGCATTTATTACTTACATTGTGTGTAGGTTGGTCACATCATCTGTCATATTTTACCCCACTTATATGAAATGGACAATACAAACACATCACTTTTCTGATTGGTTTTTTCATGTTAATTATAAATGGATTATTGAAATGTATAGATTAACTAAAAATAAAATTACAACATAACTAAAAATAAGATACTTTTATGATAACACAAGTACAAGACGCTTGTATTGTATGCCACATTTAGGAAACACCCAAACAAGTCATACATGGGGAATGATTTTTCGAAGGTTTGATTCAAAAAGTGTGAAAAAACCGCGAGTAGACTATACCAGCAGTTGCTTAAATTTCGGTATCTACAGGCTGTTCAACGGTAAACTAAGCACTTCCCGAAAGCTCTACTGAAGTTATTGTTGTATGGAAAGAGTATATTCTTCAGCGTATGTGTAGAATTAACATGTCCATGGATCTGGTCACTTTATTTAATCGCCGGCCAAGTGCAACTTTAAAATTATTAGATGGATGAATTTTTACAAATTTTCTAATTCTTACACTTATAAAAAAACGGAAAGCAAAATAAATTATTTAGTTATGTACAGATGTTCACCTAACACTATTAGTTCAACGTTAAGATACGGAAGTATTTTCCCTCTGTCGTTACCAACTTTACCGGGCTCATGCTAGCCTAAGTGTCAGGTATAAAATAACTGCGAGAGAGAATTTTCAAACTGCATTGGGATGAATTATGTCAGGACGCCATTAAGGACCTCTGCTACTCCACGCCACGACATCTGGTGGAATGTGTTCGCAAATATGGTGGTCCTACGTCGTACTGAGACACATATGTGCAGCGCAATACACGTTGCTCGTACCAGTCTAAATTTATAATTATTTCTTGTTCATTGTGAGTTTTGTCTTCTTCCTGCTGAATACCATTGCGATATGACACTTCCTTGTGGGCGCATCTATGTTTTCTATGATGGTTATATGATGGATATAATATGACAACGGCATAGTGACGAAAGGAAAAATATAAGACCAATTTTTTAAAAGGAAGAGATTCGAGAATGTCTTCGTGCTTATTACGTTTTGAGCAGAGTCAACTATTTTTAATTCATTTTTAAGTGCCCTCCTTTGCCAGCATGAGCCATAGTTCCATAGATTGTCGAGTTTTAAGTGTAATAAACTGCATTCATTGTTACCACATGCTGATTCAGCTGAAACAAAAAAAAAACTGACTACATTGTGAGCCTGAACCGGGCGTTGCACAGCATTAGTCAGAAAATTCAAGCCACAGTAAAGAACAAGTTATGCACTAATATGTCTTACCAAGGCCATATTTCTTAAGCATATTCAGTAAAAATAGAACGCTCTCGTGAATAATTGTAGAATTAAATTTTATTTTATTCTATCTTTATAAAATGGATTATTATTACGGAGGTTGAAAATACGTGACAAGGTCTTGTAGATTGTAATAGAATAATTTTGAAACATTGATATAAATTGTAAGACATTTCTGTAAAAGCATTATTTATTTATGACACACTGCAGAATAATGCTTCAGGTATTCAGGTTGCCTTTATGTGGAGAACAATGGACCTTTTTTTTCTGTTACTGCATTTGTATTCTTCGAGTTCAACGCAGACTGTACGTCATTTTATTACCTCGCCTTTTATGCGTACCCTCCTGACAATATTTTCCGATGAGTATTATAATAGAGGGATCTTTATATCATACTTTGACTAATAGCGCTCTTTTATGATGTGGGTTGAGAATGACGTTTATTTATCTTAGATAGGTTTGTGCCGAATTATCTCATATTCTCTGCAGTACACTTTCTTCATTTTATGTGCTGTAATCGACAGTAAATATCACATTAGCCAAAAAATATCTAGTATATTTTGTGTTCTATAGTGACTATTGATTAAAGTATTCAGTCCCTTAATACACTCTAAGCAGTGTTTCCACAACTATTATGCAGATAATTTAACGAAAGGGCCGTTTAATAGTTTGCTATCTGCGTAATAAATTTTGCGCTTGTAGCAAATGTACAGGTACGCGCAATAAATCAATGCATCTCCGATTAATTCATACAATGCATTTTCAAGTACAAGCGATATGTTTCGGTAATGCTGAATTCTAGCAGATAAGGAATCCGCAATAAACAATTTTCACTGTTGGAACTGATACCGTTTTGACAGGTAACATTTTGTTAATTGAGTACTGATAATTAAACTGGAAATTATCAGTTCGAGCCAGAAACAAAGTAACCGTATAAACAGATGCTTTTGTAAATAAAGTGCTCTTAAAAGTACAGATACTTCGTTTTAGCTTTGGAACTGGTATTCACTTACAACTTCACTGCTCTCATATCAGCTCTTACTCACTCTGGTGAGTACGAATCCCTTTAGATTAAGGGGGCCGCAGTGGTGTAGTGGTTAGACTACTCGCTTCCCACTTAGACTAACCGGGTTCGATTCCCGGCGGGGCCGCTCCCGAATTTTCGCTTGTGGGAATCGTGCCGGGCGATACCAATGATAGGCAAGTCCCCTCCGGGATCTCCCATTCCCCCCACTCTTTCGCTCCAGTGCTGCTTTATACTCACCTCACTTCACCCTCCTTGGCTCTCAAGACCACAATGTTAAGAGCCGCTCGAATTTTTCCTCCCTCTTCTTTCTCCTTTAGGCTAAGAGTGGGAATATATCACATTTTAACTACTCGAAGCCTCCATTAGTACCAGTGCTTAAATCCTGCACTGTAATCACGATACACATAAATAATGCCGCCCTTCTTTAAACGCCCGTAGTTAAAAAAACTACGGAAATGAAGTGCCTTGCTTCGCATTTCGTGGTTTTCTGGTGTTACTCTGTTTGAATCCTGGATTCCTGGGGAATCATTACTACACTGTGTAAAAAAATTATATTATATATATATATATATATATATATATATATATATATATAATGCATATTGTATATCGTGTGCTGTAGTTCCTGCAAAAGTATTTAAACTGTTCTATTCATTCAGCCATCGATTATTTTTTCAAAGCAAAGAACTTTATCATTAAGCTCAAAGAATTAATGTCACATTTTCAGTGAAACATTATAAAATATCGATCTTAAGTGTACAAGATGTAAAAAATTGAGAAAATGTCAGTGTACATGCTGTTTTTGATTGCCAAGTGTAGAGTGTAGCTACTGTATGCGATATTTTCTCCTCAAGAACTTATTTAAAAATTAATTTTCGTTACATCGCCTGCAACGAGAATTAATGCCCTGTAACGTTTTCCTAACCATATCACTATCAGTCGAAGAGCTTTTAATTCCGGAGAAAAATTTTTCTCCAGTCTATAGTCATTCAGGCTCAGGCTACTAGGATCAAAGTTTATATTTCGCAGCGGTAATTTGTCAATTTATTTTTCAATTATTAAAAGAAATTCGCCCCCAAATTTTTAAATTTGTTTAGAATAGTTAATCTGCATTAAAAAAGAAAACCACTTTTAATCTAATTTTGCATTGTGGCAGAAGCAGAACTTGTGTCCTGGGCCTATAATCTAAGTTGCATATTTAATTTGGTTTTCTAGTTTTTATTTCCTCATTTTTAATACTTTATTTATAAATGAATTATTTATATTCGATCCCAGCAATGTCATATCGAGAAATTATAATTATGTGGCATTTTTTATAAATGATTTGCTTGAAAGTTAAGTTTTACAATATGTCATGTCATTCGAAGATATTTTCATTCTGTTTTGTATGCCCTCAGGGTAACATAATGTAATTCAATCATAGAATGATGATCATAATCTGAAAAATAAAATGGACCATACTTAGGCTATAAATACTTGTCAATGTAAATATCCAAAATAATTTTACTTGTACTTGGTGATCAGTAAAATTTCATATTAGCTAATCCATATTTTCACTTTCTTAAAATATATTGTATTTGGTCTGTGAATTAATAACAGTGTTTATTGCTTATCAAAACTTAACTACAAGAACACATACAGCTGTTCTTAACTCATGCCCAAACCTACAGAAACTGGAAGAACACTCCAGCATCTTAATGGTTGGATAATTATTTACTTATCGATAGACGCCACTGAGCAGAGACTCACATTTGGAGAAGGTACCAGCAAATCAGAATATAAATCTTAAAATTAATATAACACAGTTACGAACTTTGCTTTATGTTTATATTATTACTGCGGCCCCCTTTTTGGTGCTCTAACCACTGGGATACTTTGACCCCACTATTGGGTGCTCTAGCCCCTTACCAGCTGCGGCACCACTATAGGGTGCTCTAGCCACTGGGCTATTGCGGCCCCACTATTGGGTTCTCTATTCACTGAACTACTGCGACCCCACTATTAGGTGCTCTAGCCTCTGACCAGTTGCTGTCCCACTACTGGGTTCTCTAGCCACTGAGCTACTGCGGCCCTACTATTGGGTGCTCTAGCCCCTGACCAGCTGCGGCCCCACTAAGGGGGTGCTCTAGCCACTGGGCTACTGTGGCCCCACTATTTGGTTATCTACCCACTGAGTTTCTGCGGCCCCCTATTGGGTTCTCTACACACTGAGCTACAGCGGCCCCACTATTGGGTGCTCTAGCTCCTGACGAGCTGAAGCCCCACTATTGGGTTCTCTACACACTGAGCTACTGCAACCCCACCATTGGGTGCTCTAGCCACTGAGCTACTGCGGCACCACTATTGGGCCCTGACCAACTGCGTCCCCACGATTAGGTTCTCTAGCCCCTGAGCTTCTATGGCACCCTTATTGGGTTCTCTAGCCACTGAGCTTCTGTGGCCCCCTTATTGGATGCTTTAGCTACTGCGGGCCCACTTGATTAATATCTATCCACTGGGTCACTGCGACCCCACTTTGAATAACTGTAGCCACTGGGCCACTACGGCTTTTTCGAAGGAAAGTTTACAGCCCATAGACAAAAATGAAAGGAGAAATTACGAAAAAAATTTTAACAATGATTTTTTTAATGCAGTAATATTAAGAAACGCATAATACAGTACCTATTTACATTCCTGATGATAATTTTTTTTCCGGAACCGTTTGGGATATCTCGATGAAACAAAGACTAAGTTGGTCCTGGGGTTATTATCTATAAACTGTGTAAATTTGATGTCAATACGTTAAATAATTTTTGAGTTAAATCCGTTCGGACAGACAGGCAGACAGACATTAAAAAAAAATTAACATTAGATATGGCTTAGTTATCAATTATACTATATGAAAAAGTAATTAAAAGTGAAAAATTAGAAAATCACAGACAGACACTTCTATTATATATATATATATATATATATATATATATATATATATATATATATATATATATAGAAGACATACACTTCTATTATATATATATAGAAGTGTCTGTGTGTGATTATATATATATACACACACAGAGAATAAGAAAGCAAGAAAAAACGTACAATAAAACGAAGAAAAAATTTATAGGCATAAATTTAAAAGGTTAATTTTGGCGTAAAGAATTAAAATATTAAAATTTTTGCCACTGATGGTACGGTTAGTAATTAATGTTTCCAATCTTTGAAAATAAAATTAATTATTTTTTTTATAATGTAAGTGTAGGTGATTTGCGTTTGTGATGACAAAGACAATAGTGTTGCTTTGGATGTAACCGTTCCAAAGACTATTCATACAGGATTGAAAATGTATCAGTGCTAACTAAACACACATAATTTGTAATTGAAGAAAATTTTCATGTCGTGTTGTTGACTATATATATATATATATATATATATATATATATATATATATATATAGAGTCGCTCAGTAGAAAAAAATGGTGAAATAGTTCGTAAACCAAATATATTTACCTTCTATTCTCACGTATGATTTTATTAATAATATTTATAAAGGTGTAACAGTCAGCGGAATTCTGTTTACGACGAAATGTAAAGTATTTTATTTTCAAGGCGTCCCGTGAAAATTTATTTGAGAACGAAATATAACTCAAGTTTTCTATGCGCGATCCACGCAATGTGTTTCAAACGGTAAACTGAAAAAGTTTAATATATTAATGACCCTACAATCCGCCACTAAAATCCCACACGTAAACAAGTGTGCACATGTAAGATAAGAAACGAAATAAAATATAATATCCACTTCCAACAAACATAGAAATATCCCGAGTCCTTAGCACAAACAACAAACAAAATGCCACAAAAACTATAGCAAATAAAGCGGCATAATAAAGAAATATAATTAGCCAAAAGGACCCGGCACAAACAAATACAAAAGGAAGCGATATACGCAATAGGAAGCTGTAGTAAACAATCATTCTGGGTGATCGTACATAGCACAAAAGAGAGAGTATAAATAAAAAAAATATAAATATAAATGCAAGACTTACTTGTATGATTAAACAACTTGTAGACCCAGAGGAGACTTTAATTATCTAAAATGTAAATATGTGTCTTGTGGTTGTGTGGTAATTAAATAATTTCGTTAAATTTCTTCATTATTTCTATCAAAACAAAGAGGTAAACAAAAGACTGTCGACTGAACAAATAATTACTTTCTTCCAAATAAATTAAAGACAGTCTAAATGACGCAAAAAAAGAGAGAACTGCTTAAAGCATCATTAACAATCATCAAAAATTATGCAATGAAACTTGAACATAAATCAGTCAAACAAAATATTAAAACAATTAAAAGTGTATTTCATGACACAACTTGCCAGTTAAACATCAACAAAAATACACAGCGCAAAAAAAATATATAAAAACATACCATAGAAAACTACATCGCTGCCACAACAAGGAATCTATAACATTTAAAACAGAAACTCAAGTACCGAATAACACAGCCACCAAAGCCGGGCAACACGTCTTCTTGACTCTGCGGCTGGACAGAAAGTAACGAGAAGAAGCTCGTAGTGCGCACAGAAAGTAGAAATAAAAGCCAGGCGACAAGCTTATATTTTCGATGCCAGATGTCGCAGGCTGTCCAGAAGAGGCGAATGTGCTGAAGCGCACAGAGGTGGGGGCAAATATCACGTGAACAAAGGAACTTTATTTTTATGTGAAATCACGCGCCAAGCGGAAGGGCTACGTCGAGAAAATGAACAAGAACTTCATCTGCACGGAAGTGAGTGGAAGGAGTAGCTTCGGACGGCGACTGAAAGAATTCGCAACACAGCATTGCACATCCGTATGGTAGAGAGACAAACTCATGAACACCGGTGTGCAAGGTTATATAGTGCTATAGGCCGTTCACGCTAAAATGAGCACTTTTAAAAGTCCTGCTTAAGCTTTACTTTTATACACGTTGTGTGTTCTTCCGCCTTAAATAAAATTAACATTGCCATGGGCCTCATAACTTCATTCATACGTCGGTAAAGTGAAACTGTGAAATTATCAGAAAAGTAAATATTGTATAAATCTGCTCATTTTTACACTTCAATGCATAAAAAAAATACAGAAAGCGAGAGAAATAATTTTTCACAAATTGTCACCTAACACTTTCTGTTCGGCGTTAATATATGAAACTACTTTCCCCTCCATCGTTACCAACTTTACTGGACTGACGTCACTCATTGCGCCCGTTGAAACACAGCTATGCATGTATCGGCAGTGACTTTTTCTAAGGTTGATTTCAAAAGTGCTCACTTTATTGTGAACAGTTTTTATCAAGATTAACGTAGCGTTTAAAGCACAGACCCAAAACTGATTTGAAATCAATGCAATAGGAAAAATAATCAAACAATAAAATTTTGACAAACAGTAATGAAATATACTGAAATAATTAAATAACTTGATTTATTTAGCCAGATAAACCATGTCGAAAAATATATAAAACATTTACTATAATGCAAGTCTTGACATAAATAAATATCAGACAAATAGAATTCAATTACAAATAAAATAAATCTTAAAGGGTTCAAAAGCGCAATAGTTGCAATAGCATTAAATAGTTACTATCAATTTCACTGATTCAATTAGTCAAAAGTATCTCACTGATACAACAGTCACTTCAGTGAATTTAACTGAGGAATCAATGAAAAATGCCAAATTTCCTTCACTTATTGATTCAGTGACATTTTTCAATGATTCACAGTCATTTTTCTCACTGTTTATTCAGTTGTTTGTTTTTGACTGATGGATCAGTTACACAGCGTGTAAAAATGGCCGTCAAACAATGTTTAAAAATGGCCGCTAAATAACGTGTATCAAGAAAAAATACCAACGAATAAACCAATAAATCCAATATAAAATACTTTCTAAAATGTGTTTCTTCTTTCAAAACGCCATTTTACGAGGTAATATGAGCACTCAAATCTCATTCCGTTTTTACATTTTTCATTTCGTTTTCATGTAATCGTCACAGAGCTCTGTTTGAAGGTTTAAACTGCATATAATGTGATGAAGAGAGTGCACTCATATAAACTATTCGTTTTAACAATCTTAACACCACTAATGAAACCAAAAACGAAAAGTAAGAGCATACAATTAAAATCTTCACGATTTCAGGGCGAAACTATGTCATATATTTTGCTCTCAACGCTTGAAATTGGCGCGGTAGCGTAGGTGGCAAGTTAGCGGTCTGAAATCAAAGTGGAAAGGACCACCGCCGAAAATGTTTTTACTTTTTTTTAAAATTACGGTAAATTGCGCAATATAAATAGTAAACTATCGTAAATATGTTTATTTAACTGACTTATTTGGCTACATTGAATAAAAACACTGCAGTCGACCGTCACTTACTCAATTAGTGATATAATTTCCATCACTAACGCAATCACCGAAATTTTTTCACTGAAACAATCAGTAGTTTTCCACTGATTCTAAGTAGAGCCATTTTGACTGTTTGAAGTAGTTGAATTTCACTGCGAATCAGTGCTTTCTCGCTGATTCGAATTTATGGTGTAAGAACGGTGCCGCATTTTAAAACGGCGCACTAGATAACGACATAGAAACACCAAATCGTGGTACATTTTATTTCTTGAAAAATAGTAGTTTTTTCCAGACATAAGCTGATGGAGTTGGTTTTATATACAGAAACGTCTCTCCAGGCTTCATCAATCATGTTTCACCGCAACAAAAGAAAGTTACATCAACAAGCTTTCAATTGCGATGATTGCTACTACATGTCAGAAATAAAGATTGATACTCTTCTTTTGCCTATAGCGAGATTACTTACACTTTTTAAACATTTTCAAAATATTTAGAGAAGTAATATTCTGTTACTTCTTTAAATACGAAATCTTCTACCCATTGTTTCCTCCATAATAGATCCGTGATCATCAGCACATCATCATTATCGTAATCTTCCTCATTATCATCATCATCATCATCAAAATCTGATTTATGATTGCTTAACGTTCTTAAAGTGCTTTTGCTGAAGATTTGTGCACTTTAACCTGCCGGTTGTTCACTCGAGCCATCGATAGGCGAAGTCTATTGAGTAGATATGATGAATCACCTTCCTCTGTTCGCAGTGTGCGGATAGTAATGAGGCTTTTACCACTACAAGCTTTTTCCAAGTGCTTCTCTCTCTAGCGACGGTTATTCGGTACGATTGTCGACACTGATGTAGAATGTTTTGCCTGTAGTTATTTGTTTCAAACTGATGGCCGTAATTGCAAATACGTTAAAATATACGCCTTGAAAGAATAGCGGTGGGGTTGATAAAGGCCTTCATATCTGAAGTGACATTATATAGGACCGTTTGGCATATCATATTGTAACAACGACAGTTAAATGTTGTTATCACTTTTCGTTCGGTATTGTGAAAGAAAATGTGCCTAGAAGCAGAACGACAGGAAAATGTAATCAATTGCCATTTGAGTATCACGGAAAGTTAGCGTAACTTGAGTGTTGAAAAACCTGCAAGAGACATACTGGCATATTATTACTCGAAAAGTATACGGTTACTTAAACATTTGCTTTCGTGCAGACTACTCTGCAGAGACTCCAAGTCACATAATTTAAAATATTAACTATCACATGAATTAAATAAATTCTCTCTGTACTTTTTTTTTTTTATTCTTGTGAATATTTGTAGCTTTATAAGCCGAGTGGTTATCACATTGTAAAAGCCCTGTCCTTTAGGCAACTCATTGTGTACTCTTATGCAATTTTATGTACTACAATAATTGAGTATATAAATGGTAAATATATTTCTTTAACAATACATTATGTATATGAGGTTCGTACTTATCACTGAAACTTTGTTTACAAATAAGCAAAATACAATACTAACAGAACTACTCTGTGTTGCTCGGGTATAACAGGTCAATGAGGCACAAGGGATCCCGTTTTGGGAATTTCGGGCCCAATAGGGATCTGAAGATTCACGAACCTGTTTAGGGGTTTTGGGGCTATTGGAGAGTGGAGTCAATTTTGACATTCACAAGATTTTAATTTGGGAACCGAAGATCATCCCTGTCAAATTTGGTCTATATCTATTGTACGGTGTAGAGTTGAGATAAACGGCCCCGCTTTAGACGTTTACGGGGATTTTGGTCCAACTGACCAATGCGTCCAATTTGACCTAAACAGGGTTTTTTAAGTTGTGCTGTGGAGAATATAGCTTCCAAATTTTGTTAAGAGTCTTCGAACGGTGTAAAATTGTATACGTAAAAACTTACATATGTCTACATACATACTTTGACTTTCATACACGGAATATTGTGTAATTCTTCCGGGAAACGTTCCTCGCATCTGGAGAAGAAAAAAACTTTATATGAACATAGGTCCGTAAACTCTTAGTTTGTTTACTATAGCTCGTAATACATAACGTACAGTGCATGACCTGCAGGATGGATCATGTTATTCTAGAATGACATCGCAGCTGTAACTGGCAGTCACATACCAGACGAACAGACACCAAACGCCATGCCTGTTCTTATAGAAAAGTCCCACTACATATACTACAAAATATGTACTTTATGCTTGATGGAGCTCCTGCTCATTTCTCTGTACGTGATCTTCGGTGTCTAAATGTAATGTTTGGTGGCCGCTGGATAGGTAGAGGTGGCCCAAATAATTTGACCCCCGAAGAGCCCTGGTTTGAATCCACTAGAAATTTATTTTTGAGGACATTTAAAGGCACTTGTGTATGCAACACCAGTGGACGATGTAGAAACACCTTCTTACCGTATTGTGGCGGACTGCGAAACAGTCGGTAAGTCTCCGGGGATTCATCAACCCAACTGGGAGGCCATGCAGAGGCGGTTTGATGCATGTGTTCGTGCTGATGGAGAGCATTTTGAACATTTACTTTCGTCTGTAATGTGCCGACGATAAGCGTTCATACATGTGTAACTAATTTATGTGCAGTTATTTATGTTCTATGGTGTACTCTTTTGGTGTGCGGTGTCGTTTACCATGTAAACGGGCGCTGGGATGACATTCCAAAATAACAAGATTCACCCCACGGGCCATATACTGTACGTTGTGTATTCCGAGCTGTAGTAAAGAAACAAAGCGTTTACGGACCTATATACATAATAATGTTTTTTCTTCCTCCAGATGTGAGGAATGCTTCCCCGAAATATTGGCATGCAATTTTGCAACATCCGGTGCATTTAACTTGATAATAAATAAATTTACTTTTCTATTCATCTTCTGAAATATTACAGGTAAATATTTATGATAGTAAATGTGAATTTATTCACTTAGTGATTTAAGTCTAACTTTTTAAAATAAACATTTCTTTGCTTTATGCCAACAATTTTACTGTCTTGAAAAAAAAAGCAAATAATGTTTATTACATATTGTATTCCTGTTGCATAATGTCGTGAGAATTTTCCGATAGATGTCAGCATTGGTTATACAGTAACAACAAATAGTTCGAAATATACGGAAGGAAATTATTAATATTTATTAGTGTCAGACCTACGCAATCGCGAGTAGAGCGTATAAGCTTCTGAGAAAAAAAGAACATTTCCTCTTACTTCTGTTATATGCATTTCTAGCGATAGTGACATCGTTCTCCTTTCATGCATTCCTATTATTCATTATTCACACGAGCTACGTCCATCATATTACACTTGGAGCACCAGGGAGGTATATATAAACGAGCTATAGAAGGTAAGTTAGAATGTCAGCCAAAGTAAAACATAAGATACAACAAATTTTCGTGAAACCCCAAGAGGATACATCTGCCAAAAAAAAAAAAAATAAAATAAAAAAAAAAAATTCTACCCAGCAATAGAAACACCATTCAGGGCACAGAATTTTCTCCATTACAGGATTAATGATCTTGATTTTTTGAACAAATATCTTTGCCTGCCTGAAAGGCATAAATCAGAAAACCTTGCAGGCGTACCACTGCTGTCGAATACTGAGAAGCTACCACGTCCGCACAGCAACGCTCCTTCTGTTTAAATTCACCCACATTTTCACCAGGGAATCTCCGTGTTTTTTCCGAAGGAGGAACGGGAGCTCAAGGGCTTATCAGTAAAAGTTACAAAAAGAGTAAAAATGCTGCTCTTCCTGACGCGCCGGGGAAGAAATAACGCGAAGGAAAAACTAACAGAAAGAAGATTAATAAGTCTGTGTTGTAGGAAAGACTTCAAGAAATATGAAGTCAAGAGTAACGTTGTGTATTAGAGAGAGATGAAAACAATGCAGGGTAAAAGGAAGCAAACCAAACTCAAAGTCTGGGAAAAGAAAGATTGTTTCTACATGGTGAACGAGAATAGCAACTGCAACGCTCGCCACTGGGGAATATGGATTCATGTCAAATTAACAGCTTTTCAGCCAACGTGGCTGACACTAAAGACAACTCGCAATTTTGAAAATAACATTAAAAAACAATGTGCTAATGGATTCAGATGCTGATTGCAAATTGTTGTTTTCCCCTCCTTATTTTGTATTTTGAAATCGTATTTTTTTAGGAAAATTTTAATTCCATTCGTAGTTTTTTGTATATTCTTAAATAACTCGGTGCAGTAAAATAAATACGATAAACATGTCTGTGTATGATACACAGTAGTAAACATTTTAGGATCTTTTCAGTTTTGTGAAATATTTCCATGCATGTACTTAAAGGCCAGTTTTCTTATGTAACTGACATTATACGAGATATTCAGGTTTGGCGTCATTTATAACTATTATAGAAAATAATCTCAAATATTCCATACTTTCATAGCTTTATTTACATTTTCGCAATATGGCATACATAACGAAGCATTTTTCATTTAAATTATTTTATTTAAATTATTATTGTGATTAAACTTAGATATCATTAGTGATATCTCTTCAGCGTGGATAATAAAAAGAGAGTATATCTCTTTTAATACTTTTTATCATCACGATATTTTATTTACCACGAAATATTCTCAGACAACTGTGAAAGGATTTTTAATATATCACATGAAATTATCTTAACATAGGTATGTATTTGGACGTATAAAAGAAAGGTATGAAATAACTCAGCCCACATATGTTACTACGGAGGAAGGGGTAAGTGAAAGTTATTAAAGAAACAGTGCGATTTCAACTTACCGGTAAACTCCTATGACTCGAGAGCTCTACAGTAGGCTGCTCTAAATCCAAGCTGTAATTAGATATTACTTCTTATTCATCGGCGGGTTTTTTGAGCTGTGTCAAAAGTTCTTTTTCCAAATATGTTGCTGATAGTATTAAGCATACTCACCGGGCTTCTATTTTGCGGGAGTCCTGGGTTCTTTCCCGGCTTGGGAATTGTGATTATTCTGGCTAGATTTCACGAGTCTTGATAGGTTTTGTGTGTTAAGATAGCATTGAGTATAGTGAGGAGATACTCTAATGCTTCTAGGAGTTTCTCGTTAGCGACTTTGTAGTTAATTTTGCCCGTCACTTCTGCTTTCGTTAGGCCGGGTTTTAATTATTTTTCTTAGTTATCCGTGCGTAATTATCTCCAGCTGAGTGTGTGTTACTGGCTGCACGTATACATTTACATGTCTAGTGATTTCCTATGTAAAAAGCCGGTCGCTGATATACTCATTATGGTAGAACTGTTTTTATAACAAATCCACAATAACATTGGCCTTACATTTAGCTGTATATTTGCTACCCACGTCTGTAATTAATGTTGCCGTGGAGATGTAATTATTTCTACCGCAGAGTGTGTTAAATTTTTCACATTTCATGTTGCTTTTTAGTAAACTTCACTAACAATGTTGCCAAATACTAATCAGTTTTATTATTTCCATTTATAGGGGCTGTTAGCCTATTATACCGAGCCTTAGGTTGCGGTGTGTGAGATTTTTGTACTTGTTTGCGTTTCTGTCGTTAAACAGTTATTGCCATTTGTTAACAAATTCTGTGTGTTTACCTAGAATGTCCGTCGCAGTGCTGGTATTGGAGTACAGAAAACTTTTTTTTTTAGTTTTTTTTTTTTTTTTTCATTGGGGTATCTTTACTTTGGGCCATTCCTTGGCATCTGATTGGCAACAATGTGTTATTGTTTGTGAGGTTGTCTGTTTTTGGACATGGTGTGTTTCTTGAGTGTTTAGATAGACGTTTCGTGTGGTTATCCTGCGGCTCTCTACAGCATTAAGATAACAGAGGCACTGCTTCCATGACACAGAGTGACCCTCAAATTTCCCACAGAAGTTGGGAGCGCAATATGGTTGTGCAGATTCGTTGCGCATATGGCTACACAGCAGATGCATTTAGCTGGTTTGCTGCACCATGTTGTGTGGCCGTATCTGAAAGAAATGGAACGGTAGTGGCTACAAAGAATAATACGTTGTTTCTTTCCAAGGTGAAATTTTGTTGCTGGTAAAACAGCAGACTGTGATGCACAATAATACGCACAATAACAATTTCTAACCCATTTAGCTCGCACTAACATATTTGTATATTGAAAATATACTTACTGACTGCCACAAAAAAATTAGTTTGCAGCAATACCGCATGTGTCGTACAGAATACAATATTTTGCTGCGACTGCAAAACTAGTAATTTCATTCTGCGCATACGCGCTCGTGTATTGAAAGTGGCCACTTCCTAACTAGCCATAGTAGTTAGAAAAGAGGCAACCTGGTGCAAGTGGTTCCTGGCGGGGGACGAGGGGACGAGCCTGCCGCCATCTTGGTATCATGCACGAAAATTCCTGCTCTATCATTCCGGTTTGACCTTGACCTTAACCTTTAGTTTTCGATCCCAAATTTGGTTTTTAAAATCAAATTTGGATTTGAAATCCCAAATTTCGTTTTCCGATTTCAAATTTGGTTTTCGATTACGAGGTATTAGATTCCGAATGTGTATATAGGCCATCTTGTCAGCCAGTACCGATTCCCTGCCGCGAGGTTCTAAAAATGTTCCTGTTCTACGCGAGGCTCATTCGAATGGCAGCCATCTTGTCAACCAGTACCAATCCCCTGCCGCGAGGCTCTCAAAATGTTCCTGTTCTACGCGAGACTCCTTGGGACGGCAGCCATCTTGTCGTCCAGTACCGATTCCCTGCCGCGAGACTGCGACGATCAGTGGCTCCTGGCGGGGGACGAGGCAGCCATCTTAGATTACGTCACAAGGGGCTCTTGCATTCCAAATGTAGTGTTCGATCCCAAATTTGGTTCTCGAACTCAAATGTGGATTTCCCAAATAAGGTATTAGATTCCGAATTTGGATGTCGGCCATCCTGTCAGCCAATGCCGATTCCCTATTCTCGAAACTATGCAAGGCGCTCGAAAAATGCCTAACCACCGAAACTGTCTTCTGGGATGGCGGTCTGCTAGTATACTACTATGCGAGGCTCTCGAAATGTTCCTGTTCTACGCGAGGCTCTCTAAATGTTCCCATACTCTAATTGGCTACACGAGTCTCTCAAAGGCTCCGGCGGCCATCAGTGGCTTCTGGCGGGGGACGAGGCAGCCATATTGGATTACGTCACAAGGGGCTCTTACATTCCAATGTAGTGTTCGATCCCAAATTTGGTTCTCGAACTCAAATTTGGATTTCCCAAATAAAGTATACGATTCCAAATTTGGATGTCGGCCATATTGTCAGCCAGTATCGATTCCTTGTTCTGGAAATCATGCGAGGCTCTCGAAAAATTCCTAACCAGCGAAACTATCTTCTGGGATGGTGTTCAGCTAGTATACGGCTATGCGAGGCTCTCGAAATTTCCTAGGCTCATGCCTGTACTCCGATCGGCTACACGAAGCTCGCGAAACTGTTTTCTGGAATGACGGTCAGCTAGTAGATGGCTACGCGAGGCTCTCGAAATTACCCTGACGAGGGGCTCTCAAAGGCTCCGGCGGCCATCAGTAGCTCCTGACAGGGGACGAGGGGACGAGGCAGCCATCATGGATTAAATCACGAGGGGCTCTTGCATTCGGGTAGGATGGTGATCTTGACCTTGACCTTTGGTTCCAAATTAAATGGCGGCCAATGCAGTAATTCTTGCTCTGTCAATCCGGTTCGCCATCTTATAAGTACTCACTGGCTTCAGGCTGTGGACCCCGCACTGCCATCTCTGATCAGAACTTACTGCTCTGTCGTTCCTGAGTAGGGGTTTCCTCCGCATGCTACAAGTTGTCCTAAGCAGTCATGGGCCACAGACCAGCAAAATGGTGGCCGACTCCTCACAGCGAATCCACCCAATGCTTGTGTGTGAGGAGTCAAGTGAGGAGTCGAGAGAGGAGTCAAGTGATTAGTCAAGTGAGTAGTCAAGTGAGGAGTCAAGCAAGGAGTTAAGTGAGGAGTCAGCAGTGTGAGGAGTCAGCAGTGTGTTGAGTTAGTAGTGTGTGGAGTCAGCAGTAAATCTCGCATGGTCAAGTATGTCCTATGACTACTTATGAGCATAGGTGGCTGTAATTTCCAAACTGTTCAAGATAAAAAAGCATAGTTTTAAATATGTAGCAATCAATACATATTGTGCGAGCATCGAGTGTAGTATGTTATGTTAGGCAAAAAAATGTATTCAAAAAGTATGTGAGGGGTCAGGTGAGGGGTCATCAGGCGAGGGGTAACTCTGCTATATTATTCCAGAGTATGGGTCCTCTCTCTGCATGCTAATACTATGTTCTATCCAGTGGGAGCTGCTGAGGAAGGGCTGCGGGGCGCACCCTTCCTAATAGAATCTCACAACGCATACCTCTACTTATCTACTACTCAGTAAATAATACTGCGTACGAATACGAAGGTTATTTCGCAGCCAATGTTTTTGATATGGACGAGATTCGTCATGAGAGAAATGTTTTTGGAAATGTCGAGTGGTGTTGGGCAGCAGATTTTTCGTCACATAACATAGGATTAGGGGTGCTACGGGAGGGAGGGAAGACTTCAGGGTCTTGGCCCTTTTCAGCCAATCACATACTGTAAAACCGAGAGAGGTGGGCGTGCCCCTGCTCAAACAAAAAAATTGTTTCCTGGAACTTGACAAAGCTACCAAAACGACATGTTTTGTAAGCACACTTTCGCGCTCCACTCTTTTGCAGTTGTTAAACACATTTCTTAACAATGCTTGTATTTATTTCGAATATTTTTTATTTATAGATATCATTCAAACTTGTGTGAGCTTCAAATATAGTGTGTAATACTCTGAATAAGTTTTTTGTTAATTAATGATGAGCTATGAGCATCGTTCAGAAGCAGGGTTGAATTGTTGTTAATGTCGTGTTGTGTAAACTTGAAAATAATTGTTGATTCGTCGAGTAACATTTAAAACCCTATTACGACAAAGATTTTCAATTACAAGAATAAACTAATAATCTGCGACTAGCAAGGACAGAGTTAAATATAATTCAACAACAAAACTAAGGTAGTGAATGGTTTTTATACGAGAAAATTCGATGTAAGTACATACAATTGTGCGGACTGGCTATGCGGTTGTGTAGTTGGAAATGTCTTGTTTTGTTTAATTTTTTTATAATGAAACCTAATGATCTTGTGTGGACTGTCAATGGGGTAAAAGATTAAAAACATTTGGGAGACAAAGTTAAAATACATAATTCATGTTCGCAACATATAAAAAAATGCCATAAAATTTTCATTGCTTCATGAGGTCAATGTACATTGACAGATAGCGCATACAGGTTGACAAATGGATTTTTTTACAAATATATTAATTACAATATTCCACTTTCATCCTCTAATTTAAATTTGACATGAATTTTGCATGTACTGTAGGCTATGCAAATTAGTTTTTTTTTTAAATATCTGTTTTAGTATATTTAATTTATTATCATCATTAGTGTGGCAGAATTGGTATTATTATGTTATCTCTCATCATCTCGTGTAATGTACCACATCATGTAGGTAGTGGTTCGAAGGCATATAACCTAAACAAACTTAAAACAAATACGTACCTGTGGTAGTGATTTGATCATAACCAGCCACCAAGGTATGTTGACCATTACAAATCGAGTTTGATACATTTTTCTTCAAACATCCACACTTATTTTTTGTATTTAGCTACATATGCTACACTTATTTAAGCCTGTCATACACAATATATTTATCACTGTTCCTATTTAAAAAAACATCTGTAATGATATGAGTTAGGATCGCTACAGCCCTCCCAGTTTCAAAAGTCACCAGCTGCCACTGGTTCTATCCTATGTAGGATTTCACTCACCAACAGTCGAGGAGACTGCTACCTTGGATGTTATCCAGGTATCGCCATCTTGGATGTCGTCCAGTTCTCTCTCAACACTAGGGGTCTCTCTCCAAGCACAGCCTCACCAAGCACAGCCACTGGGGGGTCTCTCCGAACACCTGTAAAAAAAGCAAACACTTCCGACATCGCACTCGGACTTACCACCCACATTATAATGTGAATGGCTTCTGGACTTGTGACCAGCAATTCAATATTGCAACATCACTGTCAAAAACAGTCCAATATTTTTTAACCTGAAAGGTAAAAAAATAAAAGAACTGTCGGTGATGATATCAGAACATTGAAAAGATGCCTTCCAATGCCAGAAGAGAAATGATAACCAAGAGCTAGAAAACTAAGAAATGAGGATGGACCAACAAGACAGATGGCAGGAAAGAGGTGGATAGGTAAAGGAAGAGAGAAGTGGTGTAAAGCACATTGTGTGTAATAAGAAAAGCAGCTTCGATATGAACAACCAGGTACTGCAATGTTACGTGATACATATACTAGTTTCCACATTCACCCTCCCAACTAGGATAAGCATTGTGCCCCCCAGGGAGAATGAAAAAAAACCGAGTTCCCCAGATCTGAGATGCAACTCAAATCCCTACACAAATTGTAGATAATTGATATAGTAAATAGTATAAAGAGCGATGTTGGTAATGTGACGTTGAATAGTAGTTAATGTGACATATAGCCCATGTCCTAATGCCTGCTTGAGGGTGACAAACTCTACAATGTAATGTGTCTTCCCCTCAAATATGGTCATTAGATTGGGCTGTTTAGAATCTGGGGGACATTCGTTGACAGGCAGGAATAGCAGGTCTCGATGGTCATCATGCAGTGAAGTAGGGTAGTCTACGTCTACCTCCAAAATATCTCCAATTAGACCATCATCTGGAATAGAAATCACATTAATAGCCATGCTGGTACATTCAAAGCCTCCATAGGGCAGGGGCAGGGACATTGCTCATCTGTATAGGTTATTAGCATCCACTTAGTGGAGGTAGGTAGATGGCCGAGTGACATTGTATGTGGTGGAAAAGTCCTTGTTATTAGCCACCACATGATGTGTGATGCACTGGGACACCCCTTCCCGGATACCCCCCTCGACAAACAGGTGGATATAGTATTGGACCAGGAGCTCCAGCTCCACACCTGTCTTGCACAGCATGGTATCGAACGAAAACCTGTGGCACTCACATACCATACACAGTCCAATCCATATTATCAGGCAGAGCCCCCTGAAGTTCTTGAAGACATCACACAAAAATCAAGATGTCGGTCTCGAGGTACAACTCGAAGTAGTCTTGAAGTGATGTACATCAAAATACCCGCAGACCATATGCGCATGATGGTAGTGATCTTCAGTGATTCAATACCTGGTGAGCCTGTTGTGGAAGTCAGTGATGTCTGGCAGCTGTGACTCGGCGAGTGTCCCCAAAGATGTAATGCAGTCATAGGGGAAAACACCTTTGCGAGTTACCAACTCGAGCTGCTGGGGATCACTGAAGAATGCAGCAGTCGTCTTGAAGTCGGCAGCTGGTAGATTCTGTGCAAGAATCGCGAGGCTGTCTGACATGAAATTATATGTGTCTATGAATTTTTATTGAAATTGTCGCCCAAGCATTTGCTGAACATAATCAGTTTCTCTTCTGTATTAGTATTGATAATATGTCCTCTGTGTCGTAATCAAGCTGAATGATGATGAAATTGCATCATATGCCAAGTTGTGGAAAATGATTGGCATGTGCTTGGTGCGACGTTGGAGTTTGTTACATTTATTTCATGCCACCCCAAGAAACAAAAAAGTGCAGTGGTCATGGTCTCGAACCTTCCGGATTGTTTTAGTGAAGGGACCAGTACAAAGATAACTGGCATTGGCCACCATATAGCCAGCCTGTTCACCTGTGTTTAGTTGGTGCATAGGCTCAGACTGACTATAACTCTCCTTCACCAGATTGCCAATCCTAATGATGTCCTCCATGAACTTGTATGCTGCATCCTCCCCAGTGTAGAATTTCACTTTGTTGGGGAGGAGGCTGGTCATCTTGGCAGCTGGTATGAGATTGTTGTCCACCTTGACATATACTCCATAGATATAGGGAAAATGCTTTCGGTACCTATAGGTGTACATCATTGCAGGATCCAGCTGGCATGTCTACACTGGTAACAAGAACAATTCAAAATTGGCATCCAAGACTATACGTACCTTATCACTATTGTGGAAGTTCTGTAATCTGAGCACAGGAGGTTGGCAATTTTCTCTTGTGTTGGCATGTCGACTCGGACAGCAGTGTGGTCATTACAATACCCCATGTGCTCAGCCAGAGTCTCAGTACCAGAGAGACCTGTCACCCATGGCCTGTCATTGTATGCTGGCAGACATCTCTTGCAAAATATAACAGCACCATGATGCTTTTCACCTGCGAGCATGCAAGGTGGGAGAAGTTTGCTATGTAGGAGTAATGTGCATTGCCATCTTCTGTCTGCATGAGGAAGGTATCGAAGTCGGTAGCCTGGTCTTCCACCGATACCTTTATTGGAATGATCTTGCAATCTTCCTCATGCACATAGACCTCAATGCTGACTCCAGGCTTCTTCTGTTCGAAGTGGGGTATCTGTTGTAAAGAGATGGGAAAGTCCAGTCGAGTGCAGTCGAAAAGTGTCTCCGAATCATGGTATTGATGGTTAACACATTCACAATTCACCCCTTCTACAAAGAGTGTCAGAATTGCCCATTCAAAGCACTGGTGGTCCTCATTCTTTGTTGATGATTGACTTCTTGGCTGAAATCTTAGCAGGCAAAGCAATGTGGAAGGAGGCATGTATCAGGTCGAGCTTGTTGATTCGCAACTGGATCCTCTTCAAGATGTTCAATTTCCAGCTGCTACCCTTCCCTACTTAATCCTCCTCTTCCTGGCATATATTTGCAATGGCAGTCAGCACTGCATCAAACATGTTGGCTATGTCATAGAAAGGAACAGTCTTTGCCTTGAAGGCTTGTGGTCCAGCTCTTCTACACATGGCTTGGGGTTATCATAAGTGTGCTCAAGGAAGATATTGAACTTAATGGGTCCTGATATGCAATCTCCTGCTCCAGTTGGCCGATGATACTGGCCTTCATATGCTCGGGGTAGCCCGCCAATATCGACGGCATCACTCGAGGTATTCTCTGTGACATAAGTCCTCATGACACCCTTAAATGTGCTCTCTGCTTCTCCAAAGCCTTGTTTGTTGGCCACACCATGGCTCCTGTGATGGTGGCCAGGCGATGAAGACATCCTTTGGCAGTGATCTGGCGTGCATGCATGAAAGACTGTGGAGCAGTAGATGGTCCAGGCTCCGACAGGCAAGCATGTTTTGCTGGTGGAGGGTTGGATCCGGTTCACTTATGCTGTGAGCAGGCAGGTTACTTTTGGAGTAAACTGACATCCACAGTTTCCACAATCCAATAACTCGGCATTTGGATTTACCCAACAACTACACTCATGGCATCTTGTCTCGATAGCATGCTTCAATATTTTGTTATATAAAGTGAAATGCTTCAATTCTGCTTGCTTAATCAGCCCAGTACATGTACCACGATGTCTGTCAAGCTTGTTGATGCAGGCAAATGTCTTCCTGCACCACTCGCATACCTACTGTACCTCCCTGAAAGGATTGAAGGCACAGTTACATTTGTGGCAAAGACCGTTTGTGTGATCGGTGAATGTACAATTGCAAAATCTGCATTGCAAAGCTGGCAGCAGTATGGAAGCTGCTGCAGTAGGTACATGAGATGAGGCAGAAGAGTTATATGATGAAGAAGGAAATGGAAATGATGGTCTGGATGAAGCCATGTTGGAAAAAAATCAATTCAACAAACAGCTGTGATCTTCTTCATGTCTGGGTCAGCAACAATCTTCTTCGCATCTTGGTAAAGGCTCTGCACTCACTCCAGGGGTTGGAGGAGGGTGGTGAAGGTCCTATGGGGAAAATGGGTAGGCCTAAGTGTACCATGAGGGGATAGTAAAACAAACTTAACATCTATATAGAGTCAGTTTTTTGCTCGAGTATGTTTTCTCCGAGTACTCCACACAAGATCATTCACTACCCTACCTCACAACCAATGAGGGAACAGTCATTTAGTAATATATACTTTCCACTATAGACATATGCAGGAAGGAAACATCAGCAAATGTGTCTCAGTACTGGTCTAGCTGCGGCCCATGCTCTAGCCACTGCAACCCCACTTGTAGGTGCTATAGTCACTGCAACCTCACATTAAATTTAATATATAGCTTTAACCATCACATCACCATGGCCCCAGTCGTGGGTGTTCTCTCCACTGTGGCCCCACCTACATGACAAGTACATACATTATTGTAGAAAAATTTTAAATAATAATTATGTTAGACACTTGTGTGTGCTCTAGCCACTGATCGACCACAGCACCCACATACATATAGCTAAAGGCCATTCAATGTAAAGTGAGCACTCTAGAAATCAACCTTTGAAAAAAGCCACTGCCCACAACTGTGTATGTATAACCACGTGTGTACCGCACAGACTGGGGATTAACACACCCAGTTATGTTGGCAATGAAATTTGAAAAGTAGTTCTAAGAAATATCACTGTATTGCAAGTGTAATGTGTAAATTTATGGGTGCTTATGATGTTTGAAGTTTATTTTATACAGTTTAAAGTAATTATGGCATAAAAATAATGTGTTTACTGTAATTAATAATTATATTGTGTCATGTGATCGACACAATGATCAAAACCAATGGCCTGTTGTTGTGGTTCGTTCATGATTGTTACTTGGCTTTGTTTGTGTGGAGTGGTTGCGAGGCAAGCTACAAATTTGGAAGCTGGAACTTGTTGTGTTTTAATTTTTCTCATTTATTTTTCAGCTTATCTGCAATCATCACTGTTTTATCATAGGTCGTATAGTGTTTAATTGTATTGCAGTGATTTTGTGTAAAGTCATAAGTTCTAGCCAACTTCATACAAATAGTCAGCATCAGGAAGACATTATAAATATTGCCGAAAGTATTTATTATTTAATATGTCAGGAAGACTTAAAGCTGTGCAAGGTCATCGAATAAGTTGCAGAAATGATGAAAATTTCAACTGCAACTGTCCGGAGGTAAGTGTGAATGCGTTTTTATGTGTTTCCGCAAACAGGATTTACAATGTGTTTTCCTCGCTTATCCCCAGTACATTATTGAAGTAAATCGCTGAAAAAGAACAAGTAGGAATCGACAGTTGGAAACATGATATTATAAACTGAAAGTTAAATAACAATAATTAAAGTAAATGAACGACGGCAGAAATGTGACATTAATACATTCATATGAGTTTGTGAAGTACATAGTATATCCTAAGTTTGATCAATAATATAAAAAGTTATGTGTACCGATGTACCTATGCCTATCTGTTCAATCTTTCTTTTAAATCTGTCTTGATAATAAGTGAAAATTTTGCCATCAATTATTATATGTTAATTTCACACATTTTTATATCACTGTGATGTTTTGTCATGTAGACCTAACCTCAAATGCATCTGTACGGATCTACTTATGACCAGCCATGTAACTTTTCTTAAATATGCATTGAAGACAAGAGCAAATTTTGCTAGCAGTAATTATATGTTAATTTTACATGTTTCTATATAACTGTGTTGTTTTTTAATGTAGGCCTATCTTCAAATGTGTCTGTATGTATATATTTATGCCAAGCCATGTAACCTTTCTTAAATCTGCCTTTACAGCAATTGCAAATTCTGCCGCCAATAATTATATGTTAATTTTACACAGTTTTATTTCACTGTATTTTTTGTAAGGTAGGCCTAACCTCAAACTTGTGTTCATGTAGTTATTTATCCCAAGTGACAGTGTTAAATTTTACTATTGTTAACATCACATAAACATCACAGTTTGATGCTACACCAAAGGTGTTCCAACATCCTATAAACTATAAAATCTTGAAGCTAGTTCTGTTAACTATAGACCTCTAGCTGTGCTTGTTCCCGAGATTATTTTTTGATGCAAGTGTAATTGTTTTATTTGGCAATGCTTGCCGTGATAAGAATTAGAAAGTATTTACAATTAATTGTCAACATATATAGAATAATTCCATTTTTAAATTTCGAAATGGATGTTCGACAAGACAACTTGCTACCTTTTAAGAAATATCAACGAAGATAGTATGCGTTCTAGAGTAGGCATAATTGTTTATTTTATCTGCCACTTTGGCCGCAAAAATATTGTAGTTATTGAAATTTAATGTAACTGTAAATTACACTGCATAGTCAACACCCCAGACTCCCAGAGATCCTGTTTACTTGCGAATGCATGTTTTGTAAAGATTAGATTGCATTATGCAGTGTATGTGTTAAATTAAGTATAGTATTTCTAAAGACGCTGTATGAGTTAGCTTTCAATAGGTGCCAGGATACAATTGACATACATAACACATTCACAGTTATAGCGATAAGCACATTCGAAACACAAAAGCACAGTGGCCTGACTACAATTTATATAATGATAATAATATTAGTTTGTGTATGTTGCTACAATTGTACCAAATAAAATAAGGCCTGTACATAGAGTTTATTTTAAATGATTTGTATTATTGTTTTGAGTTTTTTAAAGAATGAAAATATGAATGTTTCTGATGCCATATTTTAAACACACAGCT
This sequence comes from Dryococelus australis, assembly GCA_029891345.1. Lineage (NCBI taxonomy): Eukaryota > Metazoa > Arthropoda > Insecta > Phasmatodea > Phasmatidae > Dryococelus > Dryococelus australis. The sequence continues at coordinate 90,479,404 of CM056995.1, read as the reverse complement.
TTTAAGTGTACCTTGCACAAACTTGCCTTCAGATAGGCAAAGTGTATCGACCACATGGAGAAGCTGATTGCAGAGGACTGGGAGAAGGAAGTGCACGAAGCCACTGACATACCTCTATTCATCATCTCCCTGGATCCAGATTTGGACACCACTGACGAAGATGATCTTGGCAGTGGCGATGAAGTATTGGCAGTGCCACTGACAGAGGTATAAGGCAGTAGGTGCTGGATGGTCAGTAGTGGTAAGGTTTGTATGACCAGGTAAAGGTATTTGCATTTTGCAGCTGCTTGTTTGTAGTATACACATATCTGTTATGGGTGGGTACTATTTGTTACTGAAGCCCACATGTGTTTATGTATTTGTCATGTTGTTTGTTAAAATAAGTTATTCATTTTTGGTGTCTAGTATAAAACAAGTATAAGTGATTTTTTTACGTAATATATACAGTTTTTTCAAAATTTATGCTAAATGCTCGAATGTGTTTTGCATGGTACGATAAGGTCAACTTACTTGTTAACATAAATGTCATTGTAACATGATAGCATGTTTGGACAATGTTAAGTATATGTGTCATGATATTTTTACATATTAAAAATGAAGTTGTATATTAATATGTAATTTTGTTGTGTGTGTCGGTCGTGCACTAGATAAAAGTAACTTGCCTGTAAGTATTACTTTTATAATTTGTCCTTTACATTATAATTTTGCTGTCATCTGTGGATATGTATTGGTTTTACATTAATAAGACATTCCTTTCAGCTTTGTGTGTGCACACATGAACTAATTTTCTTTGAATACTTTTCTCATTTAAGTTTTCAGTTTTGCTGCAGTCATTGCGATGAAGGAACCACAACAATGATGAGAGTCCATGCACTTTACCTGTAAAATAGGTTTCTTGAGGTCTGTGTGGGTTTGACTAAAAGAAAATTTCGCACCCATTTGGCCCATAAGAAACACCGGAAATGTGGCCATATCCGGATCGGCATTTCACTTAGTTATAAATAATTTACTTTAATTTTATAAATATTTTGTATAAATGAAAGTGGTGTCAGTTACAAGCCTGGTATCCACTTCTGTTACCACTCCAATTCACAATATAAATGTTCAGTTCTTTTTTGGAGGGTCTCAGAAGGGTATGAACACCGAATAACAGTGTCAAAAAATATGTATGTATACACAAATGCATTTGTTGATATGTTTATTTTTTTTAGTGTTAATACTTTTATTTTATATATACATAATATGCCTATGTTGAAATATATTTATCTCCATTTATAAAGGTGCATATAAAACTATCCTTAAAATGTACATATGAATGCACATATTTTATATATTTAACTTTTTAATATATTACATATTTTTATATACTGCCATGGCAGCGCAGTCTCGTTAAGTTTATTAGTACCATCTACTTCTGTGCAGTGGTTTACTCTTTTCTCTGCTCAAACCCCCTCGTCTTACCGCACTGTTCTACCTCCCTGCATTCCCCTTTCCCCTTCGTGCGTCGTTATTTTTTGATTTGTCGTGGTTGTTTATTTAAGGCCTTGCACGGCCCTGCTTAGGTTACTTTATAAACTTCAGACGTCTACTACCTTATGCCTGCAGGATGTATGTTTTTTTCCTGATGGCTTAGTTGCACTTCACTTCGGTCAGCTGAGGCCAAACACAGCTATCGTGTTTTCAAACTGACGTTTTACTAGTCACGCTACTGAGCGATGGGGCACTTAGAAAACGGTAAGTCGTGGGAAACATTAAGTTTGCGGTACGATTTTTAAATGTTTGGTAATTTGTGTGATAAGTGATGTTGTACCTTGGGTGTTCAGTAGTGCTAGTCTATTTCAAAATCTGGATTTGGCTGCCCTTCCAAATTATTTTTCGGCTTAACTAATGCGTGTCCTTTTTTAACGTGTCGTGTTGGTCCTTGTCCACCGCCCAAGTTTAATGTTTGCTATTTCACGGTTTCCATAACTTCATCGCTAGGGCGTTCATTTTTCAATTGTTTGTTGTGTAAAATTTTTGTCTATCAGAGCTTTGACGTGACCCAAACCATTATACATATTACATATTATATATATAATATATTTTACATGATTTATACACATATACTTACATATATATGCATATATGTGTGTATATATATGCATACTTATATACATATATACACACATATACATATATACACACATATACATAAATAATGTGTTATATACATTATATATGCTACATGTTTAATGTATTATAAAATACATTTTACATTTAGCAGTTCTGATACGTAAACATTGAGTTTATTAACATGTGGCAATCACATGGTTGTCACATGGTAGTCACATGGCAATGTTTGTTTACATGTGTCGGAAGGATATATAATGGGCAAGAAAGTAGAACTTTAGCAGGGCTTTAAAAAGTGCTCACTTTATCGTGAACGGCCTATAGCAATTACATATTATTGTAGAAAATAAATTATTTTAATATTAATTTTTCTTAGACTATTCTAGTCACTGAATGGCCGCGGCCCCACATGTAGTAATTTAAGTATCACGCTAGCTATAAACTGTTCATGGTAAAATGAACACTTATGCTTAAGATGTACTTGTGTACACATTGTGTATTCTTCCACCTTATGTAAAAATAATAGTACTGTGGGCCTCAAGCGTCGGTACTGTGAAATTATTAAGAAAGTAAATACTGTACAAATCTGGTCATTTTTTACACTTTGGTGCATTAAAAAAGAACAGAAATTGAAAATGATTACCTAACACATTTTTGGTAAGGCATGGAACTACTTTCCATCCATCGATACAGGACGAATGTCACTCATTGCGACCATTAAAAATATATGTATGCAGGGGCTGTGCCTATTTTCTAAAGTGCTTACTTTTTATCATGAACAGCCTTTACCACGAGAGCTCTGCAGGTTACAAAACTGTTCGCGTCTTCTTCATGTACAGGGTTGAAGGAAAAAAAATCTATCTAAATTTTATTCGAAAAGTCGGCAAGATATTCCTAGTGTTCCCGCACGCAATGTTCCATTTGGGCTATTTCAGCGAGAGGCAGGATTGCGAAGTCTACATTACCGATGCATGATGATGATGAGGTCCATTGTAAAGTTAATTTCTATAAGCTGGAATAATACAGCACGTGCATACAATTAGAGGGTAAGCATAAATTGCTCCTTTTACAGCGAACACATGTATTGTACAATTCGGCGAAACCTGAAGAGATTTGGGCGGCGATGTCTTGAGAGGGTGAGTATGGAGAATGAATAGGTGGGAGATCCGTGAGAAAACCCCACCAACCTGCACCATCGTCTGGTGAAAAAAAAAAATCCGGGAGCGACTCCACAGGGAATCGAACCCGAATCGCTTTGGTGGGAGTACATCAAATTTTATTCTAAAACTGCGTTCGTAAAAACAAGCCAAATTATTAACACACACACTGAATACCATACTTCTGAAACGAAACAGGAATATTATTACGAGGCCCAGTCTATGCGTGCTGAATGGAAGATGCCTTGACGCCAAATGATGCAACTTACAAGACACTCCAGCCAGCATTGCAGGTACAGGATATTCACGGTAAAGTGAGCACTGTTTGACAAAAAAAAAGTTTTATACGTGGGACGGATGTAATCATTGCTCTTAACATCGCGATCTTGAGAGCCGATGAGGGGCGAGTATGGAGCGGCGCCGAAATGAAATGGCAGTAGATCCCCGCTGACCAGCAGTATCGTCCGACATGTGAAAAAAAAATCCCAAAGCGACCCCACCGGAAATCGAACCTCGTTCGCATAGGCAGGAGGCGAGTAGTCTAACCACTACGGCCCCGAGAACCTCATTTTACACACACTTTCACCTCACTACTGCATGAAAAAGGTAAATTGGACTTATAAGTAGGACCTTTTTTAAAATGCTCAAAGTTCTGTTGTAACGAGGCTTGGGACAAGGGAAGTTCTGTTCAAGCTGAGTGCTAGGCATACAGTACACACACCTGCTGAATTAGTAACACACGTACTAGACGGCTGAAACCATACTAGTATAACAATTAAAGGCTGTTTCACGATAAAGTGAGCACTTTAGAAATGAACCTTAGAAAAAAGTCACTGACCCTGCATCCATGTGTTTTAACGGGCGCATTGAGTGACATTCGCCCAGTAAAGTTGGTTACGATAGATAGAAAGTAGTTCCATATTTCAACGTCGAATAAAAAGTGTTTTGGCAACCATTTGTCATAACTTAAAAACAATTTATTTTGCTTTCTGTTTTTTTTTTTTTTTTTTTTTTTTTTTTTTGCAAATACATCGAAGTGTAAAAATGAGCAGATTTGTAAAGTATTTACTTTCTTAATAATTTTACAGTTTTATTTGACCGACGCAAGAATAGAGTGATGAGTCCCATGGCAATGTTAATTTTACATAGGGCGTAGGAATACACAACGGTTTACAAGTAGATCTTAAGCAGGGCATTCAATAATGCTCATTTTACTGTGAACAGCCTATAATATATTGCAACATGGGAGCGCCTAATGTACTAGCTGAAACGCACAACGTAGTGGTATTGTTAAAAGAATATGTACCTCACAAAAGGCAAGTTGATCGCGGGTAAAGATGAGCACTGTTGAAATAATCCTCTTCTCATTTGAAATAATAGTTAATATATATTTTATTTAACTTTTAGACATTAACTTCCGAGAGAGCACATTGTGTATATTATATACAGAGCAATAATTATTATGGCTGAAAGGTTGACTTATACGTGTGACGTAACAACGCTCTTAACATTGCGGTCTTGTGAGCCGGTGAGGGGTGAAGTGAGGTGAATATGGAGCGACGTCGGAATGAAATGGCAGTAGATCCCCGCCGACCAGCGGCACGATTCCCACATGTGAAAATCTGAGAGCGACCTCCAACGGCAATCGAACTCGGTTCGTCTAAGTGGGAAGGCGAATAGTCTAACCACTACACCACCGCAGCCCCACATGGAAAGAAAAGCCGCACCACTTCATTTCTGCGTACTCAGAAGTCGGTACATCCAAAAGAGTTTGCAACTAGCGAATTTTTACGATCGCTTGCATCATTTCCCCGTAATTTTTCCAGATATTTTTTATAAGGGAAGAACTAATAAAATGCTATCACCAGTATAATCATTTTTATCTTAAACTACTTATATTATTGACGTAATGAGCAGTAAGAGTTATTGCATTGCCAACTGTTTCCCCCCAGCCATTAGCAGCTTGTGTGTACAAAGCCATTAGATGTGTGTCGTTCGCTGTTCACAGCAAGAAGTGATCGTCACCTTACTGCAGAAGTCTATTGTGCTGCCGCTATGGCTAATATAGTATCCGAGCTATTAGCTTCATTGTGAAGAAACCCTGTCACGCTTTCGTCACACTTTTCTGAAGCCCTGCTAAAGTTATAATTCTAGGATATTTCTCCGCCTCGTGCACGAAGTCTAGAAAAATTACACCGAAGGACAACACACTCAGTTGCAATGATATTTTTGCATGAGAACTAGTCACTACCAACACACACGTTTGCTCACTGTTTATATTATAAATAAACAAACTACGATTTATAACTAAAAACTTTTAATTTTAACACACTTTCTTCTTAACAGATGTATACAACGCTTGTGATATATGTCATACATAGGAAATAACTAAACACAATATACAAATGTTTGATTAATAAAAAGCGTGAAGAAACTGGGAATAGACTATAATCAACTGGCACCCCAGCCAATAGGGAACCCTTCGTAGCATGCAGTAGCAAGGGTCCGTCCCCAGAGGCTCGCGCATCCAATCAGAGTATGGGCTATAAAGGAAATTCCCGCACCACTTTGTATCTGTGTACGTATCTACTCTGAACGTTCTGGCAACTTCAAAATAAAGTGAGTCGACAGTTATACAAGAAAGAGAAACGCTGCAGTATTTCGGGGAAAAAAATATTTTCATCGACTCTGATCTATGTCCCTACCAAAATGTTTAGAGTGCCTTTTTCGAATTTGGTAAATGTGGCAGACGCTGTCGGGCGGTGAAATTTTTTTTCGTCGGGGATTTATCACCCCATTTCGCATTCTTTCACCACTGCATCTTGGTATTTTTCGTATTGCTGCAGGAGACATACTACACACAACAGCCGCTATGGTATAGGCTGTTCATGGTAAAGTGAACACTTTTTAAAATACGTCTCTCATTTGGAATATATTTTAGCTTTAGACGTTAACTTCCGAATGTGCACATTGCGTATATTACTCCCCCCCCCCCCCCTTTTTTCGAATTCTTCGACACTGTACCTTGGTGTTTTTCGTATTGTGAAATGCATGAGACATACCACACAACAGCCGCTATGGTACAGGCTGTTCATGGTAAAGTGAACACTTTTTGAAAGAATTCTCTCATTGGAATAATAATAGGCAATAAAATATTTTATCTTTAGGTGTTAACTTCCGAGTACAGTAGAATATATGTGCAAATTGCATATATTACATACAGAGCAGTAATTAAAATAAAGTGCTCACTTTACCGTGAACAGTCTAAAGTTTTGCCGAAGACAAGACATACACTAACCGCGACAGAAGAGGGCCTCTGTAAATACTTTCACTGGAAATCGCGACGCGCTGTACGAATGATACATTCTCATTGCTAGAGGATGCTTATACTACAAATATGTATATAACATATTTCTAAGAGAGAGCGTTGTAGTTCGCCGAGCACTAACCTCAAAAACGTAAAACGTTGAATGGTACAGTTGAAGAATGCTGAAGGCAGCTTGTAGACACAGGGACGAGCTGCTAGATCTTGTCTGGAGCACTGTCAGATCACAAGTGACGTGATTGAGTAGAGCGGAGCTATTTATACTGCCCGCTCGGAAGACGTCAGCGCGCATCTTCAGCTGTTGTCCCTCAGCTGTTACATCATACGTTGGAGTACGTGTATGACTTGCACAGTACTTGCCGATTGCGTGCTTATGCTCACCGACGGCCACTCGAGAAAAATGTCACCATGTGTGTGTGTACCGAGAATAACAAGTACACTGCACATGTATGACTTAGAGTACTTGCGTCGTGTGTGTCCATTCGTGTATGTAACGAGACTAGCAAGGCATGGCCACATCTATTTTGCGGCGCTGAACATTAAACCACGTCGGATGGTCAGTGCAATTACATATCCGATGTACGCGTGACACAGTTTGGACGAGCTGCTAGTAAGTAGGTCAACGTGTGTTGGCGCTTTCACTTTCGCTGGTTATGAGATGTTTACTGGGAACGCTGTATGACCATTGCACTTGCAAGTACATTTTGTTCCCAACGACGGCCTGACGGGTGTCAACAACTCCGCCAGCTGCGTGCGACACATGCCTATAGGTTATTCACGGTAAAGTGAGGACTTTTTAAGGCCTTTACAAAATTTTCCGTTTAGCCAATTTTTATCTTTCCACCACTTTTTAACATCAACATTGCCATGTGACTCATAATATGGTGTATACTTTCATCACTCTTAAAAGTTCATGTCTGAGTATGCAATGAAACATACTTATTAGTCGCTAATGCCTGATGGGAGGGCCTTAAAAATCACTCACTTTACCGTGAACAGTCTATACTTGCATGTACATTCTTTTCTGGCGCCGGTCTGCCGCAGTTACATGAAAGGTGTTTGTGTCGGGACATTGGTGTATGACTTCTAATACCTGACGACAACGCTTGAGTGTCCACCATCCATTTGTGAATAACGAAACACTCACTTGTATGTCACCAGTTCGGCTGTACAACCTAATCGTAAGACTGCGTTAAACCGCATGAGTACATGTGTTACGAAAGACGCATCGACTACTTCACACACTTTTCCGAAACGCTCCTGCCAAAGTTCTACTTCCACCACCTACGCCCTGTACCATGTGACGATTCCGTGTGTATTCAGAACTATTCGATACCAACACACACACGCTGTCTTTATTCACATTACATGTAAATGAACTATTGTAAAACTTTCGTTTTGATGGAGGTATACACATACGAATGAGAATATTAATATGTACGCAGATGTCGGCTCAAAGGAAAACATAGGGACTATGATTTGTAAAACACGTCATCGCTCGACGAACCTGATGCGTTTTCTGAACAAAAACATTAGCATATATATGTATATATATATATATATAATACAACGGTCTAAAAGATACGCATCGACACCTAAAAAGAAGCGACACGCGAGATTGTCGATTGCAATACAAGGCCTGGTGCACTAGTAGGTAAACCAACCGGTATACATGAACCACCATGGAAGATTTATATTACAAGGCAGCTGTTTGTACGCGGTAGACCTGGGGAACTAGAGTGGGGAGAAAAAAAAAACCGCATTCGTGCATCTGCTACAAGTCACCAGAGAGTACGAGCGTTAATTTAAATAATGACGAAAATTATTAACAGTTTACAAAATATAGCTTTTTCTTTACGCGTCAAGTTATTATCCGTATGTAATATTTATGACGGAGTTTTCTAAAAAAAACATACTCAAATATATAAACTTTATCACGAGTGCTGTCACTTTACCACTGTACTAAAAGTTCTCATAACAACTTGACATTAAATACAGGTTATATACATATGCTTTTAAAATAAGGTAGGGAGTGTTTTGAATATTTAGGATGGTTTTTAACAGTACTTGGAGGTTGCCATCGACAATATTATTCATCTTTGTTGAATTTTAAAAGTGTTTCCACCTCACTAATGTATAATCAAGATGGAGGTGTCCTTTTTGGTTTCTTCATCAACACGTTTCAAGTATCTGTCACGGGAAGCGCCCTACGCTCTGAAACTGTGTTGTGATTGGTCAGGTACGAAGCGGAACCTGCCACGAAAAATACGACGTGTCCAATTACCAAGCCTGTTATCATTAAGCCTATATTACACGATACCTGCAGCCCTACTTGGTTCTTGTACAATCTTCTACAAGTTCTGGTGCCCGAGCCGGTATACCAACCGTTATATGAGCCGCTATGGATGATTCATATTATTACACGACAGCAGTTTTCGTACTAGCATTTGACGCCCTCGGTGGGTGCGCAGTGTGTGGTTTGTAGTAAATATGAATTCCATTCGTATAACTGCTACCAGTTGCGTAGGCTGATAAAAAAACTAGCTAGCACATCTTAATATTGCTATATTACTGACATAATTATATTACTTACTAACATAGTGTAGTTTAAATCATTTTCTTGAAGTCACTACAGTACGAGTGCGTTATTTTTAATTTTGACGGAAATTACTGACTGGCTGCCAAATATAGTTGTTTCTTTACGTACTGGGATGTTATCCGCATGTAAAATTCATCGATGAAAAAATTTGGGCCTGACGGAGTTTTGAACTCAGGCTCAAAAGTTACATCTTACTATCAGTTCACACATGAGATATTGGATTGATATGCTATAGATACGTTAAAGACTTAAATCTATTATTTCATAGAGTAGGTAATGTTTGAAGTATTTAGAACGGTGTTAAATAGTAATTAAAAAATTGTCATAGCCAATATTATTAGACGTCGTATGTCACGATGGAGGCATCCTTTTCGGTTTCTTCATGAACTCGTTTCAAGTAGAAGTCATGGGGAGCGTCCTAGGCTCTGAAACTGCGATGTGATTAGCCAGGTATAAAACCTGGAATGGAACCTACCACGAAAAATAGGATGTGTCCAATTACCAAACCTGGTACGAAATCTGGCCGTACAAAATGGGAAATGTCATGAAGGGTGCCACACTAGCCCGTATACCTGCCGCTGTGGCGGACCTTGCACAAGCTTTTACGGAATCTGAAATCTTGTAATATCACCTTTAGAAGGCTGCAAATGTCATGACACGTCCCATGATAACCACTTTAACGACCTCTATGGCGGCCTTGTACAGAAACTGGTATTGTGTGTAATATGATCTAATCGAACGACGGTGCGAGGCAAGAACCGACTTGTAAATAATATTTACTTTCACTAGCTGTCCGCGTCCTTACACACAGTTATTCTGGGAAACAGTTCATACAGCACTGTCTCTCTCTCTCTCTCTCTCTCTCTCTCTCTCTCTCTATATATATATATATATATATATATATATATATATATAATATATATATATATATATATATACTGAGTATGTGTTACTTTCACTTGGGGGCGCACACAAGGGCAACCATTGTGTGAGAACCTTATGCTCTCAAAACTAGCGAAATTTAATATAAAACTTCCGTTTTTAAAATACTTTTCAGAGGTATAACTAAACACCTCGGGGCAATTTTTCAAACAAAACTTCGAATACACTATAGGATACTACAACTATTGGGGTGATTACACACACACCTGGTATGTAAGGACTCTGATCAACTCACACTGTCATTATTTATGTTTCATATATATTATAAAGAAAACTTTCCTTTTGATGGGAAAAACAAAATACTTTTCAGAGGAAAAAACAGTTACGATACATGTAATATATTTAGGGAATAACAAAACACACATCGAGTAATTTTTTTCAAAACAAATGTGTGCAGCAACCATGAATAGACTATAGGTGAAAAAGCTCTTACAGATAGCTGAAATACTTGTCTACGCACACCTGTTGCTTAAGGTCGCCCTGGCTGACATCCTCTAAAATACTTAAAAGTTCTACTTCCAGCATATTCCTACATCTCGTGCAAACTAAGCCTACCAAAGGACAGCGTATCCACTTATCCACTCAGTTGCATGAGAACTATGCGCTATCATTTCTCTGTCACATATATATATGAACTGCGGACTCATCACTACTGACTCCTCACTACTGACTCCTCACTGCTGACTCCACTGACTCCTCACTACCGACTTCACACTGCTGACGCTACGCTGCTGACTCCTCACTACCACATTCGTACTGTACCGATGATAGTTTAACAATTGTGTGTGAATTTCTTCGGTTGTTGTAATTAAGCCTCCATTCTACCAGTCGAAGACGGTCGTCGCGGGTGATGCCTATGTTATGAATTTGACAACTATATCTTGAATGGTTCGGAAATTACATCCAACTATACTTATAAGTAGACATAGTCCATACTTGACCCTGTGTATCTTATCGTTGTTGGAGGTGATGCCTATGTTATGAATATGATAGTTTTATGTCAAACAGTTTGGAAATTATAGCCAATTATACTTATAGGGTCTATTTGGTCCTTCTACCCTTCTCTTCGTCGTGGGTGATGCTTATGTTATGAATATAGTAGCTGTTTCTCAAATGTTTCGGAAAACTTCAGCTAACTATATCGGGTATGACTGGTATGACTGCCAGGGTTACCCCTGGACCTAGCAGTTGTTTTGCTGCAGTACGACTTCCAAGATGGCGGACCGGAATAACAGAGCAGGAAGTTCTGCATTGGCCACCATTTTGATAGACAGTGCATTGAACATAATTTTTCTTTTGGTAGCTGTTTTGCTAGACAGTGCATTCAGGTTACTGCTGGGTGGCTTCGGGCTGGGGATACAACCATAACACTGCCCCCTCCCACCACCATTTTTTTTTAAATTCGGAACTAACATAATATTACACGACCTGAGCGAGCATTGAAGTTGGTACTGTCAAAAATAGCATTACATTAACTACCTCCACCAGCTATCCAACTCAGATAATTTTTTTTTTTGACATTCGGAAATAAAATAATATTACATGACCTGACGGAGCATCTAATCCGGGTGCACCAGAAGTGTATATGACAAAACTAAATAATTTCTTTCGTTAATCTAAAAATAACTAATTACACTCGTCGGTTACGTCAATGGCCTATTACGTCATACATTTCCCCCACCCCTCTCGACATGTAACTGTTTACAGCAGTGAGTGTGTTATGTCAGTTGAGCGAGGGATTTCGTGGCGGTAAGACATCAGTCGGAGAGCTACTCTTGTAAGGAATTGCACAATTTTTAAAATTAAACTACTAAGTGAGTCGTCCGGGAATCAAACCCGGTATTTCCAAAATTAACATAAATCCACTCGTCGGGTTTTGAATCATGTACCGAAAATGTCCCAAGTTCAAAGAATACTTCCAAAAATTGCATTGCCTGTGAATCAAACACAGGAAGATCAACTTTCAAAATTAACATATATGCAATGTCTGGGAATCGAACTGGAAACTTGCGTTAGTAAGGAGATAGTGTGAGGCAACATGCGGAGGGAACCCTTGCTCAGGAATGACAGAGCAGGAAATTCTGATCCAAGATGGCGGTGCGAGGTCCATAACCAGGAGCCAGTTAGGACATACAAGTTGGCGGACTGGATTGACAAAGCAAAAATTACTGCATTGGCCGCCATTTAATTGGAACCAAAGGTCAAGGTCACCATCCTACCCGAATGTAAGAGCCCCTTGTGACGTAATCCAATATGGCTGCCTCGTCCCCTCGTCCTCTGCCCGACAAGATGGCCGCTGTCCCGTCCCAAAGAGCCTCGCGTAGAACAGGAACATTTCGAGATCCTCAAGGCAGGGAATAGGTACTGGCTGACAAGATGGCTGACATACGAATTCGGAATCAAATACCTTGGGATCGAAAACCAAGTTTGGGATTTCAAATTCAAATTTGAGTTTGAAAACCAAATTTGGGATCGAACACCAAAGGTCAAGGTCAAACCGAAATGATAGAGCAGGAAGTTTCGGGAAGGATACCAATATGGCGGCAGGCTCGTCCCCTCGTACCCCGCCAGGAGCCACTTGCACCAGGTTGCCCCTTTCATAACTACTAGCCGTGACACCATATTTATCCGGTTTCGCTCCATTACAGCAGGTTACGAACGTGTTCTTAAGAAATTGGGGACGGATTACATTATACTTTTATTTCGTGTTAGTAAATGATACACATGAATGATTACAGGCACTAAACTTTCCATGCGGGGAAGTGTTCAGTTCTCGGCCTGTGCGTCTCTTGTAAAAGTTGTACGCTCATACTTAAATTAAGTCCCACAGAACACCGAGTGAAGCGCCGCAGTGGTAAACACTGAACTTGCGACCGAGAATACCCAGGTTCGATTCCTGGTCCGACCATCATGGTTTCAGTTTTCAAGGGAGTTTAGAGGTCATCGCTAGTGCCTTAAAAAAATACTTCGGCTGATTCTTCCCTTGATACTGTGTTTCAAGAGACGTTGAAATAACCCTGAATACTGTAGCCCGTGGGGCCACGGGGGCTGAGCGGTCAGAATGTTGCTTTCCACCAATGCAAACCGGGTTCGATCCTCGACCGATTCATACCGGATTTTCGCAAGTACTGTAGGAAATGTGTCGGACGATGCCACTGGACGGCAAGTTTTCTCGGGGATCTCCCGTTTCTCCCACTCATTCATTCTGGCGCTGCTCCATACTCACCTCACTTCACCCTCATCGGCTTTCAATACCTCAAATGTTAAGAATCACCCAAATCTCTTCACTCACTCACTAAAGCCCGCAACCCGCAACACACTTCTTTAAGCCCCATTACCCAGTATTGCTGCTACCATCGTACCTAGCACTTTTGCTTCGACTAGCAAGCACACTATTGCCTACCAACACGCTGAATTTTCTGGCAACTACAGTAGTACTATTCTGATTGCCGCTAAATACTGATATAACAAAAACTGTGCTAGCGCCAAAAAATATTATGCAATGTCCATCTTAAAAAATACATTTTGTGGCCACTAACAAAATACAACAAAACTGTTACTTCAGTGTTGGTTATGCGTCTTTTTCACTGAGAAAAACCCTCGGGTCATGATTTGTGTCTTTCAGTTCTTACCTGACTCCAGCGCAGACGCTTTATTTCAATTGCAATTCTAATTGTAAAATGCTTCGTTTAACGTTACCCGGTGTTATGACTGAAGGCTTATCAGGGGACGTCTTACAAACTAAGAGAAGACTAAAATCAGCATCTGTATCATTTTAAGTAAAGAGTTCAGAACACCGTAGCCTCCTTTAGAAATTAGTATCTCATGTTCTGCGACAAAGTCGCCATGTGCTGCTTTCGACTGTAGGGTGTGATGACCGTGAGTTGTCGCGATATGGATTTGGTGTGAAAACTCATAAGTTGGCCAAACCGCAAAGTACTGGCCAGTGCAGGACTAAAGTTTTTGCAAATAGTTGCGGCGCCGACTTATTAGCTCATTTATTGAAAAATATATTCCTTATATTTTATTTTTTACTGGTTATTTATATATTACGTATACTTATAATATATGTTCATGTCCTTTCATAATCTATTTTATCATTTCATCTATATTACCTGTTACAGGTATGCATATATACGCGAATATGAATTGCTTTGCATTTGTTGTGAAGGCAGATGTCGCTAAGGGCGCGGCAGTCTGCGTGTGGTCCGGTGTCATAAGCACGGTAGCAGTTGGAAAGGGAGTCTGCTCCGAGAGAGTTGTAACCGCGTATCGGGGCCAGCGTGATGTGTCTGACTTGCCACAGCTGATCGCCCGGTGTTAGACGTCGCGAAGGAAACAGTAAAATGTGCGGACGGAGTTTTCTCTTGGAAGGCACGACCGTGACGGAGCTAAGCTATGCGAGACTCTTTGACATTTGTTGTACTCTGCCATGGAGGAAAGTGTTATCATAAACTGGTATTAAATGTGCTGAAGTGTAGCACGATGTGTTTGGCCGCGGACGCTCCGTGCATAAACTGACGTTTGCAAATGAAAGCTAAACTAAGCACGTCAGTACGGGATGTGCAAATTGCGTGAAACGAGTGCCAGTGAAGAAGGTTAGTGACTGGCGGCGCAGTTCTTCGCCATCGAGGGCCTAGTCGACCCTTTCTGCACAGTCCGCGAGCTGCTTGCCCTTGTTCGGGCTTACGTCGCGGGGCTGGGAGGGGCTCATGGTGGTGTTTCCTCGTCACCATGTCAACACCAAACACCACCATGTCAACATGGTGGTGTTTCCTCGTGCGGAAATTACCAGGTACTGTGATTTATGGTTATCAGCCTAAAAAGACCGTGGCGTTTGCGTCGACATAGTATTTTGATTTTTCACGTGTACTGCAAACCCAGTTTTATCATGTATTTTATTTTGTGTGCCTAACATTTAATATTTTTTAATGGTCCAGAAATACGTGGCATAGTAGTTAAAAATGTTAAGTGTTTGTTGCCACGAGACGTTTGGTGGATTAAGGGCCTTGTCTAAAATGATTTTGTGACAAGTTATAAAGTGCGTGGGAGTGTACCTAGTCTAAATAAATGAAAGTAAATGGCAATTGCGTGTTGTCCGTTGGTAGAGTTGGGCATCGTTTCGACTTTCACAGTATTATATGACTGCACAATTAATTATTATATGAAGAAGCATTTGTACTTAATATCTTTACATACATTAGACTTAATAACACTGAAAGCATTTTTGGATGACTAGTACCCGAGTACTCACGTAAACTAAGAGTGTTTGGTAAGGTCATATGAATGAGGCAGCTTTGGACTAACCCAAGCCCTTGTGGGTACAAGGGATTTTTAAAGGGTTATCAACATATTATTTTGAAAATTGATGATTGTTAACATTCCCAGAGTATGTCAGTAGGCTAATCGACTGTGATAGAGTTGGGTGGCTCTCTACAGCTGGTGTCTTCAGCGCCGAAAGGAGTGGGCTGAGGCGGATTGGAGCAGTAACTAAGTGCATTGGTGGGTGAAACGGAAGTACCCTGAGAAAACTTACTAACCGATAGTTATGTCCACCACGTCTCTCATATACGAAAATCGGGAATGGTGTCTAGGGGAAACTAATCAAAGTTCCCGTGAGCTAATCAGTCCAGTGGCGCAATAACTTGGAGGGGCAGAGTTTACACTGCTCCTCCCTAATTTTACGAAAGGGTACCAGAACGTGAGTAAGTGGACTCCCAAACGGGTTTTGTGCACCGAAATGCTTTGGTATATTGTGTAAAATTTCTGATACTTGCATGTATTTGCTTCTTGGTTATACACTTTGCTCTATCTTTTATACGGCATAGAATTTATCTGTGTTTTGATCGTTGAGAAATGTAATTTATAAGTGAAACAAAACTGTGTTTTGAGGGGTGCCTAAAGACGTGTCATCCTCCCTAAGTTTAAGACGCTGTTACGCCATACATGACCATTTACACCACTCCTGCTCCGACAGGCTAATCGGAACACGGTCTTCGCCTTATCTGGGATTGAACATGGAATCTTGTGAATTGATGCCTCAGCGACCTCGACCACGGGAATAGTCATATTTTTTAAAATAAAATGTTTTTAAATTGGTATTACTGATTTATTAGGCACAGTGTTGTGTTGATAAGAATGGGAAATGTGAAAAAAACTATCTGTTTTCTGCCAACTGTAACTTGGATCCTGCACGAGGAGGGCGGAGGCATTATCATCACAGTGGTATGCTGTAAGTCCTTTCATTCTCATGCGGTTCTTGAGGCACTTAATTTCCTTTTTTTTTTTTTGCTTGCTTATTTATTACAAGTAAATAAAATCCGTGATATCTGCAACATACAGTAAAAGAAGCCAGAATGTAGCTCACTCTGAGACGCCTATTTCAGTCCTATTCATGGCATTTGTTTGAATACAACGTGCATAGCAGCGTTCAGTACTTATTTTCGTTTGAATCTGTTAAAAAGATTGGTAGACGGTTCTATAGGTAATTCGCGGTAAAGTGAGCAGTTTTGGAATAAGCCTTTGAAGAAAGTCTATGCTACCGACTGCATATACTACTGTATGTATTTCAACGCACACACTTACTGTCATTGAGACAAGCACGCTTATAATTGCGCGTACAGTGTCTCTCCGTCCCCGGAAAATTCTCTAAGCAAGACCGTTATCACCCGTCCGCCATGAAAAAGTATTGATCGGATGACGTGTGTTTAAACAAACTACAGAAAAATGGACAAATACGCTAAAAACTTACTTTTAACACTCATAAAAATTTACATTCATGTTGAATGAAGCCCACATTGATGGATTTACGACTCGTAGTAGCGTAAATACCACACAAATAAATGTTATTGGTTGGACTTGCACCGGCCGAGTCAAAGTTACCGAGCATGAGCTGGCATGCTGGCGAGCTTGGGAGCCGGGCGGGTGTTGACGCCGGCCACCACTAGAGTGCAGCAGTGTTCCTTCTTCGATGCGCACCGGAAGGACATTCCTGGCCCGCGCACTTTTGAATGGACACAGATAATGCACAGATAATGCACTGGACTATTCTTTACAGTTAGTGATTTCTGGGTACCCCGATAGGGAGGAATTGAGTGAATGATTTTTTTGACACTGGCTCGCTATTGTTGGATGATTGTAACTACCCCCGCGGCGAGGCAATGCTCGACTTTTGTATATAAGCATTGCTAAAACCTGGTATCGGGGTCAGACGCTTGGCTGCGAGGGAAGTCTCCCCAGATAACAAGTCAGGTATTTCGGTTTGATCACTGGTTAAATAAAAATGTAAAGCCCTTAAGGATTGCAGGAACGTCATTTTGGCGCCCTAATTTTTAATTTACAGTCAGGATATTTCTGGATAATATGAGCAGGATAAGTATTTTCTGCACAACATAATAAGGAATCGCTTCCAATTTTCCAATAAGATATATTAGTAAATATGAAAGGAGGAACGTTGAATTTTTTTCAAAAATAATTTAAATTTTCCCGAAAATGATACTCTGTATGTTGTCATCTCTCTGTCATTTTTGGGCTGATTGGATAGCTTCATTCTCTGTCGTTTTTTGCCCTCCGTTTTGGAAACGGGCTGTTCGGGAAGATTAAATGGCCTCTGGCAGGACTTAGAAGCCAAAGTTTATCTCTGTTTTTGATTTGAAAATAGTGGTGGAGTTACATTTTTTAATAATGAATTGTGTAACTGAAGTAAACCAAATTTACCTTAAAAATACATGTTAATGGCCATGGAACATCTTAGGTGGCCAGGTTTAGGAAACATAAAATGTTGCGTTTGTTGTACAAAGCCAAAGATAAAATTTTAAATGACTGTAAATGTTATAGATAGGGACAGTTAAGGATGGAACGACAGTATGGGTCATCTCTTGCCTATTTTTAATAATTTTTGTGAATTTTAATGTTGAAATTTCCTTGGCTCAACAGTTGGGTTATACTATATGGGTAATCATTGTGAATGTTTTAATCCATTTGGGAGAGAAAAAAAAAATATTTGAAAGAGTCCTTATATATTCATCTATCTGTATTTCCAAAGTATATATATATATATATATTTATATTTGAAAGAGTCCTTTTTATATCCACATATCTGTTTTTTTTTTTTTTTTTCAAAAGGAATTTTATATTTAAAAGATTCCTCGGGAGATAAAATTATTGTAAACTATCAGTTTTCTTCAAAATTGTACACTGAATATTTTTGTAACCATTCTGGGTCGTTGTAATGTTCCTCATAAGGGAAAGCAAAATTATTATGCTATATTAAAAGCAATATGAAAATATTCATGTTTCACTTTGGTAGTTTAGTTTTAACATGGTGCAACTTAATGCAGAGTTGGTAGTTTATGTTCTGCTTCACTGACCACGTTTATGCAACTCTATGCCTCTTTCCTCATATCACCCTGCTTTTAAATATACTTTGTCTTTTTAAGTATTTTGAAAATGAATATTTTGAGGTGTCCTGTGTTCTCTGGGACTCAACCTTCTCCCGGTTAGGTTAGCAATGAGGAAGACAAAGAAAGAAAAAGTAGTTTTATGTTTTACACCATATTAAAAGTGACATGTAAAATTTGGATAATGCTGGATTTATTTCACTTAGTTTCTGTTTAATGCAGGTAAGAGTAAGTAGAATTTCACTCCAAAAAATTTCGTATTTTCACTTGATCGGCACATGAACAAAGTGACCAGGTTTGTGGTAATGTTAACGTTACATATGGCGGAAGGATACTAAACGAACAGAAAAATAAATCCTCAGCAGAGCTTTCAAAAAGTGTCTAGGTTTACCGCGAAAAACCTACACATTTGTATAGAAAATGAAATATGTATACAAGAACAATTTTATTTTCTTCAGTGAAAGAAAACGTTGAAGTTCGTTTTTGATGTCATATGGTAATTCACAAAAACGCTAAAGATGGCACGTAGTCAAGGTTATAAAGGGATACGGATCGTTTGATTACTGACTTAATGATTCGATATCCAGAGTACTGTATTAATATATAACTGTTTCCATGAAATACTCAAGATGATTTAATTGCTATTTCTGTCAAATTCTTAAGACCCCGATGTTGAGAGCTGCCAAAAATCTCCCCTTTTGTCAAATTAATTATAACAGCTACCTTAATGAAATATAGGTAATGCAATGTTTATTCTCATATTCTCCATAAAAAATATTTCTAAAATGTTCTAAATTTGGACAAGGTTTGGAATAGGAGGGTAGAGATTTGTAATGTTTTATGTCTACAGATTATGAAGTCAGGTGGAAAAGGAAATTATTGTTTTGTAACAAATCACATACAAACAGACTTTGAAAGCCCCCTTTGTAAATTGAGGACAACTTAAACGCCAGTTATTGCAACTTAAGCACCCTGATTTTTTTTTAACACTTTTCCATCTTTTATAACTCCAACATTGAAGGAACTGAGACTGTATACTTTTCGTCTCATTGTCAATGCCTCCTTAAAATGACGTCACGTATTCTCGACTGGCCTTTATTAATTCAGCTAAAATGACGGGCGTTTCTCCGGTCTATGGCGATTCTTTCGTAACCGCCATGGAAGACCCACTATACACGTTGCCCTAACTCCGATGAAACACCGCAGAAAGTCGGTGTGAGGCGTCAAATGGTTCTTGCGTGACAAAGAGTCGGCGAACATAACGACAGAACTAGCGTCAATTTATCACACTACCGAGAGTGCCAGTTTTCCGGACCGCTCAGGCTATGGACTGACGTGCTTCAATGCTATTGGCTACTCCCTGGTAATGTCAGCGGGGTTGCTAAGAGTTCCAGTTTGAGGAGAGAAAATATCCTCGGCGGAAATAAAATACTCTCAGGATATCGCTCTGAGAAAAATACATTCTACAATAAAGTTTGCTTACTGGCCAAATTAAAATGTGCCGATTAGAATTACGCATGCCCGTTGCCAGTTCAGGATCATGTGAAGAACTTGCGAGGCGCATGGGTTTGGAAATAAATAGGCATTCTGCCAAGGTGGAAGTATTCTTGATTCTCAAAACTCTTGAGAAGTTCACCCACACTTGAGAGATATGAGATAAGCATATTTTAATAAATTTTGGGTCAGTTTAGAATAAATCTAAACGTTGAGGAAACTAAGTAGATTTAAAAGCGAGAGGATTTATACGTGATAGATGTGCCGCCAGAATAGTTTTTAATATTTTGCTAATAGAAAAATGTTTTATTTATAAAATACTATTTAAAGAATATACCTAATTAGGGCACTAATAAGTCAATGGAAGGAGTTAAAATATTTTTGCAATTAGTAGCAGCATGCATTATTGGGTTTAAAAGATTTGGTATTGACCAAAGATTTCTTGTTAATTTAGGATTGTCAGGGAAGTTAGTTGCGTTTATATTTTTGGTGTAAACCAACTTACAGGGAAATGGTCGTAGAGATCAAGGTTCTTTAAATGCGGCAACTGTTAGATATATACAGGTTTAAGTATTTTCGTATTTTATATTTGTGATATACTTAAATATTTATTTAGTATCTGTGGTATTACTGCTTGTAATGAAAGAATATTTTAACATAAATTAAATTTTGGGGAAGAGTAACGAAATTTAGAATATTGTGTAAAATTTTCCGAAATTGTGTAATGAAGATATTTGTGACCAAGAAAAATGTGTGAAGCTTCAATATAAAGATTGGAAACATACATTTTTTTTATATTTTTTTTTAAAATGTAAGATTCGTTCCCTTAAAATTACATTTTGCAATCACGCTATTCTTGACACTATTTTCAATGGTATTCATTGTGTCAGTTAAGTTTGGTGGAAGACGACAAGCTGAACGACTGTAAGTGTTCGCCCTTCGATGTTCTTTTGATGGAGTTCTTTGGGGGCTTCCTAAGAGTCCAGTTCGCAGAGGGTAGACGGCGTACCAGAACAAAACTATTGTAATTAATTATTATAATAATTTGTACTGGTATAAACTTTCTATCTTACAATCATTTTGTTTTAAAAAGAAAGGACGCCAAATTTTAATGCGTATAATTATAATGGAGCATTTAATTTAATTTTATATACATTAAAATAGGTAACAATTTATTTACTAAGAAAATAATGTTTTTTTATGTCAATTCCTTCCTGAAAATTTTAAAGAAAACACGTCTCTTAAAAAATCATTTCTTTGTTCCAGGTTTACTAAGGTATTGAACCAGCAAATCTACGTGTTTTTTTTTTTCAGCGAAACTATTAAACACGCGTCCAATGTGCTGTTATACGAAAAGAACACACACTTCAGACGATGGCTGTTGAGTGCTTTCAAGAAGTCGCACACATTAGAAACACCATGTTTGAGTACTTCAAAATGGCTAAAAACTGCTTTTTCAAAGCGCTGTATCTCAAAATATACGCTTCAGACACACATAAAACTACACGAGAGCCCTGCTCTGTACTTTCCTACAGACTTTCCACCAATAAAAGAATTGGGTAACCGATGAAAATTCTATAGGTACACTGAGAGAAAATCATACAAAATATGTGTTTGTATAGAGCCAAATATATATTTAGTTGCCCTAACAAAATATATTGTAGAGCAAACAAAATATATGTTTGAATAAACAAATCTCTGTGTTAAGACAACAAAAATTTTTCCTTTTAAACTAAATATTTGGTTGAATCAACTGCATATACTGGTTTGGCTACTCATTTGACTGCATTCCTTCGAAAATACAGCTCGAGTGTTTGTTTGTATTTTTTGTGACAATCAGGATAGTGACCGTGTTTGTTAGCGCATGTATTGATGCTTAACAATCGTATAAACATATCAATAAAACGATGCAATAATAAACTGACAAGTAAAGCTGTAAGACTTAAAATACTTGTTCGCACACGTTGCCCAATATTTACAGTACATCTATTAAAAGCTTTCCAGAGTCATCAGTTGTCGCATCAGCTGAGATAACTAAGCCACAGCGCTCGGACGCAGGTGATCTAGGTTCGAGGGTTGGCCGAACCTGAAAATTTTTTTTATATTGGTCCAAACTGTTTAATGTACGTGTTAGCCAAACAAATATTTAGTTCCACTAACCAAATCTTACAGTTTGGGGCAACCAAATAAGAACAGCAAAATAATTTGGTTTTAGCAACAAAATATGTCATTGCCCCTATACAAACAAATAATTTGGTTGCACCAAACGAATTTTTTTCTCAGTCTACACGCAGTGCGACAATAGCGCGTCAGTTCACAGCCTTGCGGTTAGTGGCGATGTCCTACTTGATGCGAGAGGCAGTGTCGCTTTTATCGTTCCTGTGCCTCTCGATCACATCTCCAGAGGACGAGGCCTTAAGGTGTATTTTTATGTTCGGATTACTAAGATATGGTCCAATCTCTATATTTACATTTTTTTTTTTTTTGCTAGAACTGGTAACGTTCATGTTTTGAAGCCGTTCACCGAAATTCTCGTTTTTATAACCTCTACTGGTAACGCAAACACAAGGAAGAGAATTAAAGTCAATTGGAATGCAAATCATGTTTCCTCTTATTTAGTAATTACGAGCCGGAAGTATCACGAAGTCTTCCTCTCTTCATAAAAAAAAATAATTATATATATTTTTTACAAATTATTATTGCTGGCACTTGAAATACGTTGTAAAACGCGTGACTGCAGAGTAACATAAAGCGCAGAAATATAATGCAAAGCAGGAAAAATATGCCGGTAAAAAAAACAAAAGGGAATGAATGGAGCGATATCTTACCTATAATACTTGCAAATTTTCATTTGAAAATTCCTTCTTCTTCTCCGCGTTTTGTTTCCCCGCCATGAATAAAGGTGCTCGCGCTCGTTCGCCTTCCTCCACGAGCCGAGCGCGGGGAGATCTGCGCGGCGCGCCTTATTGTAATTCCCAGCGCCGGCGTGTTGTGTAGGGAATGGCGTGTGTCCCCCCCCCCCCCACACCACCAGCCAGGAGTCGCGGCACGTCCAAGGCATTTCCACGGTGGCGATGGAGGCAGCGAACCACTTTGCTGCACCCTCCTCAACCCACCAATTTCTCCCCCTCCCCCCTTTTCAAACTCTTCGGGAGGTGACTATTTCCTGCCGGGGCGAGCGTGTCGGTAGCGCCCCCCCCCCCCCAAACCCTTACGACGCAAGTCGTTGTAGGCCGTCTGTCGGGGAACACTCCCGTGACACGCATTGCAGCAACTTTCTTCCGAGTGTAAGAGGGCGGGGGAGGGCGAGAAGGGTAGCGAATTGCTCCAGAAGACGTGGAACTGTTTCGCACGCTTTTCATGAACTCTCCCCCGGCAATACAAGCTCCCTCCCTTCCAAAACCCTCCTTCCCAACCTCTCGACGAGTGTTTCACGTCTGCATGCGACCGTCCTCGGGCTGCGGAGAGGGGGATGCGCGGACGTCGCCAGAGGCAATCCGCGAAGACGTTCGACGTAGCGACGGGTCGCGCCGCGCGCCGTAGCCAGATTGCTGCGCCGCGCCGGTTTATTCTCGGATTATTTGCTTCTGGGGAAGGAAGGCGAAACGACGTGACGCGCAAGGAAGCGTTTTCCTCAAGACCTACTTCGCTCGCTACGCCGCGAAGCTTGCGCCTATTCCCGGCATCTTCCTGAGGATCCGTTCAGTTTGAGCAATGTTACACTCTTAAGAAATTATTCGGGAATTTACCCTACCAGTGTATACGCTTAAAGGCTGTTCACGATAAAGTGAGCACTTTTGAAATGAACCTTAGAAAAAAGTCACTGCCCTTGCCTGCATATGTTCTAACGGGTGCCCTGAGTGACACGCACCCAGTAAAGTTAGTAACGATGGATGGAAAATAGTTCTATAAATTAACGTCGAATAAAAAGATATGAAACCATTTATAACTTAAATTATTTCTTTCGCTTTGTGTTATTTTTAATGTACCGAAGCGTAAATAAGATCAGAGTTGTAAAGTATTTACTTTCTTAACAATTTCACAGTTTCACTTGACCGACGCATGAATAAAGTGATCAGGCCCATGACAATGTTAGTATTACATAAGGCGGAAGAATACACGACGTGCATAAAGTAGATCTTAAGCAGGGCTTTCAAAGGTGCTCATTTTACCGTGAACAGCCTATAGTTAGAATGCGGGAATGGTAAATGTTTGCCCCATACATTTATTGTAGTGTTCCAATTTTGCTCAGGAAAAAGTCAAATACGTAGGGAAGTTCCCAACTTTGTATAGTAGCGACGCTAAACATTCCTATATATGCAGCTTGATGTGTGGTATTACTGCCATACAGTGTATGTTTTAAAAACTTCCATTACAGTTTTAGGAAGTTTACCAGAAAAATTCTTTACAGTGTATAATACCAGCTGCTACATGTCACCGGGAACTGATATCTCATGGCGATTTTTAACAAGAAATGGGGATACAATGCTAGAACGTAGTGTCAACTGACCTTACGCCTATAAACCACGCCCCAGGTATTTCCCTTGGCCAACAACACAGCAATCAAGTTGCTCCCCCTACATTCATTTCTCTCGGCGAATGGCATTAGCACGCCTCAAAGGTTTTGAAAAAAAAAAAAAAAAAAAAAAAGTAACACACTTATTTCAGCCAATAGTATTAAAGTTTCGGGGCCTACCCCTATTTTCCGATGCGCTTCGTTTCAGAAGAAAAGAAATGTAAGTCAAATTTAGGCCTAAGAATCATGTGCTTCATGTGACCGTATGCTTCTTTAACGGCAATGCGTCAAGTGGCCGTATCACCACCCGGTCATACTAGACACCAAGTCATGGACAGCAGGTGCACGGAGGAATGAATACGATCTCTTTGGCCGAATAACCAAGCCAAAAGGGGTAGGAGGGCAGCGAACGAACAGTTCTGAGAGCGCCTGCTTTTTCCAGGCACTGGTAATGTTTGTTCCTTCCAAAGTTAAGGAAGCCCGCATTTTCGTTATTAGACGAATGAAAAAGTATTACCAAACCATGTAGTAAAGACGTGTGGGGTGTCATCTTATCTTTTTTTCCTCTTACTTGCATTTTTTTCAATGCAGCCTATTATAATCGGCGAAATATCAGTGACTACTGCAGCGATTTTTTTCTCTCCCTTACGTGTGCAGCACTTATGGTTGGTCTAGTATGTGTCTCTTCATGGCCATAAGCAAGTTCTGTACGCTAACTTTTAAATTGTTACTACTTCCCAGCCATATGGAATCAGCCGGAAAAAAGTACGTTAATCGTCGCCCAGAACTCTCATTGTCACTGCAATGTGCAGTGAACGTAACTTTACTTTGTAATTTGTATTGTTAGAAAAAGAACTTCCTTCTACGGCGATTAGCGATATGACAAAATTGTTTCGTGGTTTAAAATAAACTCCATTATGGCACAAGCAAGATCGATTTTTTAAAATGATATACAAGAAACTACTGATGCAATATTTGTGCTGGATATATGTTTTCTACTGCTTTTATTATACGGCAAGGCTTCTAAACGGAGAAAAAAAAATATCTTCTATCAAAAATGTTAGCATAAATAAACCCGAAAAATACTTAGCTGATGTTCAAAAATATAAAGGCGAGTGGATAAAATCTATACTTATTTTATTCGTTAACATATGTATGTAATAGTTTGTTAGATTTAATACAGGGCTATTTATTTGGGGGAACAGTATACAAGTTGTACTAAATTATTTGGCTGATGCATATGTTTTGCATTAACTTTACTTAGAATAAACAAACATTTTTATCGTACTACTATTTTAGTATTAACATTTAAAATACACACTTGATGAAGATACAATCTAGTTTTAAAAGTTTTCATTATTTTCTCTTTAGTTTCTAGTGTAAATAATTGCACCATGTTAGCAATTGTAAAATAATTACCGAATCATAAATAAATTTTACACATAATTTTCGATCATTGCAATGAGAATAAAGTTTAATACGCTTTAAGCAAAGGAACGTGAGGAAGTTGCATTTTACAGCCGATTATTGAACATTTTCCATCTTTGGCATTAATGGGATGATCCTTAATAATATAACTATAAGAAACCCTTTAAAACCAAACTTGTATTTATAAATGGACTAAAAAAGAGAAAAATATTACAGTAGTTACAGAATTTGTAGAAATTGTAAGACATGATCCCTCCCTTTCTCCTGTCGTATCCCCCACACTACTTCCTTGGCCCGCCTGCGTCACAAGTTTGAATTTTATAATTGTAAGTTTTACTTGGGCATTCTTCTGCTGCAGTTCATGCCGAGTTAATGTGCAACACCTGAGGCGGAGCTGTGTGATTACTGTTATGGGCGGCGATGTGAATTAGTTATTACCACAACGCATGGAATCATCAGGGCCTGAGATAGATTGTAATGTTTCTGCTTACCAATATTTTAGTTATTTTATAACCAGCGAGAGAGGTAAGTAATTTGGAACTCGACGGTGAGTTGAAGACGCATATACAATTAAATTCATTTAGCATGATGGGCATTTTATGTTGTTTGTAGATTCTTTGGCATTGTAGCATTTTGATATTATTGCGTTTGCTGTGTTCCGTTTTGTAGGTTTTGCATGTTGCACTTCCTTCTGGAGGTGGTTTGAACTTATTAACTTGATGATTGGGTAGTTGGCCTGTATGGTCTGCTGGTCTGGGTACTCGTTGCCCTATTTGTCTAATCTAATGATTTGAATGTGCGAACACGCTGTGGTGTCTTCAGCTCGCCTTCGTTTTTCCGTTTTTATTGTGCGTGTAGGATTATTTTACGATTTAGGGCTTCGTTCGGCCTGAGGAAATATACAGGTGCCCCAACGTCAAAGGTTAATTTAAATGTTATTTTAAAGCTGTTCTTTTAAGTGGAAGGCGCTTTACGGGGCTACAGCCCGCCACCTTTCAGAATTATGTTATACGAATTTTATTGTGAATGTATAACATCATTAAGAATGTTTAGCCATGTGAAATTGATAACGGAATGTATTATATCATATTTGTGAATGCAGGGTATTGTATTCGTTTTAATTGATTACTTCAAGCACCATATTATTATTAAGGTTTTCAATTGTACCATTGATAAAACTAGCTTTGATCTGTCGCCTTATAATCAATTATGGCACTGTGTTTGATTATAAATGGTAGAGTTTTTTTGTTGATAACTGGAGCCTTTTCAGTGATAGAATCAGCATTCGCACGGCAAATTACATGGTCGTCTGCCCATTTTGAGCGATTATGTCACTTTAAGACTAATGCTATGCTCATATGATGACGTGCTTTGTATTTTCAAAATAATTCTATGGTTAGCCAAAGTTAACAAGCATGTTGCATCACGTAAATTTAATCCCATGTAAGATTGAAATAATAGTTTCAGCTCAAGGTTTTTGAATATTGATAAATAGTTGTTTTGAACGAGCCCACAGTGCGGCCTGAGAAATTAATAATTGGATTTGTCTTGCCAATTACGGCTTTGTAAGCCAGTACGTGCAAGGTTGGAAGGTGTAGTCCTTTTCATTGGTGTTAATAACATCTAGCATGGAAGTTGAACACTGGTGGCCCCTTCCACACTTCGTGCTGCAACCTGATGAACAGTAATGCGTTGCAGGCAGACTGCATGCCAGTTCAGTACATAGAGGTTTAAATGAGGTCGGACAGACACCGTACTTACAAACAAGCCAGGTTAGTTAAAATCTTGTAAAAAGAATTAAACTTTTCTGGATTTTTATATGGTTTTCTAGGTTACTCTATATTTACTTTTGTATTTAGTAATTTAATATTTTACAGTTCTATTACTTAATTGGTGAGGCTGGGCCGTGATGGTTCCGGCCTACCATCCGGTATGGCATAGGCTAAATCTGAGCACTTAGTCGGTATCCAAGTGGTTTAGAGCCCATTACAATAGGTATCCTGTTATTTTCATTCTAGGGGTTTAGTCCATGACCGTGTTTTCAGTATGGTCACTTGCATAAAATATTTACGATGTTAAAAAATTTGGTTATCATACAAATACTGAAAAAAAAGACATTTCTCTATGCTCTGGGCCACTGTGGCCCCACTTGGAATCGCTCTAACCCCACTTGACCACTGTGGCCCCACTTAATTAACTCAACATTGAAGTGAGACATTTTTTAGAGTAACCAATAATGATATTCCATTACCTTCATATCCCTATGCAATAATCTCTATGCATTAATACAAAACTTCCATAGGAAAAAGTAATTTAAAATGAGTTTTTAGGGCCAAAAGTCATGATTGCATAATCTGATCTTGCTGAAATTAGAACCTGACCTGTGTTTGACGCTGAGGATTCGCTCTGAAAATTTTTAAGAACTTTTGTTGAGTTTCAAGGAACTTAGATTAAAGAGGAACAGACAGACAAACAAAGATCATCCTATTATATAATAGGATAATAAATGTACATGTAAAAACATGTAATAATCAAAATGAAAATAAGATTTCCATAAATATATATTTAATAAGTTTTTCAATAAAAACAATATAAAAACTACTTATTTTTATTTCCGTGTTAGCATATTCGTAATGTGTATAAAATGAAAGGAATAAAATGACCCCCCACACGTCTTTACCACATGATTGGCACTATTCTCAAGTAAATCAATGTATTGTTAAAGTAATTTGTCATTCTTCAAATAAGCCTGCCTTGAATCAACGATTCTTTTTTTTTTACAACTTTAAGTAGAAATAATTGACACTAAATGTATCTCCTGATCACTAACATTAATAACAGAATTGAAATTTTTTTTAAATGTATATTTTTAATTTTGTACAACGAATGCACATAGTTGAAGACTGAAATATTATAGTAAAATTTTAACCGACATGTTTCTGAAATAACACTTTAGTTTATCCTTTTTGGAAGTGTGGAGATTAAGTTTTTTTAATGTGCTGTACACAATTCAGCTTATTTCTTTTTAAAGCGAGGCAAACAGGTTTTTTAAAATGTAAATTTTGCTTATTTCTTCGAAAATATTTCTTTTGGAAATGAGGTAAACAACAGGAGTAGTAGGATTTAGATGAATTGGGGACAAGGGAATAGGGAGTCGTAGCCGAAGCCGGGGAAGTTGCCATGTTGTTACGTCACCGTCCGCCATCTCGGATGTCATTGACCCTGACCAGGTTCTTTGATCCGTGACCTTGACGTTTACCCGTTGACCTCTGACCCCAAAACCCAAAAAATTGCTAAAAAAAAATTGAAAAAAAAAACTCTAAAAAAAATTTACAAAAGTTTTACTAACAATTGTTAAAAAACTAAAAAACTGTTTGAAAATGCATTTAAACATTGGTATTAAAATTTAAAATTAAATATTGTTCTAAAAATTTATTATTAAAACGTTATTTAACAATCGTTTAAAAATTTATAAAAAAGCGAGGATCCGGCCTGGCATCACATTCTGTCATTTTAGTGTCCCATCCACCACTTTTGACCCATATGACCTTTGACCACGATCTTGACCTTTGACTCAAAAAATAAAAAAGGAAGAAAGATCCCAAAAAATTATTACGAAACATTAATAAAAAATTATTTATGTGTTATTATAAATTATATAAAAATTTGTACAAATTCTAAAAAAAAAAATTACATTTCCGAAGGTCCCCCAGCACCACGCCCAGCAGACGACTACCTCCCTCGCCTCTGCTCCCCTCACCTATACTCATTCCGCCATCTTGATTTTTGGTTCATCATTCGTTTGTACAATACTGGAGGCCACCATCTTGGTAGGCGACCACCATCTTAATAGACATAACCCATCCGCTTTATTGGAAACCAATGACCATGACCTTTTGAACCCATGAACTAGAATGACCTTGAAAATCAAAAGTAGAGAAAAAGTGCGTAAAGTCAGCAAGCATATTACATTACTGACTACTACCGCCATATTAGATCAGACTAATTCACCCTTGACCCCACAACCTTCAATGACCTTGAAAACAAAAATTCCAGAAAATACCTCAAAGTCGACAAGTATATGACATTACAGACCACTGCCGCCATATTAGATGCAGGCTACCTCGACCTTGACTCCATGAGCTCGAATGATCTTGAAAACAAAAACTCGAGAAAGCATACATTAAATTCAGCAAGCATATTACATTACAGACTACTGCCATCATATTTGTTACAGACTACCTCGACCTTACCCATTGACCTTAAATGACCTTGAAAACAAAAACTTGAGAAAAAATCTACGCAAAGATGCAGAAGCTAGCCGAGACGATGTATCTTTTACGACAGCCGTTGTCACACTAAGCATCCCAGCCTACTTCCCTACTGCTTATAATATATGCATATTCAAAAACCCTATGATGTTATATTGAATTTGTACCAATCGTATTACACCATTAATACATTGTGCAGACACCCACCCGCCAATCATAGAGTTGCCACATGATTGCAGCTGAACCATCACATTCAGGCATTGAGACATCACACACACACAGGCAGGTAGGCAGGCTTTAGATGCTAGTCCCTTTATCACATTACCATGCAGTTATGTCTTCAACAGTTTATTCCAGACCAGTTCTTAGCTCACCTATAAATCATTGTCCCACTTAAAGTAGACAACTGACTCCTGTTGTCGGACCGACCCCTCACAAGAGTGACCCATTGACCTCTTGACCCATGACCCATTGACTCATGACAAATTGCTCATTGACCTCTTAACCTATGACCCATTGACCCATGACAAATTGCTCACTGACCCATTGACCCATGACACATTTCTCATAGACCCATTACCCATGACCCGTAATGACCCAAAAACGACCTCTAAATGACCCCTGATGACCCCAAAATGACCCCTGATTGCAGAGGAGGTGGCTGTGGATGTGGAGGTGGAGTAAGTGGAGGTTGAGGTGAATGTGGAGGTGGATGAGGATGTGGATGTGGAGGTGGGGCAAGTGGAGCAGGTGGAGCCGCTGAAGATTGATGGAAAGGGATGCTAAAGATTAATCGAAGCATTGGGATTGGGTTTGGAATTGAGATTGGGATTGCAGTGCTGATTTGCAGTGCTAACTGCAGTGCTGATTGTGATTGTGGTGCTATGTGCGGTGTGTGTGTGGGTCGCAAGTTAAAATAAATTCATCCTATTTTAAAATAAAATTATATAGTCCTATGTCCAAAAGCTAAATGCGAAAATTTTATTTAATAATCTCCTTTTAAAAAAATATAGATTCAGGTCCTTCAGTATATTTCAATACTTCCTGGGTAAACTGTATTTACAATTTGCACTGATCAATTGGGAAGCATGGTGGTGGCATGTCGTGATGCCACATTGTTCAGTACAAAGTCAATGTTGCGCATCGACCAGTGAGGAAGCATGGTGGTAGCCTGCTGTAGTTTTGGGCACTTTAATTGCAAAGTGAAAATGTAGTTCACCCAGGAAGCGATGAAGTGTACCGAGGGACCTGGATATATACTTTTTTAAGGAGAGAGTATTAAATAGAATTTTTGCCTTTTTCCTTTTGGAAGTAGGACTATATAATTTTATTTTAAAATATAGTGGATTAATTTTTACTTGGGACCCACACACATACGCCACAATTAGCACCGCACTTGGCACCGCACTTAGCAACGCAATCATAATCAGTACTGCAATCCTCAATTAGCACCGAAATCTCAATCAGCACCGCACTCACAATCACAATCCCAATCCCATTCCTTCGATAAATCTTTAGCAATATTTCCATCAATGTTTAGCTGCTGCAACTGCTTCACTTGCTCCACCCACCTCGACCATCACATCCACCTCCACCAACACTTGCACCACATCCACATCCACATCCACCTCCTCCTGCGCAATCAGGGTTGGTGTCTGCACAAAGTATTAATGGTGTAATACGGTTGGTACAGAAACAATATAACATCATGGGTTTTTTTTAATATTCATATATTATAAGCAGTAGGGAGGTAGGCTAGGACGTTAGCGTGACAATGGCTGTCGTGAAAGATACATCGTCTTGGCTAGCTTATGCATCTTTGCATATATTTTTCTCGAGTTTTTGTTTTCAAGCCCATTCAAGGTCATGTGGTCAATGTCGAGGTAGTCAACATATAATAAGGTGGCAGTAGTATGTAATGTATTATGCTTGTTGACTTTGATGAATTTTTCCTCGAGTTTTTATTTTCAAGGTCATTTAAGGTCAACGGGTCAAGGTCGAAGTAGTCTGGAACTAATATGGTGGCAGTAGTCTGTATTGATATTAGCTTGTCGACTTTTAGGTATTTTTCTTAAGTTTTTTGTTTTCAAGGTCATGGGGTCAAGGTCGAGGTAGCCTGCATATAATATGGCGATGGAAGTCTGTAATGTAATATGCTTTCTGAATTCTATGCTTATTATGTACTTTTGATTTTCAAGGTCATTAAAGTTTATGAGGTCAAGGTCATGTACATTGACTTCCAATATGGTGGATGGTGATGTGTATGAATATGGTGATCGCCTACCAAAATGGTGACCTCTAGTAATGTATAATCAAATTACGAACGAAAAATCAAGATGGCGGAGTATTGGCGAGGTGAGTGGTGGTGAGGGAGGCCGTCGTCTGCTGGGCGTGGTGCTGGAGGGACCTTCGGAAATGTAATTTTTTTTGCAAAAATTTTGTAAATTTATAGAAGATTTTTAATAGTACATTTTATATAATTTTTAAAAATAATTTTTTTGGAATTTTTAAAATTTTGTTTTCGATATTTGGGGTTAAAGGTAAAGGTCAAAGATCATATTGGTTAAATATGTTGGATGGGGCACCAGATTGACAGAGCATGATGTCTGGCGGCCGGCTACTGATTTTATTTTATTTTAAACAGTTTAATAAATACAATTTCTAATTATTGATTTTTAAGACACTTCTTATTAAATTTTTCAACAATACATTTTTATAATTTTTTTAGCGATGTTGTCGTAAAATATCTCTTAAGCAATTTTCTTATAATTTTTAAAAAACTGTTTCGCAATTTTTTTTTTTTTAATTTTTGGAGCCAGAGGTCACCGGGGTCAACGCCAAGGTTACGATCAGGGTCATTGACATCCAAGATGGCTGACAGTGACGTAACAACGTGGCGGCTTCCCCCAGCTCCGGCTCCGACTCCCCATTCCCTTTACACCAACTCATCTAAATCCTACTACTAACATGTTATTTAAGTGGCAATTTGGCTCATTTATTATGGAAGTGAGATAGTTCACACAAACTTAACTGATATTAGCATATTCAACAGACCTTTACAAAATCAGATTGTTTTTGTAAAACTGCGTTGCTATTTTTTAAAGTAAAGACTTGCAACGCTTTTGTTTGTTTTCAAGGACATTTTTTCGTCAGAACGAACTTCACTTGCAACTCATAGATCACAATAACTGATGAAGAATGAAAACCAGTGTTCATAAGCTTCAGGTCTATTCAGTCCCACCCACAGTTCCTTCGGTGTCCGAAACAAACAATTGGGATTCTGCAAAAACAGTTTACTTTTTAAGCACTGTATTCTATGTACACATATGCTTGTTCTAGGGAGTAAAATTTCAGCTTCTTTTGTAGAGTAAAATCTAGCAAATAATAACACTGTTTATATATAAAGGTAACAAAACTTTACCCATAAAATTTTTGACAATAGAAGAATATTTTCTGTGAATTTGAATATCTTATCGCTGACTTCAACATATACTCTATAGCTGCTACACTTTTGAGAACTCTAGTTGTTTGTAAGGCTGAAACACATAGCAAGTGTCATTTAAGGTTGTGAATTTAAAACTTCAGTACTAAATTTAAGTGAGGATAATATTTTTGGAGTTTAGGATTTGCATACTTTGCTTCCTTGAGGATAATTACAAGTAGATCCTAATCTGCAAGATAATGAGAAAACTGTAATTGGTTTTGCATATTGTGTATGAGATCTGTTAAGTACCAAAATTTATATTATACTCTGCTCTGATGAGTTTTGTGTCATAGACATAAAAACTTTCACAGTGTTTTCATTACAAAGGCTTTTGCATCCACCAGGAACATGCATTTTTGTGTACATGTGAAATACATTTATATGGAAAATACACCAGCAGAAAAAGATGTGTAAAAACCTTTAACTCACATTATTAATACAAAACATAATCAAGTTTTCAAGTGACCTTTGTGGCTTAGGTAGTCAAGGTGCCACCTGCAAACTGAGGTTGCGACGTGATGGCCGCACCGTCGTTCACAGTGTACATATAACGAGCGTGGAACACTAGCGGTAGGCAGCATTCACCTAGTCAGCTCGGACTCCGTCCCTACCTCCTGTCTTTTCCCTACCCATCCTTCTTCCGGATTGCGTCACAAGTTTCAATTCAAGGAGCTCTCTACTAGTTCTTATGCCGTGTCAAACCAACAACTGAGTCCACACCTGCTATTTCTTGTAGCATTTACGTTAATGCTCCTACAGTCTGTCTTTTCCGTCGGTATGGGTTTTACCATACGTCTTCTAGAATATAGCTCCAGCTATAGGTACACTCAGGTAGGTAGTCATAGCCTTAAATGTGTGGCCATGGCTGCCCAATCCCTCTCGCTGAGAATGCACACCTCCTTGTATGAATTCCCGTCCTGTTAGGCGTAATGGGCGCAGCCCTGAGACGCATTTATCTCCTGTCCTACCGCGGGTGCACACTTAATACTTAGAATAGGGTAGGCTTAGAAAACGTGCTATAATTTTATTCTGTTAACCACTTCTCGTTGTGGTATCGCACTGCCGCTTTCGAATTCTCCTGGGTGAAGCGACGATCGACATCGCCATGAGCTCTGGCTTCGTTTAAATTGCTCATGGCACACCGCACTCATAATTTTGTTACGTCGGCCTTAATAATTGTTAACCTTTCTAATTAAATATTTTTGAATTCGTGCGCCGCGGAAGGGAACGGTTATCGGCGAGTTCTTGTATATTTGGTATGTTTTTTTTTTTTCGATGGGCAAATACTTTGCAAATGGATATCTTTAGGTTTGTAGTGCTGGTCTTTTGGCGCACCCACAATAGCTATTTTCAAATTTTTGATTTGTAGCACGTTCGAAATTTTCTTTTGGAGTGGCTTTAGATGCTTGAGTAGTGGTGCGTACTTTTTGGATTGTCTGAATATCAATGGCGCTGCCCCATTTGGCCTGGCCTGGTCGAGTATGTTGACAAAGATGGCACCCCTACGGCTTGCCGACGAATGGTTTTAAACGTCTGTATAGTTAAGTCTTTTAAGATTGAGTGCTATGTTCCGGCTGTTTTTGCAAATCATCTACCACTCAGTCAGAATCAATTTTATAAAGTTTTAGTATACTTATAAAGTGTGTTTTATTTTGTGAAGTGCTATACTGGGCGTTTGCTGCCACTTCACGTCTGTATATTTGTGGCGTAATTGTTTAGGTTAATATTAACATTGTGTGGTTCATTAGGCCCGATGACTTGTGAGATTAGTAAATTATAATTTTCTATATCATGAAAGTGTTGATTATCAAACGCAGTAGTCTGTAACTGCGTTAAAAAAACACGTTAATGTTACTATGTTGTTACCGTGCAGTAATGCGCACGTATGGATTTCATTACAACATTTAATTATTCTGAAACATTGAGCCGAATTAGACATAGTACAAGTGTTTGCCTGGTAAAAGAAAATGCGCATCGGCCAAGTCATTCTTGTGAGGTCACGACGTTGCTAATAGTATGGAATATTGTCTGCTTAGAGTTGCTGAGCATTAAAAATTCTCACGTTTATTGTAAGTTCTTGCGCACTTGTGAAAGTGCAATTTTTTCAGAGACAGTTTGAATAATCTGATGCGTTGTTATCAATTAACAGCGTAATATTTAACGTGTCACGTACCATTGAATACGGTAAGTTTTTGTACCATTTAGCAGTGAGGTGCTTTATATTGTATAACTTGTTTTTTTTCTTATGAATTATGTCAAACTTATATTCAAAGCCTTTCTGATATTACGCAATTTAATTAGCCTTGTTCTGTATAAAGAGTCGTTACGTTTTATCTATTGTGTGGCAATTATATTCTAAAGTTAATGGCTGTGAACTTATATAACAGTCCAGGTTTTATATTGAGGTTTTAAAAGTGCGATAATCCCCAAGTCTTTAGAGAAAAATAACATTGCCAGCAGCATGTAAGCACACAAGTTTATTATTTTCGAATCTGCCTCATTTTGCCTATATATGTATAATCCTTAAGTCTTCCCGTTATACACACAAAGGAAAGCTTTGCTGCTACTAATTTACCATAGGAATTACATAAAAAACAATAAAAAGTAAACTATTTTAATTCCACAATTTGACTTATGCATAAAGATTTATTCACTAGAGAAATATTTTTTTTTACCTTGGATATTAGTTCACCTTTCATGTTTCAGAAGATTGAATGAAATCATTAAGGTTTGCCAGTTAAATTTTAGATTTTTTTTTGTAAAAAGGTCCACTGGTATCCGACAAACAAAAATTGTATACAGACTGTTAGTTGATCAAGTCAACTGTAGTCGACATTGTTCCAATACTAGCGCCAGGCATACCGACCTCTGAACACAAACAAAATGAACATTATACGCATTATGTTGCCAAATAGTGAATAATCAATTAGTTCTGTTACAACAGTCTGTCCACATTAAAAGGCATACTTTAATCCTTAAATATACAAATGACACCATTTTACACTAAGTTTCTTCAGCAAGCCAACGGAGGTAGGCACAGTCATATCCCCAACTACACTATCTGTCCCATGGCGGATCTCTATGATACAACTGCAATGCCTCTGCACAGGTGCCTGTTCATACTGCAGCATCCCTGGGGCAATGACGCTGGTAGTCTAGTTCTACTTGTGCCTCTGCCGCAGGGTGCGCAGGTAGTCTCTATGCCAACTGTTTCAAAACTCCTAGCGTATGTACTCAAAAAGCTGCCAAAGATCAATATGACTGATTGACACTGATGCCATGTCTCATATAGCAATCGCCGGCATTGATTTTTTTCATAATTATATCCTTGCAATCACTGGATTCAGTTTGCTAGGATCAGAGCTCACGGAACACAGAGAGAGCGAGAATTCAGGATAGCATCAATTTGGACCAACAGGTTTAGGAACACACTTCATGGATCAGGATTTAATTCCCCACAAAGCGATACGCGTTGGTGCTCCATGCTCTTACGCCACCATTCCACAGCCCACCAAATCTGTTGCTGTTGGAGGGTCAAGTGCTAGGCTATCCCAAATTTTGAAATTGCATCGGTAAAGTCACGTGACTGCAGAAAGTCTAGTAGTTCATTACAGGTTCCAGTGAAGTTCGTTTCACAATCGCTGTACACATTGCCACATCTTCCACTTCTTCCTTCGAATTGCAAGGATGCAAGAAACACCTCAGTTGAAAGGTTGGATGCCAATTCAAAATACAATGATTTGGAACTTAAGCTTACAAATAGCCACATAACTATAAAAACTTTTAAACCAAGCTTTATTTATATATGCACAAAAAAAGGAAAAAAAAATTATAGTAGTTACACAATTTGTAAAACTTGTAAGATGTGGTCGAACAAATTAATATGTTTTTATCAATTTATATTTAGTATATAAAAGCCTGACGCGAATAGTCAAGAGTCTTGCACAAGATATATGCTTACTACGCTTACGCAAATGAGGTATACGTTCTATATTTCGACAAGCTTTTTCATATACTTAACATAAATTTATACAAACATATTAATTTGTAGTAAAGTTTATTACGGCTGTCCGACCACATCTTTCAAATTTTACAATTCGTGTAACTACTATAATTATTTTTCTCTTTTTAGTGAATTTATAAATAAAAACTTCGTTTTAAAAGTTTTTTACAGTTATTTTATTTTTCACTTTTTAGTTTCACCAATTTTGTAAGTTTTAATTATTCTAAATATAATCATTAGACGCTGATTTCTCAACTACGCTTGATATCACTACGAGCCCTTTCAATGGAGAAAAAACATTTTCTAGACAACCTCGTGAGGAGACGATCCTGGCTGCAGCACCAGGTCGCTGTCACCACATTATTGCATTGTCATCGAGTTTATATATGTATATCAAGTTTAAACTCGATTGAATACCTTGAAGTGGGTCAAAATTAATTTTAAATATTTCACCTGAATGTACAGACAATCAAAAAAC
The DNA here is from genome assembly GCA_029891345.1 of Dryococelus australis. Classification (NCBI taxonomy): domain Eukaryota; kingdom Metazoa; phylum Arthropoda; class Insecta; order Phasmatodea; family Phasmatidae; genus Dryococelus; species Dryococelus australis. The sequence goes on along the minus strand of CM056995.1, from coordinate 90,441,199 downwards.
TAGCAAGGCAAGTTAAATAAAAACTTGTAATAAAAATGCACACACAGGCCTTCCAGATGTTTGCACCTCGCACACTTACAAACGTTTTGGAAAAGGGACCAGCATAATCAACATCTATCTAATCAAAAGTCTTAATTTACTTGAATCGTACTGTAGGTAGCGCCCCATGAATAGGGTGACTGACGATGGCTTCGCCCTAATACTGTGGTAGCAATGTAGTGAGTAGTGTTGAGCACTAGGGAAATGTTCCTTCACTCACGCACATAATTAAAAAATTATCAAAAATTATTTAAGTAACTCTAATTTTCCAAAGTTTCCCATCCTCCCTCACATAACAAATTAGTCGGCAGGCCTTCACCTCCTCGTCCATACAAAGTCAGTCATCTTGGTAGGCGACCGCCATCTTAGTAGGCGACTACAATATTGGTAGGTGACCGCCATTTTGGTAGACTCACCTGTCCACCATCTTGGAAGCCATTGCTCATTAGTAATCGAACATTGAACTTTGACCCCAGACCTATGACTTTGACCTTGACCCGATGATCTTGAATGACCTTGAAAACAAAAACTAGAGAACATATACATTAAAACAAACATGCATAATACATTACAGGTGACCACTATCACATTCGATGCAGACTATCTTGAACTTGGCCCCATAACCTTGAATGACACTAAAAACAAAGAACTCGAGAAAAATTCATAAAATTCAGCAAGCGTTATACATAACAGACTACTACCACCACATTAGATGCAGAATAACTCCACATTGACCAAATGACCCTGAATGGCCTTGAAAACCAAAACTAGAGAACATATACATAAAAATCAACAAGCATAATATATTGCAGACTACAACCATCATATATTAGATGCAGACTACCTTGAACTTGGCTCCATGACCTTGAATAACCTTGAAAACAAAAAACTCTAGAAAAACCCATGATATTCAGCAAGCATAATACATAATACTACTACCACCATATTCGATGCAGACTACCTCGAAATATACCCCAATACATTGAATGACCTATGAAAACAAAAACTAGAGAACAAATACCTCAAAATAGACAAGCATATTACATTACTGACTACAGCTACCATATTGGATGTAGACTAACTTGACCTTGACGCCATTACTTTGAATGACCTAGAAAACAAAAACTATCGAACAAATACATAAACTAGACAAGCATATTATATTACATACTGCTACCATATTGGATGAAGACTAACTCGACCTTGACTCCATGACCTTGAATGACCTTTAAAACAAAAACTCTAGAAAAATTACTTAGACGTCAACATGCATATGATGTTAGACTACTACCGCCATATTAGATGCAGGTAACCTCAATCTTGACTCCATGACCTTGAATGGTCTTGAACAAACTCTAGAAAAATCTATGCGAAGAAGCAGAAGCTAGCCGAGACGATTTATCTGTCACGGCAGGCATTGTCAAACTAAGCCTCTCAGTCGACCTCCCAGCTGCTTATAAATATGAGTATGCAAGCCCTATGACATCATATTGATATTGAACCAACCTTACAGCACTATTAATACATCCTGCAGACACCAATCCACCCATTCATTCACAATCTTTACACCAATACCCCACAATAATTCGCAGTCTTTACACCAATCTACCACAATTATTTACAATCTTTACAGCAACACACCCAATCTTTCACAATCTTTCACATTCCAGTACTGGTGGAGGAGGAGGATTGCTAAAGTTTGATTAAGGATTGGGATAGGGATTGCGGTGTTGATTGCGGTGTTAAGTGTGGTGCTAAGTGCGGCGTGTGTGTGGGTAGCACGTTGTTATAAATTCCCTCTAATTATATTTGTGTGTGTGTGTGTGTGTGTGTATATATATATATATATATATATATATATATATATATATATATATATATATATATATATATATATATATATATAGTCCTACCTCCGAAAGCTGAAAGGCGAACATTTTATTTAATAATCTCGCTTTAAAAAGTATATATCTAGATCCCTCGGTATATTTCATAGCTTCCTGGGTAACCGGCTCTTACAATTTGCAATAAAAGTGCCCAGAACCACAGCAGGCTCCCACCATGCTTCGCCATTTTTCGATGTGCAACATTGATTTTGTATAGAAGAACGCAGCACCACGACAGACCACCACCGTGCTTCCAAATTGGTCGTCGTCTGGTGAAAAGGACTCTTCGTATAGACCGCCCTCTCAAGCTGATGGGCATTTTGAATATAGGTGATAACCGCAGAATTGACACTGGCAACAACCAGTTAGCGATTATACAGGTCGCGGCTCCATGATCGTCGAGGTCAAAAAGCAGGCCTCCGTATTCAGAATTCATCTCCGCGGTATGGGAGCACTCTGAGAAAACCTACATAAACGTTCGCCCCTGATGAACTCATGCACGTCCTATTATATATACACATACTAGGACTATACGTAATTATGTATAGCAATATAAATATGTATAGGTGTATAAGTATGGAAATATAAAGTTATTTTCAATTTATCTTACCTATACAAAATCATGTATATATATATATATATATATATATATATATATATATATATATATTTGGGTCCATAAAATAAATTTAATTATATATATATACATATGCCTACAAGCAAACTTAAATAACATATTGTTGTGTAAGTAACATATTGTTCTGTAAAGAGTCCTTTTCACCCGACGACGACCAATTTGGAAGCATGGCGATGGCCTGTCGTGGTGTTGCATTCTTCCATACATAGTCATTGTTGCATATCGACCACGGCGAAGCGTGGTGGGAGCCTTCTTTACTTATGTGCACTTTTATTGCACAGTGTAAATACAGTTAACCCAGTAAGCGATTAAATATACCGAGGGACATGGATTTATACTTTTTCACTACGAGATTATTAAATAAAATGTTCGCCTTTTAACTTTTGGATGTAGGATTGTATATATACTTATTTTAAATTAGAGGGAATTTATTATAACTTGCTACCTACACACACACCGCACTTAGCATCACACTCAGCACCGCAATCACACCACAATCCCAGTCCCAATCCCAATCCCAAACCTTCCACCAATCATTAGCAATCTTTCCAACAATCTTTAGAAATCTTTCCATCAATCTTTAGCAATCCTCCACCACCATCATCACCATCGGATTGTGAAAGATTGTGAAAAATTGGGTGGATTGGTGTAAAGATTGCGAATGATTGTGGTGGATTGGTGTAAAGATTGTGAATGATTATGGTGGATATGTGTAAAGATAGTAAATGATTGGGTGGATTGGTGTCTGCACAATGTATTAATAGTGCAGTTTGATTGATTCAATATCAATATGATGTAATAGGGTTTGCATACTCATATATTATAAGCAGTTGGAAGGTCGGCTGAGAGGCTTAGTTTGACAACAGCTGCTGTAAAAGATACTTCGTCTCGAGTAACTTCTGCCTCTTCGTGTAGATTTTTCTCGAGTTTTTTTCAGGGACATTCAAGGTAACGGGGTTCAGGTTGAGGTTACCTGCATCTAATATGGCAGTAGTAGTCTGTAATGTATTATGCTTGCTGATATTTATGAAATTTTTCTCGAGTTTTTGATTTGAAGGCCATTCAAGGTCACGGGGTCAATGCCGAGGTATTCTGCAAATAATATGGCGGTAGTAGTATGTTATGAATTATACTAGCTGAGTTTTGTGGAATTTTCTGGAGTTTTAGGTTTTCAAGGTCATTCAAGGTCATGGGACCAAGTTGAAGGTAGTATGCATCTAATATGATGGTGGTAGTCTGTAATTTATTATGGTTGTTAATTTTTCTGTATATGTTCTCTAGTTTTGATTTTCAAGGTCATTCAAGTTCACAGGGTGAATGTCTGTGTAGTCTGCATCTAATATGGCGGTAGTAGTCTGATATGTATTACGCTTGCTGAATGTTATGGATTTTTCTAGAGGTTTTTGTTTTCAAGGTCATTCAAAGTTATGGGGCTAAGTTCAAGGTAGTCTGCATCTAATATGAGGGAGCTAGTCTGTGATGTATTATGCCTATTCATTTTTATGTATATATTCTCCAGTTTTTGTTCTCAAGGTCATCCAAGGGCATGGGGGTATGGTCAAGGTCAAAAGTCATGGGCCAACTCTTCTGGCTCGGAGTCACTGATCGACTTCGCTGTGGTCACGAGTCCACCTCGCCTGTTCGGGGAAAATTTATAATTCGCTGGGGTTCCTTTTTTATATTTTTAAATAAATTTTAATAATTTTAATAACAGATTTTTGCGGTGTTTTTTTGTGTGTTATTTTTGGGATTTTTTGATAATTTTTTTGGAATTTTTGGAGTCCTTTTCGGGTCAAACGCCCCTGGGGTCAAGGTCAAATTTCGTGGGTCAGAGGTAATAGGTCAATGACATCCAAAATGGCGGATGGGTCACGTAACAACACGGCGATCCCTGACTCTTGCGCTCCCACGCCAGACACCGATGTGTGTGAAGGAACATATCCCTACTACTGTGTTGCAATTGCTCTTATGTCATGAAGAATCCAATATCTTTCTCCGAGGATGCCTGGCATTGCTTGAACCGCTCAGTTCCTCGAAATAAATACTATACAATCCCAAGAAAATTAAAAAGCCATTATTTGTGAAATAGGATTAAATATTGATAGAAGTGCAAACTATTGGTTACTAAATATAATCCATAATACCAAATGAAGAATTATATGCACACATATTATTGAATCATTTGACGTACACATCGTTTTGATATATTTGCTACGAAAGCCCAAATGTCAGGCATCGAGCCAAATAAGTTAGGGAGAAGGTGTTAGACACACACACACACACACACACACACACACACACACACAGAGAGAGAGAGAGAGAGAGAGAGAGAGAGAGAGAGAGAGAGAGAGAGAGAGAGAGAGAGAGAGAGATAGAGAGAGAGAGAGAGCTTAGCCACACCGCAAAAACCGTTAAACAATAATGTTAATGTAGGTTTACATTTTATTATTGATATAGTTTTTATTCAGTTTATTATGGGAGTGTTCTTGGAGTTTAATATTTTCAAAAATGGTTTTTAAATTATATTCTGAATATACGCATTACATCCATGGCGCCGACAAAGTGATCAAATCTAAAATACGTCATATATTATATTTTTGACTTTTCATAGTAACAGTTATTAATGAGCTTAGAAATAAAGTAAATGTTATGACAAATGAGAATTCAACTTCATCATGTGTAGCACGTGGAAGACGATTCTCAAATCAACACACACTATCGTTAAAACTTTTTATTCCTGCTGGAAACTGTTATAAATTTTTATAACTTGCCTCTCCCTCGGCTCCATCTAGTGTTAAGCAAGATAGATTGCTTCGTTTGTCCATTTAACTTTCTTTTTCAAGCCAAGTAGAATAAATAGTTGATATTTTCTAACAGATCTTTGAAATAACATTATGTGCGCCAATATCTGCCGAAGCAATATCCAGCTAGGGGAGGGGGTGGGGTGGCGGTAGTTGAAGGGGTGGAGAGGGATGGTAGTGGAACAGGCATAAGGACTAGATAACCATAGGATGAGGGAATAGAGTAACGGTTCGGAAATTATGACTGCATTTACAAAAGGGCTTAACCCATAATTGATGGTCTTCCTCAACTAACGACCAATCACAGCATCGGGCGAGGGGTTGGGTGAAGAACGTAAGGCATACGGAATAAATAGCCATACAGGAGGCCTGAGAGCTTAGCGCCTTGCTTCCCTGATGCACTCTCGCACTCTACACCACCACACTTAGTGAGCTGAAACCCCTTTCCCAGATTAATCACAGGGCACTACGTCTGCCTTTTTCCTCGTCTAGTGCGCTGAAAGTGGGTCTTTCACTCTACTTGTTTAATCTTTTGTCATTGCACCACTTCGCTCAGTCATGCGATCAAAGGAACACTAAAGGCTTTTAAAATAGTTTTTCTCATTAGGAGCTCGAGTTCGTCACTATCGAGCGTAGAATATTGAAGGAAGTCTATTAAAAATTTACCTTCACTGATATAAACGCATGAATTTTTTTATGTAGACCAAAATGTGTGTGCGTTTTGTAGATTTATTTCCCATCATTTCAATATACGCAGAGAATGAAGTCAATGAAAACATTGTTTGATAGATCGAAACTACAGTGACTTATTTGTTGCACGATGCTTAGGTAATATGTAAAGAAAATATGTTTTTGAATAAGTAGCATGAAAATGTATCGTGCGCTTTAAGAAATAGTAAGGAAATTTACCACGCTAGTGTTTAGGAATGATACGAAGACTGGTATGGGAAAGTTTTTTCTGATGTACACATGGTAGCTCTCCAGAACTCGTATAAGAAACAGTGAAATGTGTACTGCCGTTACCAGATCCGCACAGTAGCCGTGCTAAACACCGCCATTTTACATCACTGGGACGCTACTCCCTCAGTGCGGGGGTAGATCGGTCCCTTGTGAGGGACCTTGGCCACCCAATTGGTTGTCAGTTAGCTTGCGGAGGCGAGGAGAAGCTAACCCCCTCCCCCCCGCACATATCAAACATATTTTATGCTGCAAAGCTAGCATTCCTGTACAGGATTCCCAGGGTAGCGCCTGGGAGCTGTTTCCATAGCTGAATTTTACTCTCTTTTTTCCCTGCCTGTACGGGATAAAAGAGAGTGGTGAAGTTAATTTAATTTATCAGCGCGGAATTTTAAAGTTCAGGACTTGTGAAGTACTGTCACGAGCTCCCTGTGAGAGAGCTAGCGACAGTTTGGTATAAAAAGCGGAGGTTAATAGCCAAATGAAGTTAAATTTTCGATATAAGTAGCTTTTCCATGGCTGGAGTGGCAAGGGTTTATATAATTAAATTAATTGTATGTATATTGAAGTGGTGAATTTAAGTTTCGCGAAAATTTAAATCAGTGTAGTTGTTTCAGTTTCAGTAATTACTTCATATCTTATGAGTTAATGTTAAAAAACATTAAATAATCTGATTGGCGTGTAAATGCATGTCTGAATGTACCGTGACGAGCGGCTAAAAGTGAAGTAAAACATGTTAACTCGGGGAAGTCCGAGAGCGATGTGGCTGGCGCGATGCTAGCGCCAACTAGTTTTGTTAAACTTGGTCGATTTTTGTCCCGGACCGATCGGAAAATTCCGGCCAGTTTAGGGGCCTTATTTCTATTAAATCTGGCGGTATAATTGCGCTGAAGGCGTGAATTTATATTTTTAAAGTTGTTTTGAACTATATTCCGTATTGATAATTATTTAGACTTGTAAAATTCGAAAGCAGAGCCATGAAAACACGTCGCGTGAGTGAAGTTAAACATTAATATAGGCCAGAGGGCTCTGATTGGCCGAGAGAACTTGGTCGGGTGGAGCTTATGAAGTTGCTCGAGAGATGGCAGCATGGTCGTTAATTTACCGTCAACAGCTTTTATTTGACACGGAAAAATTTAAATACATTAAAAGCGGTTGCAATTAAAGTTATTAAATCGTCTTAAATAAATAATTGGTGCTGCAAAACTTAAAATGCTCAGTTGTGTACGACTAGAATATATACGCGATTATTTCGCTCGTCATAGTGATTTATATTTATGTAATGTGTTTCTGAGTCGCTCCAGTACAGAGTAGGGGAAATTGGTATATGCGGGTCTAGTTGACGGGCTAGGGGGCCGCAAATGACGCCATGGCTTCGAGAAATAGCCAGGTTATCTCATGTTTTTCTGTGATGTTGCGGAGTTTTAGTATGTAGGTGTGGAAATGAGCCATGAGCGAGGCGAAGTCGCATGCTCTAAGGAATTCCATGAGTTCATGGATATCCTGCATTACGCCTCGCATCTCTCCTGGCGAATTTCGCTGGCGAGGGCGGGACTGAGGTTGTGTATTTGGCATTGCAGGGGTGTCAAGAGTGGGAGCTGGTTTGTGAATATTCGCAGAGTGTGCCTGCGAATACGTTTTGCCAGGCTGTAATGTCCTGAATGGAAACCTGGACGGGGCAGGAGGTTGTTTTGCGGTCTTTGTCGCGATTTTCGTAGCGGCAGCAGTAGTTCTTTTCTGCACCAAGTCCAGGAACTTGGGGCAGGCTTTTGATAGGGCTGTGTGTTCGCCTGCGCAGTTACTGCATGTCGGCTTGGAGTTGGTTTCGTTTTTTTTGCAAGCACTCTCGGGGTGAGGGCCGGCGCAGTGAGGGCATTTTGTCGGCATTGAACAGTGATTTTTGGTGTGCCCTAAAGCGAGACAGTTGCGGCATTGTGCCACGTCTGTCGGCCGTTTCTGGTATTGTCGGGGATGAACTATTGTCATATTTATCCTCGTGACAGAGTGCAGAGGAGGGAGAGAAGTGTTCTGCGCCGCCATGACACAGAAAAAACGTTGCGGCTCCAACGTGAATTTGGTGGGGTCTGTTTGGTCTGGGATACGTTTTTTAAATTGATAAATGTGCTGGATTGAGTATCCGGCACATTCCAGGTCTGTCTTGATGTCCGCAATGTCGGTTGTGGGTGGAGGTCAAAAACGACTTTCTGTGGGAGCTCGGAAGCTTGACAGAAAGTAAAGTAATGGATGTAGTTCGCTTCTAGCATTGTGCGAGCAGCTGTGAAAAAATCAAAGTTTTTAGTGAGGATTTGCGTTCCCCGAGCTGTGGGGAGAAGGGAGAACCCGTCCCTACTAATGGCTCGCAGTTTCTGTACAATTAAGTTGTATTTTGTGGCGTCAGGAACCACTAATCTGTACTGGTTTTGTTTTTTTCTGTCGTGTTTGTGGTGCAGCAGTTTGTGTTTTGTGGGTGGAGATGCTTGAAGAGCCGGGATGGTTAACTGCAGAGGTTTTTTCTGTTACCTCCTTAAGCGGGGAAAACCTATTTTGTGAAGGAATGATGTTTGTATGTGTCTCAGACGACACAGAATGGAGACGCTTGTTCTCCTGCGTGGTTGTTCTGTCCCATTTTCGTTTTACTATCTGGAAGTCGGTTTCCATTTCAAATTTTTCATTTCCTGCGGCCGGTGTTGACGGTCGGGAGGAAGTTAGTGTGGTGATTGTTGGCGTCGTTGGTTCCGTAAGAGTATCCAGGAGTAGGTCAATGTGGTCGGGGATGCCTTGAGGAAAAATGTCGTAAACAGTTTGGTGATTAGGTCGTCTCTTTGCCAGTTCTAAAAATCGCTTGTTTTCCCTGAGGTACTGAAAGGAGTACGGGACAGTTCCCGTCATCACGACGGCTCAGTCGGTTCCCCGCCCGCCGCCATGACCCGTGAGGGAGGTGGGGGAGGGGTAGGCTCTTTGTGGAGCGACTCTCGATGTGGTGTTGTTTGCAAATTGCGAGAAATTGTTGTTAGAAAAGTACCTAAATCGGTGCTATACACTGTGACCGCTGACCCACTAGGGGCTAGGCTCAAGATGACCTGTTTCCAGGCCGATCACAGTGTACAGGGTGTGTGCCGCGAAGCTATTAGTCGTATACAGCCAGAAGAAGCAGAGACGCACCCTCCTTAGTCGAAGGCGAAGGCAACACTGCGTGCTAAACATTTCTGTATTTGTACATTGAGGTAATGTGGCCGGCAGGTATCTGGGCGCATGAGTTCCCTAGTTGTGAGGGGTTTTCCCTTTTTCCCCACTGTTTCCCCTTTCTCCGGCGACCCCGTTGCACCGCTTCACTGCGTTGAGACGCGCCCAGATAACTGCAGGTAGCAGTATGGTAAATGTCCCGCACTATGTGTATGTTAGAAACTTCCATTAAATGTTAGGAAGTTTACCAGAACAATTTCTTACAGTGTGGATATACTTGGCCGTAATACGAGTTCAGCATTATTATGTAGTTTGTTTCCTTCCCGTTTTCATAAATACTGACATATAAAATTTTGTAGGCAACCATATTTGCCCTTAAAATGGACATCATAATACACTTAGAAGTTGTGTATTTTTGCAGATTTCATCCTGACATGTATCGGAGGTGCATTCGTTCTTCTGGTTATTACCCGAGGAAGGTTTATTGTAATATTGTGTCTTTTACTAAGGACGTCAATAAAGATGATAGGTCTTGGACAGTTAAGATTCTCGATATAGAAGAGAGTTATATTTTGCTATATTTTTGTACCGTTTTGGTCTTTAATGAATAACTGCAAATGCTGGTAGTGGTTTGTTGGAAATGTTTTTCTTCAGAAGGTCTCATCACGAGAAGGAGCCTGCATAAAAATACACACTGGTTAGCGGACAAATTAAAAAAAAAAAAAAAAAAATCGCACATTTCACCCATTTTCACCAAACTGGAGGTACGACTTAAATTATCCTGAAAATATTACAGGTGTTTGCAAGCAAACGTAGAACTACGGTTTAAGAGATATTGAGGAATATGGGCAGAACATTGATTATATCCTTGTTTAATAATTTAAAATTTTTTAATATGTTTTTTTTTGTATTTTTATGAAAAATTTAGAAACAAAAAACACTATATCTTACATATTTTAAGAATATTAAAAAAGTCAGTGAAAAAAGTTTTTATCCCTAGTTTGTTTTAACCACGTAGTAGTAGTATTTCGAGAAACACTTTCTTACTATGCTCTTACACCCAAGGGGAATCTACGTCTAAAAATTCGTTATTTCTCCGTGACACAGTATTATATTGTATCATCCATTCTCAGTTCAGACTCTCGAATATTCTGTATGCAAAAGAGGCTTATTATTAATATATTATCAGCCCTACTTACGAGAAACAGCGATCGTAACTTGCAAGTGTTTGTAAAGCAAACTCATTACAATGTAACTTACGGTTACATATGAATAAAACAATTTACTTTTTCACATTCAACGTTCCATATTTTTTATATTTCTTGCCATTTCACACTAAATGCTAATGACATTAAGTTAAACAAAAAATAAAAATGTATGCATAAAAATTTATTTTTTACACTTAACACACAATACATTTGCTTCAAAGAGTCACGTGTACACTTACACCATTCCAAATTACAATTAATTATGAGACAGTTTCATAAACCAACATTAACTAAACAGAATGAGGAATTACTATTTAAAAATCTGCAAAAGTTTGCTATACATTAGTTTACACAACATTCATGCACTTGGTAGTGGGTGAAGACACAAATTCTTGACAAATGATTCTAAAATTGCAATCTACGCTAGTAGGCCTACTGCACAACCACCAGCCATCAAATTTTTATTCAAAACTTATAAGTAGGTACTTTAATGTAAGCTCTAACACAATTGTGAAACAATTTCGTACTTGTGTTCTCTGTTAAAGACGGCAAAACTTCAAAGCCACACCAAATATACTTTTAAAGTGATACAAAGTAGTAAGACAAGCATGACTCCCAATTCTTATTCACAATTCACCTGTTTCGTCTTACTGTTCCAACGCAAATCAATCAAATCCTTCAGTTTATGAAACTTTAACTTTTTTTTTTCATCCAATACAACATATTTCAAGCCGTAAAATACGAACACGACTATAGTTACAGTTTAATTTCATAAAATACTGTATCCTCGTCTATCTTGGTCACACGTTACCAATTTCGATCAAAAGTTAAAAACAGCAAAGTCGACGCCATTTTTCAGTGCTTGTTAACGTTTCTCTGTGGGTTATTATGTGGGTACCGATACATTGTTTTTGTTTAACAAAAAAGCAGTTTATGTGCGCATTGGTCTTTTTGCAGGTAATTAAATATTTTATTTTTTCTTTGTTGATTTCAGATGAAATTTATTTCGACGGAAAGGTTTTTAAAGTGATAACCGAACAGTTTAGAAGCACATAGAAAAGTGCTTTGTGGGGATATTACGATGTAAAACGAAAATAAACATCTTACAAATGCTACCTTTTTTTTTAAATATACCCAACTTAAATAATAACAGAATAGTGTGTAGAATTCATATCTCATTTGATGTATTTCTATAGTTACTCAAAAATTTGTTTGGAACAATGATTAAGATTACACTAAACCATTAGGTAACGATATTTTAATGCAAATAGACCATTACGGTAAATTTATCGTCTGAAATTGAACCTCAGCATTCGAAAAACTTGCGACACTTTAATTTTACAGTTTATGGCAATACTTGTAAGATGCTTGAAATTCTAAGCCCATCGTTGGCAGTAATAAACAAGACATTTTACTCTTTAAGTTTTTACTCATCGCATAGAAAAGTACTTTATTCAGTTCATATTTAAGGTTTCCATATAAGTGACGCATTTTTCAGTAAATAAAAGTAAAACCAAACTCACAAAAGAGAATCAAGACAATACAAGTTATAACATTTCACTGCAATTATATTTTTCTGCTTTACCGTATAATCATTTGAGACACGTACGCTAATAACTACGGGTACAGTGTCTCTCTGCCTCGGCCCATTTCCTTACGCAAGAACGCCTTTCACACGTCCGCCATGGAAAATTATTGATCGTGCGACGTGTGTTGAAAACAAATTGGACAAAATTGCTACAGAACTTATTTTGACACTTCAGAACACTTAAATTTTTGATTAAGGATGTCCACGTCATTCGAGTTTTGGCTCGTAGTAGCATAATTGCCGCACAAATAAAAGTTCATCGTCGGACATGGACCGACCGCGTCAACGTCTCCGTATAAACTGTCGTAGCGCTGGGTGCTGGCGGGAGTTGACGCAGGCGCCACCAGATGTCAGCAGTGTTCCTTCTTCGTAGTGTGGAGGAAGCCACGTGCCTGACCCGCGCTAGTTTGAATGACTAATTTCATATATGCGGAATTGACGTCTCGGATTAATGCTCTGAACTGTTCTTTACTATTAGCGATTTCAGGGCACTCTGCTAGGGGGTAATAGTGAGGATGTTTCTTTCAACACTGGCTCTCTATTGGCTGATGATTGTACCTACCCCCATAGTGAGGCAATGCTCGAAATTTGTATATAAGTGTTACTAAAACCTGGTATCGGGGTCAGACTCTTGGTTCCGAGGGAAGTCTTCCCAGATAACAGGTCAGGAATTTCAGTTACTATAATAATATAAAGCCTTAAGGATATTCAGGAACATCACTTTGACGCTCTTTTTAATTTTTCAGTCAGGATCAATTTCAACTAATATGAGCAGGATAAGTCTTGCTGCACAACAGAACAGGAATCGCTCCCACCTTTTCTAATAAAATCTATTAGTAAATATGCGACGAGGAACCTTTTCCTTGTCAAAAATAATTTAGATTCTCCCAAAAAAAAAAAAAAAAAAGTGATACTTTGTATGCCGCCAGTTATCCGCCATTTTCGGGCTGACTGAATAGCTGCATTCTTAGTCTTGTTTCGTCCAGCGTTTTGGAAACGGACGTTTTGGGAAAATTAATTGGCCTCTGCCAAGGGCTTGTATAGCCAGAGCATTTTAATTCTGTATTAATTTTGAAATAGTGGTAGATTTACATTTGAAATACTGAATTGTGTCGTAAAAGAAATTAATCTTAGAATTACCTGTTAATGGCCATGGAAAAATTTAGGTGGCCAGGTTTTGGGGAGATTAAATTTTGGGGTTTGTTGTACTAAATCAAAGAGAAAATTTAAGTGAGAAAGTCATGGATGGAATTACATATTCTACTTTTTAATAATTTTATGGGAATTTAGAGTTTGAAATACTTTTAGCTCAACACTTTGGTTATAATATTGGATAACCTTTGTAAAAAATTTTAATTGACTATAGTGAGAAAAGCCGAAACTATACTTATATATTTAAAGAGTCCATGTGGGACAAGAAAGCTAATGAGAAAACATACATTTAAAGAGTCCGTGTGGGACAGAATATTTTTTATACATATATTTGAAAATATTATTGTAAAATTTTCGTTTGCTTAAAGATCTGTAAAATTAAATGTTGTTCTGGCCATATTGAGGTCTGTGTAATGTTTGTCCAAGGAAAAGAAAGAAAAAAAAATTAATCTTAAAAATCACTATGACGATTTCCATCTTTTAATTGGTAGTGCAGTTTTTAACCTCATGCATATTCCTACAGTTTTGGCAGTATACATTCTCCTTTAGTGACATGTTTTTTTTAAATTCTCTTTCCTATATTCATATTGCTTTTAAATATACTTATGTTTTAAGTTTGGCTGGAAAATGAGTAATTTGAGGTGTCCTAGGTTTTGGGGCCTCACATTAACTATTGGTATAAATATTTATTTACACCAATTTTAATAATTTTAGCTGTTCGGTTACCTACGAAAATATATTTACTTTGAATTGAAAAGTACGCCGGGCTTTGCTTAACTTGCAATGGCCATTATTAGAATTTTTCTTGATTGTTATGTTTTTATGAATGTCTTACGTAGATTAATAACTTCGATCGTTGACCTTAGGCTGGTAGTGTCTGATAACTTTCGTAAATGGGGCCACGGCGGTATTAGCGTTTAGAGCGCTCGCCTACCATCAAGGTGATCCGGGCTCGATTCCCAGCTGGGTCACTTCCAGATTTTCGCACGTGTAAATTTTGCCGGACGATGTTGCTGGTCAGCGGATTTTATAAGAGATTTCCCGTTCCTCTCATACTTGATTTCTGGCGATCGTCTCAACTCAGCACAATTTCGAATGTGCTACGAATTTAGTATGTTTGTGGTATTGACATAACTCACCCTAAATTATATATTGGGCCTATACGAAATATTAAGTAGTCACATCTGTCACCATATTGCATCCCATTTAATACTCCATACTTACGTGGGTCGATAAAAATCGCCATGTACTAGTGTCTTCGTATTTGCATTGAACACCAAAGCTGACTAAATATTGAAGGTGATTCACGTTAGGGCGTTTCTGTGTTCTTTATTTCTAACTTATTTTGATTTATAATTATTTTATTACTGGGGATAACTTTCATAAAGCCTTCCGTATCTTCTGAAACCGAAATAGTCTCGTAAATTAAATATTTATTTACATATGAGATAATCATATATAGTTTCAATGCGATTGCAACTGATAAATATAAATGGAGGGTGTCTCACCTTGACTGAAATGGAACGTGAAGGATACATTCGTTCCCTTGGTTTAGAATCGAACACCAACAAATTGACATCAAAATTACAAGAAATTCTGAAGTGGTCAAAGCTATTTGAAGAAAACTAATGCTAGATTCGAGGACAGCCATTTAATGCGGGGGAATGTAAAATTAAAACAAAATACGATGTAATCATGCACTTTATAAATAATTATGCAAATTTAAATATTCATGAATCTACACGGTAAGCCCTAATTAATAAGAATAACGTCTGCCGAACAGAATACAATTCCCGATACTTTTTTTTTAAGTTAAGTCCTTATTGTATTCGTCACAGCAAAGGAGCAGTAACACTCACACTCATAAGAAATTGGATAATACAAAGCTGAAAAAAGTTCTTGGGCTCATTGTAAAAGTATGTAGTCGAAGTGTATTGTTGCTGAAACAACACATTTCGGTTTCCAATTCGACCAGAAATTTCTATCTCTCCTGCCTCAACCATTGTTGACTCAGATTAGCTTAATGATATATTACAACCTTTACATAACACAAAATTCCTTCAATGTCTTTATTCCGGTGACATCTAAAAAAAAACACACAGACAATGCCAACTGCTGCGCCTTTGCATACAGGACACTGAAGTTCATTACCACCCACACACTTTGCTGGAGAGTGTCAGCACAGTTACCACACAAAACGAAATGACCACGAGGGTACACAACATGTGATACCCTTTCTATGCGGCATACTTTGCAATGTGTGGCAGCAGCGGCTTTTTTCGGCACGTGGGCCAGGTGGATGTTCTGCACGGTCTCTAGGTCCTTCAATCGCACGAGCTGCTTCAATTCCTTCTTCTTCTGCATTGCCTTCCTGTTTTGCGTCTAAATCCATTTCGTGTACAAAGTACGCGTGTCTTGTAAAAATGTTGAATACGGAGTCCAATGTGTGGCTGGCATTCCTCAAAAACTCTGTTGTTGTATACCCTCTTCTTAAAAGCATTCCTATACTTTTTCGAATATTTTCAGTGTTCTTAACACTGCGGTTATTTATTCTAATTTGGTTACCACCCATAGCCGCGCGGTATTCAAGATGGAAAATATGTAGCAGCTCGTACAAATATACCACAAAACGCCAAATATTTGTGTGTGGACTCATTATTCCCAGCAACAATGGATGGAATGATTCTAATGCGTTGTCGGTGCGTCGGGGTATACTAAACACACTGAATCTCTCCGGCGTGGCAATTCCCATCCAAAACCTTTCCAGGTAGTTGAATACAGGCTGCATTTCCTGGCTGATCCCCTTCTCTTCAGCGTACGTTTTTACAGCAGCTACGCCGTCTGCTATGTTAACAGCAGGGACCACAGCGTCATAAGGCTGCCCTCTCTCGGGAGGTAAGTGAGGGAGGGCCATTATCATCTTAACGGCCGCTGCTATGTCCAGATTTTCACGACAGCTTGCTGCTAATCCATGCTTCATTACATTTCACCACATTGCCTGCAAAAAATAATTAACGAGGTAGGTATAAATTATTAAACTTATGTATGTATACATGCATGTATGTATGTGTTTTGATGTGTGCATATACCCGAGTACACATATGCACACATAACCCTTCATCATTTTCATCCAACATCAACAAGGCTCAACGTTTGTTCTGAGGTAGGGCAAACATTGGGAAGATTTTATTGGCCTCATATCAAAATGACGTTATAGTATTGCTTTGAAACCAATAAAATGTTGTCAATTTACAAAACCCAATATTTTACACTATTTTCCAACTTTTGTAGGCTAATACTTTGGCAAAAAGTGTAGATATCAAATTTTAAGCTACGTTCCGGCAAACAATTTACAAAAAAGAACAATTTGATAAATTCAATACAGCACTTCAGTTACACACGTTATTATGGGCAATTTCAATGATTTTGGTAATATAGAATGTCCCATTTTAGGGACTTCGCGCAAAAAGAAGAACATTAGTAACACTAGCACCTTTAAAATAACGTTACTGTATGCCCTTCTTCCATGTTACGACTCTGGTAAAAGAAGAACATTAGTAACACTAGCACCTTTAAAATAACGTTACTGTATGCCCTACTTCCATGTTACGACTCTGGTAAAAGTGTATATTACCCTCAAAATTTAATACAAATATGCTATTTTCATTAGTTCCGCTGTAAAAGTTCTCAAAGAAAATTCTTTCGCCTTTTTTTCCCATGAAGCAAGAAACTAAATACTCAATGCTACATACAACCGTCTCTCCGACATAAGTCTCATTTTACACTTCAAAACTTAATTACTCTAACACCTCACATGATCAGATTTTACTAAGATGTTATTATTTCAGTGAGGAATAACAATCTCATCGATATACCAATCAAGAGTAACTAATTTATGCAAATAACGTTATCAAAACTTTAAAATGTGTTAGAATATTTGTATTTATTGGGGCCTTGAGTTTCATTGACAAGGTCTTCAGAGACGGAGAAATATTTGTACTTGCTTAACATGGCTATGTATGGTGTTCTCTGAAACAGTTTCCCAAAATGTAAATAGTTCGAGTTTTTTTATACGAACAGATAGTTTGTTCAAAACTTTACCGTTGTTAAATAACGCATTTAATGTTTATTTTTTAAATTCATAAGTTCTTTTTCTTGAATGTAAAAGTAACATAGCTACTTTCGTATGCCATGAGAAGTTTAGCTAAAGACATATGTTTCACTGTATAATCAAGTGACTATCATACTAAAGGAAACATACCTTACATCTAAGAAATTTTTTATTACATGCAAAATACTGAAATTTTTTCTCCCCATTCCAAGCTATCAAATGGTTTAATTGACGTATTACGGGTTACTAAAATTGACCTTCATGAATTATTGACTAAATAGTTTCAAACGTATAGCCAACGACCTTTATTTAAAAAAATCGGTGGCAAAAACTCTGAACTTAAATAATAGCCTAAATAATATTTATTTAAAGAATAAACATATCTTCAGATTGCGTAATAGAGGTTACACAATACTGTTTCCAAAAATGTCTCATCAGATATCTAACTTAATATAGTTCTGAAAAACACTATTTATTATCTAAAAAATCTTAGATGAAATACAAAACTACAACAACTTTTTCCTTCTCAAAACAAGTTTGTTTCTTATTTTTAAATAATTTTAGTGCCTCAATGTCACCCAGCAAAAAATTACATACCGGTTGTCACCAGCATGTTTTTTTGAAAAGAACAAACACCTCACTATGAACATTATTCATATATACTAATATTGTAAAGAGGTAATTTGAGTTTGTTTATTTGTCTCGGGTAATCTCGGAAACTACAGGGCCGATTCTCATAATTCTTTCACTATTATAAAGCTACATTTTTCCAGATGGTCATAGGCTATGTTCAATTCAAAAAGTAAAAAGAGTTCTTGAGAAATTTTAAAATTAGAAACCATGTAGGAGAAAAATGAGCTACTTGGCTACTTTCTAAGCCTGCTCTATAAAAACTACAGAGCCGATTCTTATAATTATTTCACTGTTGGAAAGCTACATTCATCCAGATGGACATAGGCTAGAGCGATCCCAAGTGGGGCCACAGAGGAACAGTGGGTAGAGTAATGCCAAGTAAGGCCGCAGTGGCCTAGTGGGTATAGCGATCCCAAGTGGGCCCCAGTCTTTCAGTGGAGAGAAATATATCAAGTGAGGACGCAGTGATTCAGTGGCTAGAGTCATCCTAAGTGGGGACGCAGTGGCTAGAGCAATCTTAAGTGGGGCCCAATTTCTCAATGGATAGAAAGATCAAGTGCAGTCAGAGAAGCCCAATGGGCAGAGGAATTCCAAGTGGTGCTGCAGTGGCCCAGTGGCTATAGCGATGCCAAGTAGGGCCGCAGTGGCTCAGCGGATAGAGAGATGTCAAGTGGGGCCGCAGTGGCTCAGTGACTAGAGCAATCATAAGTGGGACCGCAGTGGCTCAGTAGCTAGAGTAATCTTAAGTGGGCCACAGTGGCTCAGTAGATAAAAATATATCAAGTGGGATTGCAGTGGCTCAGTGGATCTTAATATTATCTTAATATTATAAATTCGCAAGTAGTCGCAAGTTGTCGCAAGTTGTCGCAGGTAGTAGCAAGTAGTCGCAGGTAGTCACGGGTAGCCACAAGTCGTCACGGGTTGCCACAAATAGTGACTGGCACTCGCAAGTAGTCGCATGTAGTCATGGGTAGTCACGGATAGTTGTAAGTAGTCTCAAGTAGTCACGGGTATTTGCAGATATAATGGTATGTATTTTAATAACTCTATAAAATCTGATCGAAGAGATGCGTGGCTGCTAGTTTGAAATTAAAGGCATTTAAAGTCAAACCTTTTTGAACTTTTGAGAAAATAGACATAACTATTTGTTTTATTTTAAAAGTAATATCTTATGTTGCAATAACCTTGTATGTGTAATGTAGACCCAACGTAACAATAAGTGACATGTAACGATAAGTAAAGATTATATTGTTTGATTTAGTTGTTAGATTATGGTTTGTCTTAACTTTTCAGCTCTTGAGAGCTGATATAAGCTTTGTTTTCCAACATTTTCCCAACATATAAACAGAAAATAGGTTACGTGAACTTTGTCTCACATCTGGAAAATCTACAGGAAAAGGGGCATTTTTGGGGGATAATACATTAAAACTAACAGTCCTCAAAAAATTGTACTTCTCAAAACAAAAAAAAAAAGTGTTACGCTTCGTTTGTTGGCTACAATTTGAACATAAATGTAGTCTTAATCGTCAATTACACAACCCAAAAAGCCAAAATTTACAAATATCAACTTATTTAACGTATGAAAAAATGACTTTTTTACTGTACCAATGACATGGTTGAAACTGTCCTGAATTTTCTTCAGTATTTTTAAAAACTGTTGAAAGCAACCCTAAACTCTACATCGAAACAGTTATATTGCCCTTCAATAGGAGAATTGGCTTAAGCTACATTCGATTATTTTTATTTATTTATTTGGCTTATATGCGGTTATTTGTAGAAACCTAAAAAATATGCGATTTCAGATTACGACAAGCTACGCTCCAAACATTCGTATGTTTGTGTTACATTTGTAATTGGCTCTGTCCTTGTTTGACATCTCCGGGAGAACCATGAGCCAATAACAAACACTTAACAAAACATAGGACCAAAGGATATCTTCCACTATGGTAGCGAGCAGTCAATGAGCAGTCTAATTCTACTTTAATACGCAAACGCCTGCGCAATCTATCCTACAGGTCATTTTACCCGCTAATTTTTCCGGTCTCTAGTGATTTGTCATTCCAGAAATTTCCAAAACTCTTCTAGGATATAACTTTAGGAAAAAGAAACAGAGAAATTAAAGGTGGTAGCATACTAACCCTCTCACAATATACTAATTGTATAGCAGTATTTTCTAGGCATAGTGGTAATGTAACAACTGCACTCGCAAATGTTTCATTCACTGCAGTACAAAAACATTCACACAGATTTGTTACCTTCATAAATTTGTCCATGTTTATTTACCTTCTAACTTATTAATACTTCTTTGATACTGGACTTTACCTGGCAGAAGTGGAATCAGCAACCGTGATGTGAGGCGTCAGGATATACACATACTATAGTGTACCTGACGAATTTATCATTTTCAGTGAATGGCTGGTAATTATTTTCACTTCGATATTTTCCATCTGCTTCGCTTCGTTTGTTCTAACGACTCCGGCAATTGTTTACGAGGAATAGGCTATAGTTCATTAGTTGAAGCAAAGTCAGTTTCATAGTATAACCACTGCAGGTGGACTAAGCCAAATGGAGGGGGAAAAAAAGTGTGACGGGCAGCGTCAAGTCACTGCACGTCTTGGAATAATTATCAAATTGCAAATAATAAAAACACACTTTAAAATTAATGGGGTGGACCACGTCGCACACGCCCTCGAATAATTACGTACTAGCAGCTGGACCTTGTCGACATATACCCATTCGAATAAAATAATCACTGTGTTTGGTTGCGGTTTGTGCGGCGTACTGTCCGATACGCACAAACGCTTTCACACGTTGATTTTTTTATTTTTGCGACTTAAAACTCTAATATAACTCACCTGTAATGTTCTCGCCTGCTTCACGTCACTTAAAAAAAGACTTTGGAGAACCTGGGGTGCCGAGAAAATAACTGTTAATGTCCGTGCATATTTCCACGTGCGGCAGCAACCAGACCTGGCAGAGAAGTGTGTAGCGGAGGTGTTTCAGCGATTCATCACCGGAGCGCAGCAACGTCGGCGGCAAGTGCTGAGAACTGCCTACCATGGTGCGTGCGCCGCCCAAAACAGTGACGTCTAGTTACGCCGTTCCCGGCAACTTGGTCGTGAGGCCGGAAGTTTGATGACACACTGTAATATTATTGGTGTTTGATATTTCAATTAGTTTCACCGCCTAAGGGAAATAGGTGTCCGCTGCGTCGGTTCACCTTATTTGGTAACGTCAACCGCCATTGGTTGTGATTAGCTTGATCCCTCCTAGGAGTAATTGAAAGCCAAGCGATTTCCTGGAAATTCGGGGTTTTTGAGGGGAAAATTAATTTGATTGGTAGCGCAGGAGGGCGGACCTGTGTATGTAATGCCGGTGCACGCTGCCATCGGGGCGAGTTCAGCGGCCTCGAGGGGACAAGCTTCTATCAGAGATAAGTAGCATTCTTATTTGATACACACATGTATGCACCTTAAGCAAACAGGTTACTTACGTCACTTTGACGTTAGGCGAGGGCCATGCTGGCCGAAATTTTTGAAGTATTTTTAAATTTTGCGAAATGTTGGCCTTTTAGCCAAAAATGCTATAATGTTACCTTCTGCAACCAGGGGTTTTGTAAACTTATAAGGAGAATGGTGACCATGTCGTAACCAAGAAGTTATGTGGTTGTTACCACTCGTAACCACTTGTAACCGAAACCGTTTGTAACCAAAGGCAATAATTATGGTTTTAGCCTTTTGTAACCCAGTAGGCGATATGCGAGACTCTGTGTATTTGTGATTGGCGAATGTTTTTAAGAGAAAACTTTATGAAGTTTAGGGCTTTAGCAAAAATCGCATTTACTCGCGGGAGTTAAGGATGGCATTGCTGAGCAGTTGCTCTCATCCACTTGGAATCGCGAGTACACATGCGTAAACAGTGAGGTTACCACACTCACTCAGTGATGACCAGGAATGTGTTACCAAAATGGTTAGTTCCTGGGGTACGAACTAAAAATTATTTAGTAATATCATGATTAAATGTCGGTGCGACAGAAATAAAGCCACCATTTTGTAATGATGGTAATTTAGGGTCACTTGCCCAATATATTTTGCAAAGGCCTTTTGTTTTTACTCATTAAAATGGCCAGTAAAGGGCATAAACATAACCGGTATGAAAATTGTGTTGAATAAAACGAATGTATTTGGTACTTGAAGTATCTGGTTGCATTTTATTCTATATTTTGGCAACTTATCCTTTTATGTAAATATTTTAGTAAATTGTTACATATGGGAGAATGAAATAATGTTCACTTTTCAAAATGTAATGAAAGAATAATAACAAATGGAAGTTTTTGTCCTTGAAAGAAATATGAAAAAATCTAACAAAAAAAATTATAATCAAAATAAATTGTATTACCACACTTCTTTGTTTCTGTTACAAATCGTTTGTAACTGTCATGTATCCTTACACTGTAGAGAAAAAAAATAGTTTTTGCATGGCTTTTGCCATTTGTTGTGTTCTGATGGTTTTGCTAGGTCTTATGCAAATCGTGCCTTGCCACGCCCTTGGTTTCGGACGCAGCAAGGTCAGAATTGTAATAACAATTTCATATGACAGGCAAAATATTATTTTAAATACGCCATTAACTGTACATAACAAGTAGTATTTAATAAAGGTGCTTCAGTAGTTGCATAATGAATCAAAGGCCATTCGCGTTAAAGTGAGCACTTTCTGAAACCATCTCATTGGGAGTAATAGTCAATATATATATTTTTATTTTAAACTTAAAGGCTAACTTTCAAGTACGATGAAATATTAACACTATGTGTATTACTTGCATGGCAATATTTAAGTAACAAGGCGGTGAAAGGTTAAAAAATGGCTGATTGGAGAAAAGTAACTACGGTCTGAGAAGTGCTATTTTTACCGCGAACAGCCAATAATTACTTGAGTATCGAGAAGTTGCATGTTTCGCACACCATAACTGCATGCCTGAAATTACCGTTCTATTCAGATTCCAAGTACGATACATAATTCCAGACTTTGAGGTGTGTTTACACAAATTCTGTACATTTGGTAGAAAAACTTTTGCCGCGTATTTCCTTTCCAAATTACACA
This sequence comes from Dryococelus australis, assembly GCA_029891345.1. Classification (NCBI taxonomy): domain Eukaryota; kingdom Metazoa; phylum Arthropoda; class Insecta; order Phasmatodea; family Phasmatidae; genus Dryococelus; species Dryococelus australis. Next base: position 90,417,904 of record CM056995.1, on the reverse strand, counting down.
CACTGAATTGCATCTTTGCAAGATTTTTTTTTTCCTTTGGCTATCTCTGCATCGTGAAATTATCTGCTGCATTACCAGATTTTTTTTTCATTGTACTCTCAGGATCCTTGCACAGTATAAAATACACGACACGTGCGTTTATTCGCAAGGTGATTAAAAAGTTAAATGATATAATGAAGGAATGTGAACACATGCCATATATTTGCATACAGAAAATGCTGAGTCTGAACCAAAAAACTAACTTTCGCTTTAAACATTCCACATTTTGGTAAAGTAAATGTCGCAAAATATTGTTGTTCAATTTTGTTAAAATATTATATTTCTTAAAAGAAGGGGCTTATTCGTTATAAAAAATGTAGTTGGAATTTTCATTGCAGCAGTGCACCCTGTTAACAACTTCAAATAAATTTTTTCTCACATCAAATTTCATGCTGATAGTTCATATATTCCACCATCATACACATAAATTACTAATTTAATATACCAGTAGAATTTTGCTTTGAACTTCACATTTTTTGGGCGTGTTTTAATATCGATGCGCAATTGAAAATAACGAGCTGACAAACGTTCGTGTTTTTGCCTCATTTATTTGGAAATATATGGTTGGGTGCCAAAGTTCACAGTTTATATTCAGCACGGCTGTGTGCTCCATTTCAATCGCTGGGAATCAGTGAAATATTGGCGGGACGTTTGTTTTATTACCCTGCAGAAAAACAGAAATTTCATATTGAAAACCTGCTAGCACGGTTTCTACGATCGATCTCAGTATATATATAAAAAAAAAAAACGTCGTGTCCTGTACAACTTATCATCGATCATTTTATTCTTTAGGTGATAAGTCAGTATTAAATTTAATTATGTTAATATAATTTTTGGGAGTTAACTTGAAATAGTTATTTTATTTCAGCTCAAGTCAAAAAATATGCATTAGCGTGAGGAAAAATATACCGTTTGAAAATACAAAAGTTAGAATTAGATATGAGAAAATTATTTTATATGATAATCATGTCTAGCATTTAACATCAACTGTAATATTAATGCTGTAAGGATTCGCTTTTTCATTTGAAAGTTACGTCCCCTGTACATATGTTTATTTTTCTGCCTATTTAAGCACGTGACATTAAAAGGATACCGGAACAATGCAATGTAAGATTTAACACCCATTCGAAATGTGATATACAGGATGGGTAGAATTCAACCGATAAACGGCATGATGTGATTCCTTATTAAGGATGAAGTAAGAAATATATGGGACACTTTCTAACCAAACTGAATACTAAGGGAGATGTAAGCACCCATAAATTGAATTTATGAAACCAACGTTTGCAAAATATCGAGAAAAATAAGGGAAATTAAATTACGATCTCCGAACATCATTTTGTGTTGTCGGGATATTCAATTTAACAGCAAACTCTCCATAATACCTCCCACCGAAATGAAAATAACAGGGGTGGCCACCCTCTTGATTCATAAAACTTATTCACCGTCAGGAATTATGAACACGCGATGCTGGTTTATCAAGAGGTGTTACCTAGGCCATGTTTCAAATAGCAAGAAATGCGCACTCTCGTGCACTCGCACTCAGCAATGACGTCAGAGAGTGCTGTTCCAAATGTCCATCGAGAGCGAGAGCGAGAGCGAGTGCAAGTGCGAGTGTTTGTTAACGAGTGTGTGCACATGCATGCTCTCTATCCGTGCTCGCTACAGCCGCCATTCTTTTGTTTGTTTTCTACATTACTGACAACAGTGGGATGACACAGGAACAAGTATTTTTTCACTCTCAAGTATTTTCGGTAAATATTTAGTATATGTATAGATTCGGAAATTATTAATTCATAATTTTAGAATAAACGGTGCTAAAATTCCAAGCTAAAACGGTTGATTTCAGATAAAATTTATACCTGACTCCTTTCATACATTACTATATTCCCCATCATCATCCCTACTAATCAAGCCATTGTTAATTGAAATGTAAATATTAATGAATACATTGTTTTCTTTAAGAAAAGATTTTTTCTATTCATGCGGAAAACAATCGATCGCAGGCAGTATCGATTCATTTGAAAAGTGTGAGTGAGAGAGCAAAAGCGAGTGCAAGTGTGAGAGCTGGCTATTTGGAACACAGCCCTGATAAAGAAACCGCCCGCTTGTTGCAACTACTTGAGACCCACCGTTGCTGTGTAGAACGCAAACACATCTTCGGCTGTAGTGACACAGGGCGTAGGCAATACTACATATAGGCTGTTCGCGGTGAAATGAACACTTTCGGAAATCATTCTTAGGAAAATGTCACTGCCCCATACCTGCATATGTTTTAACGGACACAATGCCCGGCACGCGCCCAGTCAAGTCGGTAACGACGGAGAGGAAAGTAGTTCCACGCATTACCGCTGAATTAAAAGTGTTAGGTTAAATAATTGTGAATACCGCCACGATTTATTTTACGTTCAAGTTTATTAATGCATAATAGGCCCTACGTGCAAAAGTGAGCACATGCGTAAAATATTTACTTTCTTAATAATTTTAAAGTTCTACTTGGCCGACGCATGAATAAAGTGATGAGGCCCATGGAAATGTTAATTTTACAGAAAGCGGAAGAATGCACAACGTGTATAGAAGTAGATCGTAAGCATGTCTTTCAAAAGTGCTCATTTTACCTTGAATAGCCTTTACAAGCTTCTAGAGTTATACTACCTTGCCCACTGCGCAGGCGAGGGTGGCGGACATTTCTAACACTTACTGTAAACAAAACGTATCATAAATGAATACACTTACAGTACTGAAGCTGCCTGTTTGTTTATGGTGACATTAGAAGTGTGATTCCCTGTGGGAAGCATTGGTGTTGTCTATAGGCTATTCACGGTAAAGTGAGCACTTTTGAAAGCCCTCTAATTTGGAATAATATTCATAAAATCTATTTTATTGTAGTCTTAGAGGTTGACTTCCAAATGCGGCGGAACGCACACTCTGTGTTTATAACTTACATGGCAGTAGTTATTTTGAAAAGTAGTTAAAGAATAAAAAATGGCTGGAAGGAGAAAGTAACTGGGCCCTCAAAAGTGCTCACTTTACCGTGAACAGCCTATACACGCATGGAACTGTATCGCTGACACCAAAAGGTTTGTGTGCGTTTAACACGAGAACGACAGGTCCAAAACAGTTGTTACAATAGTACAATTTACTTCACTTAGTTCATACTGGTCAATACACCAACGTCGTTCTTCGTGCTTTCCTACATACATACTTACTGACGGTATAGGCTGTTCACGGTAAAGCGAGCACTTTTTAAGACCTCCCCAAAAGGCATTAGCCACTAATAAATGTATATTATTGGAGCCTCAAGCATTAAATTTTGAGGGTGTTGAAATATATACACTGTGTTTAGTGATCACACTTCAATATTTGTATTAAAAAGCAGCAGGGAGACTGAAATTGGATTAAAGGGAAAATTAGAAGGCCTTAAAAAGCGCTCACTTTACCGTGAACAGCCTGTATAAAAGTGGTCTACAATAAGATGGTGGTCACATCCGTAATTTTTTTTTTTTTTTTTGCGGTGGGAGGTATTAATGAGTGTTTGCTCTTAGGTTGACGATCCATATAACATAAAACAATGTTCGGAGCAATGTAGTTTGATTGAAATTTCGTTTACGGTATTTCGCAAAAATACTGATTAAAAATTAAATATTCAGGGGCTTATTTTCACCTTAATATTCAGTTTATGTAGAAAGTAATAATATATTTCACACTTGGTTTTCCAAAAGGAATCAACTCAAGAAGTTTTCCGGTCGAATTCCGCCCCATCTTGTATGTATATTTATGTACCTATATAATCTTATATGCAAAAGTCATCAGCATTTGATTTGATACAGTTATTAATTTCCTGTGACCACTTTACTGTAGATATCGAACCCAAAAATGTGGTCTGAAGCTAACGGGCCTGTCTATCAAGCCGGCAGCCACGAATTTCAAATGGGGAATCAATGTTAAACGGAATTCCTTCTGAACGCGCCAATTTTAAAGATCACTATTTCGAACAAAAAGTATTCTACGTGAAATTTCTTAAGGAATGATGCCACGTTAAAATATTTTGCCAAATTTTTTGTATAATATTTTTTCATAAAATGTAAATGTTTAAACTTACATATATATGTATGTATATATGTGTATATATAAAGATGGATAAATTTGTATATATTTTTCCAAAAAAAAAAAAACATTTATGTAGCAATATTCTCTGAGAAAATCGCGTCAATGTGTCTTCTTCTTCACTCCTTGTTGCTTCCTTGCAAATGTCTCCCATATTTCTTCCCCATGCTACATAATTTTAAAAATAAGATTTGATTTTTCTTAATTAGCCACACACATTTCGAATTTTAGCGCAAATAAATGCAGTTGACATTACCAGGTAATGTTACAAACTTTTACACATGCCTCTTCTAAGAAAAATGATTTGAAAATTATTTTACTCGCATGATGTTGGGAAGGGCTATAAAATATTAATATGATGTTGAAAGCAGTGTTGTCATCCACAGTCGTATTCGGCAACATGCAGCCTAATTTTAGATCATATATCTTATATCATAATGAGTGCAGCCGAATGGCGAAATGCAACCAAAATGAGATTCGATCTAGTGAAAATTTTTTTGTAACTTATGTACTCGTATATAAAATTCATTTTATATTTTTCCCAATGAAAGACACCGTTATTACTACGGCAATTCAACTTAAAATCTTATTGTCATTCTTTTTATCTCTAAGGAAGAAGATTCTAACATTACAATAAACAATATGTCCGCGAATTGCATTTGTTTTTTGAAGTGTGCAAATATAAATTCGCAACTATTTAATTCATAAATGAAGTTAAGTATTTACATTATTTAACACGGACCCTTATTTATTGTATTATGAAGAGCAGCTTGAAAATGCTTCACGTTTGGAGCACAGTTTAATATCTTTTTATAAGTAACTGAATTTCCGAGTGCATTTAGCCGTTTTGCTGGTCTTTAGATTGGCCAGCACTGGTTCAATGTCTCTTCGAGAACGGGATCATCCGAGACGGAAAAATTCTCGTGGGGAAACAGGAGTGATTATGGGAGCGGCCGCGGTGAGTGAGTGAGTAAAGCGATTTATGCGTCTCTTACAGTGAGGTCTTGAGAGCCGAGCGACCGTGGTGGCCAGTAGTGAAGAAATATCTTGGCATTCTACTAGAATGATTTCGGAAAAACTAGATAAGTCGAAAATTTGGACCGATACCTTAAACGCAGGTTTTTTTTCTGAATGTGATTCCAGTGTACAATCCGTTAACGGTTACTCCACACTTTTCTGAAGCCCTGCTAAAATTTTACTTCCAGGATATTCCTCCGCCTCGTGCACACTAAGCTTAACTAGTTCTTAACCGTGTTCTTGCGCATTCAGTTGCAATAATATTTTGCATGAGAACTATTTCTTTATAGACGTTACCAACACGCATATTTTCTCACTGTTTTAAATGCATATTAATTATAAATTAAATATTATAATTTATATAGAGAATATTTCAATTTTCAATTTAACAAAAAAAAAAAATTACTTTTATGAACACAAGTATAAATCACTCGTGATGAATGGTATATTTTGGAAACAACTAAAAACGTCATAGATGGGGTGATTTTTCAAAGCATTGATTCAAAAAGTGTGAAGAAACCGCAAATAGACTATATTACCAGAGCGCGATTTTGCTCGGTGAGAAATAAAAATCTAACTACATAACCAAACACAATACTGTGAAAATAACTGCGGAAACTCATAGGCAAGGCAGACGGGGCAAAACTAACAAAATTTCTTCCATAAATAGGAAGTCCCATGTTTGGAGACAAATTGCGGTGGAAAAGCGTCGGACTGATAACTTTCCACAAGTGACAACCTTCCTGGTTGGAAAATCACCTGCCATTTTACAATAAGATTGCCTGTTTGACGCAGACGTCAGTCCATTGTAAGAAATGTGCTGTCGGGAAGTTGCGCCCCAGTAAATTAGACGTTATCTCCCTAATAATATTGTGACGGCTATCCCTGCACATCGATCGAAAGCTAACACGACGGAACCATATGAAGTTGAGAAAATGTTCGCTGCGACGAGGGTGTGTTTGACGAGCTCCACGCCTCACGTCCCCTGGACGGGCCTGCTGGTCTGCAAGTGTGGCCGCCGAGGGGTTACTGCAGTCCGCGAAATTTGGACTTCCTTCCCCTCCCTTGTACGTCACCTTGACCACGTGACACCAGCCAGCCACGTACCGCCAGAATGCCCTTCGTGGACTTCCGGTTATCGACGGAGTGGAGATCATTCTGTAATGTTCTCGATCGTTTTGAATAAAATATAAATAGAGGTGTCTCGCCCAGGTTCGGGGAGACATCACAGGGTATTCGCTTAGGCAGGAACTGCTGTTCCATAAACATTTTAAAAGAGAGGGGGTGGGGAATTGCTACCATTTTAAGTTAAGTATTATGTAAAAGAAAAATATGTAATGTAACCTGCATATAGCTGGAAAGATTCTAATTATATAAAATGTAATTGTGAGGAAACTTTTATACAGAATTATACTTTTGATACTACATATTTATTGTGATATTGCGGGGGAAATGCAAATGTAAATTGAATGAATATATTATAAAGGAAGGAAATAGCAGAATTTCAAACATTTTCACTGGAACCAACCCAAAGCCCTTTTTTGATACCATTGGGGGGGGGGGGGGGGGGCTCTTAGCTGTTCTCCAACTTTAACACGTACATTAAGGAAGCACTGAGACAAAGTCCTCGTCCTGAGTGTGTTGGCAAACACCGTCACAATATTATTCCTAATTTTAATAATTGTACCTTAAAATAAAATAAATTTTTAAGGACTGGTGTTTTACCTTATATATTAAACAACTCTTTGGTTGATAGTGACCTACAGCAATCATACTAAGGACTCTGATATTCCCATTACTTACACCGATCACTAAATGCATGCCTAGCGTGTAGCTGCTTTACAGTTGGACACAAATGCTGTTAATGATGTACTGTAACTAATAACTTAATTTCCGGCTCTGTTTAAAAGTGATCGCTGTATATATACGGTATCGTCAGTACTGCCTTCCTGCACCACAGCAACGTACGTATGTCCACAATCCGCCACCGTCGTGTAGTGGTTAAACTACTCGCCTCCCACATTGGCGAACCGAGCTCGCTTCCCAACGGGATCGCTCCCGGATTTTCACGTATTCCGGCGCTGTTCCATACTCGCCTCGCTTCGCCCTTATCGGCTCTCAAGACCTCGATGTTAAGAGAATCCCAAATCTCTTCACTCATTCACAAATGCTGTTAATGATGCACTGTTAAAGGCTGTTCACGATAAAGTGACAATTTTCGAGATCAACCTTAGAAAAAAGTCACTGCTCCTTCATGCATTATATTTTAATGGGAACACTGAGTGGCATGCGACTAGTAACGTTGGTAATGATGGATGTTTTTATAATGTATCGAAGTGTAAAAATGACCAGATATATAACAAATTTACTTTTCAAATAATTTCACAGATGCACCTGGCCGACGCATGAATTAAGTGATGAGGTCCATGGCAACGTTAATTTTACATACGGTTGAAGAATATACGACGTACATACAAGTAGATCTTAAGCAGGGCTGTCAAAAGTGCTCACTTTACCGTGAACAGCCTATACTAATAACATAGTTGCCGGTTCTCTGTAAAAGTGATCATTTTATACCCTATCTCCAGCACTGCCTTCGTACACTAGCGCAATCCACCGCCGTTCCTCGTCACTGGGTAACAGGCCCCTCAACGCAGGAAAGGCACAACTACCGTGGGGTTGGGAAACTCTTGCCACCCCATTTGTACTGCATTTGAAGTCGGATTGGGTTGGGAGGGACTAGTCCCCTTCGCCCACAGCCCTATCAAATAGTACAAGGGAGTCGGCAACAGACGTTCACAACTTGTGTGTCGCGCCCCCGAGCACTGCAGTGAACATTACACTTGACTATGGTTACTGATCAGCACTTCTGCGCAGTAGTTTGTGAATTTTAACGTTACTTTTTTTTTTTTGTGCCCGGTCTACCACCACTTTGAATTCGACCAGTTGTATGCTCTATAATTTATTTACTGAAACATTACATTACCTATGGTACAAACAGGATCCTACTTGCGCTAAAGCTGAATGTTAGCGATAAGTAAAATGCCGCTTACTGAAAGACCTGATTAATTTAGTCGGAATAAATTTGATTGGTCCCCAAGATATAGCACTAAAGACCCATTTTCTCATGTGATGCTATCTCCCATATCGCCAACAAGAAGTTATATATTAGCACAGTTGATGTTTGCCATAGATACTGCAAGCATATAGTTACATTATTTGGGACATATGACATATTAACCAAAAATGTTCTACATTGCTGTTATGTTGAAAATACGTGACAACCTCCTTAAGACATACAAATTTATTTAGATAGCAAAATTATATCTTGCTGCCTTTATTTGGAGGGTATCGGTTGATTATTTTCCTTGAAATGACATCAACACCTAATTTATTCATGAGGCGGAGAAAAGAGCCTCTATATAGACATATTTTACGTTTATAATAAATTCTGCGAGCATACAAAATTCAGTTGACATTGGTCATATGGTTTCGCATGTACAGTGTACTAAGCTAAAATTTTTCTATGGTTGTCGTTTTGAAAATAAATGTCTGACCCATTTCAAACATATCAGTTTATATGTCCTGCCGTAGTACTAATTGGTTAAAACATTTGGTAGGGATATCTGTATAGTTTCCCTAGATGAAACAATACTTGACTAATAAATGTGGTGCTATCCTGCAAAATGGTGGGAAAAATAGGTTTTCTGTAGACACATTTGATTGCTCTAATAAATCTTGCCGGCTTTCAAACCTAGGGTAAAAATGGCTTTATTGTATCGTAGATTTAGCTTACTTGGCTAAAATGTTTATATTAGTCACCATTTTAAAATAAGTGTTGGACTTACATAAAATATGCCAGTTTAAGTGATTACCAGTAGTACTTCCTGTATGCGAAATTTGTTAATAATCCGTTGATTTATTCCCGATATATGACAATAAAATAATTACATTTAATGAGGAGCTATCATACAAAATGACGTACAAAGAAAGCTATTTATTGGTATGTTTTATGTTTATTATAGATACTTACAACATCTAAACATGGTCGAAATTGGTCTGTGTGGTAGGTATAGCAAATAAACTAAAGTTATCTTTATGACGGCCATTTTGAAACTAAGTACCTCATATAGTAAAATAGCATATGTTTACATCGTATTCTATAGTATTACTTTCATGCTAAATTTGGTGGGTAACGGTTTAGTAGTTCCCGAAATATGATTTAAAAGTTCAATTTCTTCATATAGTGCCACCTTATAAAATGGCGGATCGATTACAGCATCCGTCCCTTATTTCAATGATTACACGACGCACTCTCAACATACCGAATTCGTTTTAAATCGTTTAAATGGTTTTCCGTGATATAACATAGCGCCTTAAATTTTTAATGGCCGCCATTTTGGAAATAATTACTTACCTTGCTAAAAAAAATAATAGTTTTATGCCCTTACTAAGAACAATATGAGTACCAAGTTTGGTGAGATACGGTTCATGCATCCAAAAGTTTTTAGGAATAGGCACATAGGAAGGGAAGTGATCTTATGAGCCTTTCTTTCCTTAATGAAAATATTAGCTAAAAACAATACGTTTCCGTTTTGGTTTTGATGGAGAGCATGGACTTGCTAAAGGAGGGTATTGTCTTACAGTGGAGAGAGTCTAGATGCTACGTTATCCTAGAAGATGCAGGAGCCAGTGAATTGTGACATGAGCAATAGTGGACGCACCACTCGGCAACTAGTAGTGAGAGGTGTGAGAATGTAAACAAAATTAAAGCAGTATTGATGTGCACTTAAAACCCATATTATATTTTTTATGTACACGCCGATTTCAACTACGCAGCGGCGGAACGTACTCACAATGAAACATTTAGAAACTGACATTAATTTATCGAATTTGGAGTGAAATAGGGTGTTACGATCGCCGCGCCGGGTCCTTGCGAAAGGTAGAAACAGAGGGTCTGAATTGTAGATTTGGAAGAGGATGTTTTGACGTGAATACGTGTTTAAATTTATAACCATAGTGGTAGGAAATACAGAAAATCCGATGATAACAAAATCGGAGGATAGAGTTTGGCATTGCAGCTACGAATCTATCCTCTATGTTCGAAATTCAATTACACCACTTGATTTCCAAAGGATCGAATAATATGTTACGTTAAGTGAGTACTGTGAAGCATAGCGCGCGGTGGGGGGGGGGGGCGCAATTTGAGTTCGTTTTGACGAGTCTCATAACTTCCGTGTAGTAAGTAATACTTTTGACTAGGAGAAGTTACGACGCTCGTTTAGGTTTCAATCGACAACTCTCGACAAAAAAAAACATTTGTGTGGCGTGGTTATGATGAAATTGTATGCGTTTAGTGTAAAAAATTAAGAAAACTTAGCACAATTTCGGCCTATACACGTCAAAAAGCAAAGTAGAAATACATAAATCGTATACACTTGGAAAGAGCACCTCAAAAAGCAATCCAGTGATACCCATAAAACCCCATATGAACGAGTGAAGCGGTGCCGGGAACGTAAAATAAATATCAAGGCTTCCGAGCGCGTCAACGTAGAGGTATTCACGCAAAACAAACGGCCGTGTCTCCAACACAGCCACACCCCATTTTCTGGTTACGCATTGCTTTCAACCCAGGTGATATCACTAAAAGCTTTGGAAAGGCAAAATATGCATGCGTGTACGGGAAGCTTTTCGCTCGTTGGCGAGGTCTTGAGAGCCGAAGTAGATGAACTGGGGTGAGAATTGAGCAGCGCCGAAATGCAAGGGCGGGGCAAGCGGTGGATCCCCGACCAGCGGCATCGTCCGGCACAATTCCCTCTTGCGAAAATCGGGAGTGACCCGGCCGGAGACGCCTTGGTGATTGGCGAGCAGTCTAACCACTCAGCTACCGTGGCTCCTTTGACAGTACAGGTTTAGACTCTCAATTAAATATACATGGGAAGGAGGTATTGCCTCCTCATTATTTTAGTAACAGTATAAAATTAATCGTATATCATCAGTATTTTAATCATTTCTAATATATTCATTTTCAGTTTTAAAACAATTACACAGCAGTTTCATATCAATGTGATTTTATTGGGATGAGGCATGGTCCAAATGAAATACAGGTCTGCTTGACGAGCAGTTCGAAAGCATCGCGTTCAGCGCACTACGTCACTACGCCCCCATATGAGTGAGTGCAAATATGATAATACAGTTTATGGTGCCCTGTGCGAATGGAATACTGAGAACCGTTTAGTGTTGGTAAAATAACTCAGTGTCTCTCATGGGGTTTTGCATTATTAAAGTAAGAAAACTAACTAATTCGGCAATTTTTTTTATTACAATCAAAAGTGAAGCTTAAGTAAGCAAGTAATTGATCAAACGTCAGTGCTTCACATCGTTTTGTTTGTATGAACGAAATTTATTTTATGTATTATTTATATTGCCTACCTTTACCAGCGAACTACAAGACATTCTTACATAAAATATAAGAAATTAATATTTACCGAACAATTAGACTTATTAAACAAATTGTATGCTGGCAGCACGTATGTGAGTATTAAAATTTAGTTTTTTGCAGCTTTTTGTCTGCCATTTGGTAAGATATTGCCAACTATTATACAAAGAATATCCGTATCGTATTTCTAAAACCACTCAAAAACCATTAAAGAGTAAAACACCAATAGTATTGTTACAAACACAATAAGTTAGGTAATTATAAATTTTAAAAATGTCTTATTTTTAAAATGGTTATCTCCTCACAGATTTTATTACAAAGTTTACACATGGAACTATTAAAGCTACTTCAACTCAGCTTGGTCCCTGGAAGTTTTTTTAGCGTGCAGTAAATAAACAAATTGATAATTTCTTTAGTTTGATGTGTTAAAATATGTTAAACTAAAATTTAAGAGTGAATTTTTTGCATCTCAGTAACATCAAACAATTCCAACCGCACTCTGCATGCAAATGACTTTATGGAAGGCCACTGATTTTTTTTAAATTTTAATACAAATTAGAACTTGACCACAGCGTAATGAAATGCGTACTGTTAGCACTAAAATTACTGAGTACAAAAGTCGATCGTCTGACATGTTAGATTGTACTGCCACCTAAAGATTTACTGTTAGGGAGCGTTACGTCACATCTGAAAAACCACTCGACCTATCACCTTAAAATCTGGTGGAAAACTCATTTTGTTTATTAATTTCTTAATAAACAATGTTAAGTCTTTGAGTATCTCATCAAAATCACAGTATATATAAAGAGGAACGTAGGCGTGATAATTTCATCGGTAACTAGCTGTTCCTTAACGTGCCATTTTAAAATACTTACTATAGTAAATCATGTATTAACATGAACAAGAAAATTACAGAAAATTTTATGTCCAGCAAAATGTATATTTTTGAAATTTATTTATTGGCGTTGTGTTAGTTCTACGACATAACTATTATTTTGTACACACAAACATTTCACAATGAACACAATCCTTCATTCGCAAAGGTTACTGCATTGGGTATAAAAGCAACATGGTCTAGGATAACCTACCGCAGTAAAATATCATAAACAAATAATAGTTTAACTTGGTATAGGAGCATTTATGTTTTTTAAACATAAACACTAACTGAATTTTATGAACTTGTCTTGAAATTTGGAACTTTTGAGACTTACTCTTTGACATTTTTTGCCGTGACCGTAATTTATATTTGAAAACTATTAAGGCCACTTTTATTCGGAGTAAAATATATTTGCGTTCATCATGGTGCAAGTAAGTGTGTAGGTATTAAGCTAGGGCAGCCTTATAGATCATCTTGTATGCAAGTCTGGGTTCTTTCGCACTTGTAGTCTTCACCGGGAAAAGCATTTCTTCGACTTTCGCAGAAATTAGCTTTACGTTAGTTCTTTCTCTTTTCAAGGAACGTATTTTGCAGAAGCATGAAATGTGGCAGTGATGCGAATTTCCTGTCTCGTCTGCTAGCGTCGTCTGATATCAAAGGCCCGTCTCACAGAACGTAACGAACTGCTTCGCGCTTCGACCAACAGCATAGAACATGTTAACAAGCAATCATTTACTCAGCATGTGGTCACCAACTCCTTCCTCTAGCGCTTTTTTTTGTAATCATCCCATGATCTCTTTGCAAGCTCTTGGCGTTCTTGTTAATACACAAAAATAATGATTCTATTTCTTTTTATTTTATGGCTGTGGTGCTAATATACCTTTTTTCATAATTTAAAAAGGCTATGTGCAATTAGAACGTTTACTACTATATTCTGAATATGTTAATAATGCTGATAGTATAAAAGAGGCGCCGACTTATAAATGTAGAATTTGTTGATAAAATGCTTAAGTCAGCTTAAAACCGACATGTAAAGGATGACAAACATCTTAATTTATATAGTACTTGTACTACAACTTAATTACTAATCACTTCATCCCCAAACCTCGTGCAAAATTTGCTTACATTGTAGAGAGGAAAACTATGTGTAGTGGTTATGATAAAGGATTTAATGTATGGTTTAAATTGAAACATTCGCTATATTTTATGTAATCAATAGTTTCTTTAAATGTACCATTCCTGCAGGTGTAGACTTTGTTCTTTCTGGAGGTAACTAAACAAAATTAGGCTGTCTTTAAGCTTCGAAACTTCTTTAAATTATTTCCCAATCTTTAGCTAAAACTCCGATCTGTAATGCGGGAGACTCTGGGTTTGAATCCCGGGTAAAGCATGGGTGTTAATTTAAGTTAGGTTATAAGTTAGTCTGTAAGCCATCCCCTGCTAAGCTTTAAGCATAAAATCCAGGACCGTTAAAAAGCCGTTTACATTAAAATACAAAATTTAGCTAAAACTCATATTTGGTGATATGACTGTTAAGAAAATGACTGTCAGTAGCATATTGCCATTAAACACCCTCGTATCGTGAACTTAAGCAGCCACAGGTACTCTAGTTACAACACAAGGATGGTACACAAAATGAAGGTGTACATTTCCTGCGTAGAGTAAGGTTTTACTACTAAAAGCAGAAATCATGGAAGCATCACCTGTTTTACTTATTACATATTAGGTACACTTATGGTGTACTTCAATAATAGTTGGTTTTATATCAACTCATCATAATATCCATGGGCAATAATTAGGGAGTCAAGAAATCACATTTTATATCGTTATATGTTTTCTTCGGCACAAAAAATGTATATAAATATTTGTTCTAATAAGTAAATAAGTAATTTTTTTATTTTACGTCTGAGTATTAGAAGCTAATTTCTAACAACATGTAATCTTCTTTTTTTCGTATTTTTAAAGGTAGTTTTAAAAATATGATTAACTCTTTTGGTACATGATTTGCTTATTTTGTGACCATTTACTATTTGCTTCGGGTGCCCGTGATCGTATCATTTAGAAATTTTGTCATAACCAAACATTTGGATACATTAAAAGATTATTTTACTTCATATTAAGAGAAAATAAAAAAATAAATAAAAAATGTAGTTGATTGTTTACATTAAATGTTTAGTAATAAATGTTGCCTTATAATACTTAAAAGTTCGGAGCAATCCCGAACACATGCAGCAGGCAAAAATAAATTTTTTTTATCTATTACTTGAACGACAAGACGTATTTTTAGAAGTTACTGCGGTGCTGGCCGACGAAGTGGAAACATGGTCCCAAACGACCACGCCACGAATTGTTGTGCGGCTCACATCCCAGTACGGATGTAAAAGGCCACGAGGTTAAGTCATGTTGAAAACGGGAACCACTAAAATGTTAGAAACAAATCGAAAACCATCGTGCACACCAAATAAGATCACGTAAGAAAGCAAAAAATATTCGCAAATAAACTTACCCAAAACGGCGGATAAAAAAAACTCTAATACGTCAAAAGGAGGCAGGAAAATCACCAGATGAAATTCGTAAGCTGACTACTTGTTGTGGCGAGATGTTGGGAAAGGACGTTACCTTGAGCGGAAGCTTATATATACCAGGGTATGTTCCGAACTTCACAGTCTCGTACGACTAATCGATACATAACTCGAAAGTCGAGAAAGAGATCTAATAATTGACAAAAAAAGTTTTTCATATTTTTAACTGAAATTAAATTTTACTCTATATTATGTACGTAAATAATCAGTGAACATTAAGAAAATTATTATTTTTAAAACAAAAGCATGAAAATATATATGCGGTAAATATGTAAACAGTACAATATTTTCAGCTGTTAACTTTTTGTTTCACAACTTCAAATTGAATAAACAAATTAATTAAGCATGACTAGATGACGTTTTGACAGAAAAAAATTATTTGGTGAAATCTTAATAATATTATAAATGCGAAAGTTTGTATGTTGGTTTGTTACTCAATCACGTCATAACAGCCCGACGGATTTGGATGAAATTTGGTACACGGATAGGTTATATTCTGGATCAGCTCATAGAGTACTTTTCATCCCGGAAAAATAACGGTTTCGTAGGTAATATATTAAATATATCACCATACATCTACGTAGGTGCTGGTTTGTGGTCTGTTTTTATATTTTGCATTTGGCTGGAGCCGCGGGTAACAGCTAGTACCAATTAAATAAGAAATAAATTAATGGAATTACAATGACAAGAAACAACGCTCACACACCTGGCACAATACGTAACAAAAATTTATAATCATTTCGAACACAGCCACATTTTTTAACCGTAAGTAATAAAAAAAACTCATTCAAGGAACATCAATTATAGTTTCTTCCTTTGAAAATACAGATATGTTTGTTAGAGAAAATATTTGAATTTTCTCCCTCTCTGAGGCATCCGTGTATAGACGTCAATATTGACCTAGCTAATATTTAGCATGTAACAACTGTAATCTCGGGTGGGAAAGTTACACAAAACTTCTATATTTACCCCTAATTGCAACTAAAACAGAAAAATATGCTTGGAAAATATTTTGAAAATTTGATATGCCACACACTTTTTACAACCTTAGTAAACGAAACACTAAAATCAACGTTATAAGTGAAATCGATGGGTACACCTCCGTATTTCTTTCTGCTAAGATTTATTTTTGAAATACAACTTAAAAACTTGTATTTTTACAAACAAAATATCTTCCTTTAAACATATTCTTCTAATTACGTCAAATATTGAGGCAATCGTAAAATGTTGTGAGTGGTTAGGGTACCGACTTACGTATATGAAACAGAAGTCAATCGAGAATCAAAAATATTTCTTTGCAAAACGTAAGGAATGCAAGACCGGAATTTCAGAAAGTTAAACAGTGTCAGGTCCTAATAGACAATAACAAATACATAACATCTAAAATATATGAACGTGATGAGTGTACAACGCTGGTGGAAATGAAATTAAGTTTTTACCTAGAACAATCAGATTTGCTTACTGGTACTACCTTGCTAGAAGTGCTGATATTGAGACAAGATAATTGTTCAGACTACAGTTCCATCAAACCACCAATAGGTTTAACTATAGCATAAAAGAATATCTGCATAAGCACGGGAAGGTCTTTTACATGCATTCTTCACGAAAGTATTGTAAAACAATTCGACAAAATTAGCACAATATAATCCTGCAAAATGAGCAACTGTGTTCATAAAGTCATCTTTCAATTTGTTATTTTTCCGACGAATCTACTGAAGGGGATCATAATAATATATCAGCACTATTTTCCTTTAGCTTAGTATTCTGTAACATATTTTACAAGATATATCAATTGTTTCCTATCCCAAACACACCCTTTCTCAAATATATATATATATATATATATATATATATATATATATATATATATATATATATATATATATATATATATATATATATAGAGCTGGAAAATTACAACCGAAAATATTTATGTT
Organism: Dryococelus australis; assembly: GCA_029891345.1. NCBI lineage: Eukaryota > Metazoa > Arthropoda > Insecta > Phasmatodea > Phasmatidae > Dryococelus > Dryococelus australis. The sequence goes on along the minus strand of CM056995.1, from coordinate 90,400,906 downwards.
CATCTGCCTTAGCATGGCACCGAAAAAATATCGAATAACAAAAATGTTCAGAAAGCGAATTTTTTTTTTAATTGGGCGACGTTTAAAAAATTGGTCACGTTTAACGTGTTCATTAACTGCTTAAAAATCTTTCTAGTTTTGTCAGCTACAAACCCTGCAAATTTAATCGCGCTTCTTCTAAGGCTTCAACTTAAGAATTTGATTCAAAGTGCAGAACGCGCCAAGTTCTAATTTGTGAGAGTATGTGAAAACGTAATTAAAACAAAATAAAACCATTTTAAAAATTCAAAATAACGATTATATTACGCAATACGAATTCTCTTGCAAGAGTCCAAATCCCATTTCAATTGTTCGTGATGTTTGCATTGTCATTAACATGAATGTTGGAGACAGGTAGCCTACTGGTGTACACGAGTCCTTGTTTTGTAGTCAAAAGTTTGCCTGCCATCTGATATTACGGGTACATCACTGTTTGCATGTTTCTTTCACTGATGCTGAAGTGCACAACGACTGAATCTGTGATATTATGAGGACTAGGAACGTGGCACAATGCAATGAACTGTGAATTGCTTAACGATTTGGCTTAGTATAGTTACCAGGGACTGCATATCATTACGATTTTTATCAGATTTAAATTTGCGTTTACTGTGGGTTATCATGGGGTGTTGTGACAGTGTGGCTGCGCAGAGATATACATATATACAGCGAGACTCTACAGGGAACACGTAGAACGTAGCGCTGGTTCTCAACCAGAATGCCTACATGGAAGGACGTGTACCAGGGACCGGACCTGGCCGTACATACAATAAGGGATCCGAATGTCGTTGACTCGATTGTCGAAGAAACTGAAAGAAACCCATTGACGAGTGTCGTAATGTCGAGTCGACGTACCGAATATTAAAATCTTAGGTACATCGCACACTCCAAGCAGTTGGATATCATACGTCCCATATCAGATATATAGAACAATTTCAACCAGAGGATTACGACAGAAGAGTATAGTTTTTGATAAAATTTCAGGAATCAATATGCGGGTGTCCAAAATATTTTTATATTGATTTTATTTTTTATATATTTAAATATTATGATAAACTGAAAGTTTTTATTTAAATTTTTGTACACACAATTGTTTTTTTTAAATTGTAATCGTCTGTTTAACGTCAACATAAATTTTATCCCCTTTATATTACACAATTTTAACCGTTATTTTAAATATAAATTCGATGGTCCTTATTTGTTTCACCGGATAGTATATCGATATTATATTGTGTAATCGTATTTCAACTGAATTCCATTAAACTAAACCCAATTAAGCTCTACGTAAAGGAAGAACAAATAATGCCTTGTTGTGGTACATAGAGAACTAATGAATCTGGTGAATAAAATAAGATAATTATCACTGGATATAGGTGCAGTGTGTAAGCTATCTCATACTTTGTAACTATGATAAATGTGAATATGCTATTCAAAGAAAACCATTTATAAAGGTTTCGTTAGAAATTTAATCGTTTTTTGCCACAATGGAAACAAATAGTTCTAGATACCATGCTATGATACTCTGGCTGTTCATAAAATCATTGCTGTGTCGTGTTGTTGACCTCGTTATTTGCAACTTTCAAAGCAAGAGAATAATTTATTTTCTACCTTTTAGTTGAAACCACCAAATGGTTTGCTCTCTTTTATTTGTACGATATAATGAGCTCAGAGGGAACATCCTCGTTACCGCAATCACTCATCAGTTCTACATTTGACCTCTAGTAGTGCACATACAGTAAGTCACGCAAACCAATACATGCTCATTTTCGTTTGACCTCAACATAATGAGACAAGGCATACAGCATGTCAATACCAAGCTTCAGTCGGTGTTTCACTGCATAGCTCTCTGCGTGTAGCTCAGAGAGATAATGAGCTCAGAGGGAACATCCTCGTTACCGCAATCACTCATCAGATCTACATTTGACCTCTAGTAGCGCACATACAGTAAGTCACGCAAACCAATACATGCTCATATTCGTTTGACCTCAACATAATGAGACAAGGCATACGGCATGTCAATACCAAGCTTCAGTCGGTGTGGCACTGCATGGCTCTCTGCGTGTAGCTCAGAGAGATAAATGTTAGAATATTTGAGGAAATATACAAATAAAATGCAGTTTCTACAAATATTTTTGATTTACCGTTCTGGGTGTAATATATGATTATCTCTCATATTAGGAGAAGTACTTCTTACCATTGTAAAAGTTTTCCAAAATTTTGTGGCACATTATTTTTCATATTTTACCTAATTTCATATACTGTGGTATTTTTCCCTAGCTAATTGTTTCGGTATTTCGGGAAAGTTTAAGCCTACGACGATTTATTCCAATTTTAGGGCAGTTGTGTTATTTGTCATGTATTCATGTATTGGGAGTTAATACAGAGTTAATTTCACAGCCAAGACTGGCAGGAAACTACTTGCTTGCTGTAGACTGCTCAGCTTGCAACATGATGTTAGTTGCTACAGTCGCATTCTTGAAAGCGTCGGACGCCTTTCGCTGAACGTTGGCTCCACTACTTGCACTTGCCAGAGGTGCAACGCATGTAATTTATTGCTGTAGAACAGTTGTGTGTAATTGTGGGCAGTTTTCGGTACCCCCGGCGTTCTCTAGGGACAGCTTTTGAACTAAATTTTGCCACCTTTGTGCCCACGCGTAACGTGCAATTTTGTATCCTTCCGCCGTTGCTAACTTTGATTGCCTGACTCTCTGCGCAGACGCGGTCGCGATGTGACGTGTTCGCTGTGTGCTCCCATGCTCTTGGAGGTTGCTGCAGGCGGATGATTCCCCTGCAGCAGATTATATAGATTTAGAAGCGTCATGAAGAACAGTGCAGTGTTAGTAGCAATAATGTAGGATATTTAATTTTGTATCTAATTAATTATCTGCACATGTGTTCCAGAGGGATCACGTTTTGGACGAAATTTTATTCCAAGTTCCATTTAAAGTTTCACTCAAAGTATTATTTCAACTATTCATCTCCTCAAAATTCCGGTACTACTTTTGCACCAGTCCGCCAAATTCGGACTACTCTCCAGCTACTTGTGTTCGCCTGGAGAAGTATCAGCTAAGTGCTAGCTTCATGGAACATTTCTTGTTAATCTTGTTATCATCTGGACCGCATTACCACGTTACCACGTCACTACATAACTACGTCATAATTGTTTGAACTCATTTCTTATAGCGTTTGTTACGTAAAATATTATTAAAATATTTGTCATGTAAAAATTTTAAAATGGGAAATATTTCCCAATTAAAATAAATTCACTATTGATCGTTAGTTAGAGTGTACGGGGTGCTGCACTCAAAGTGTTTCAAGGCTTCCAGGGCCATAAACTTTTCACGACTTAATTTCTATTCATCCATAATTATTCATTGAATATTTCATCAGTGGGTGAATTTTTTTGTCTACACATTCAGTTGGTTTAATTAAAATATTTATTTTGAAACTACAATTTTATACTCTTTTCATTTATTAGATTTATGTCAACCTGTGGACAGTAATAACTAATTGAATATATAATTAGTACAATATTACTATAATCAGTTTCTAGGTAAAATGTACGAGGTGTCTCATTTGACTATTCAAGCTTCCAAACCATTAATCAATTATTTATTATACCATAGTGGCTTAATTGTGTCTGGGATTATGGTAGCAGAAGAATATTACAATATTTACGAAAGTGTCCACAGCATAATATTTTGTTGTTCCAATAATTTTTTATTTTATAATATATATAATGGGCACTGTATCTGTTTGTATAACTAACAGATACGTAGGTAATTTCTGCCACTTTGAGCATGGTTAATTTTTTTTCTATTTAATCTGAAAATAATACGCTGAAGCTGTGATTTTTTATATTTTGTCATAGAAAACATTTCATTATTAACCATGCCACACACCACGGTATATTACTGCCATTATTTTTTAGAACATGGTATTTCAACCTTATCTGTACAAACTGTAAAATACCAATTATCGTTAGTTTAATACCAAAATAGCATGTTAATATTACTATTCTTCTTTGTAGTAATTAAATACTTCTCTCAAATATTCTTCTACGCCTCTGGTATTTAGATAAGTTGGTATTTGGTATTGTAGAACATTGTATGGTCGTTGTACCTTTATATGTTAATTTAGATTGCTTCAGTTTTCTCGCCTTTTTACGAGAATTGTTAATTTCATTTGGTTATTTTTATAACGAACCGTACCAGTCCTCAGTGGTATTAAGTTTTGTATATAAATTCTCATTTAGTTTTACAGCACATTCATAATGCCGTCGTTTCTTTGTATGGTTATTACGGATGCTTCAGGTTTATCACCTCGTTACGCGAATTCATTATTTCACTTGCTTAATTCCGTAACTCACCGTAACAGCCCTCAGTGCATCGGCTCATATGTATCTGACATAAGGGAGAACTTTACTTCAGTTCCATTCTCACTTACTACATAAGTCCTAAAGACGTGAAACGACGGTCAGTGAAAATTATTAAAGAAGGTGACTTATTAATATAGGTTGTAGTGGAAAATTATTTTGAAAAATTTAAGTATCAAGAAGTTACATTCATGAAATCCATTCATATAGGAGAGTACATCAACGATTAAGAACTGCTTCGAAGTAGTTATGACATGCGTCAGTATTGGCTCTGTCGACTACAAAAATATAAAAAAATACTAATTATGCATGACATGTGACATGCTTTTCTTATATCAACAGTATATTTTATATTTCGTGTTTTTATGCAACAGATGAGACTAATAGTGGCCTATTGAGCTTCCTTTTGTCAATAAATCGGTGGAGGATTTTTTTTTTAATGTAGACTTTTGAGAAAGTTGAAAAACTTCAAATTTTTATTGAATGTCTTATAAAAAAATTCAAGGTATATTTTATACAGTCGCCATTGGTGCAACACTTGCATTACTTAGCAACGGAAGGGGCCCGAGACTTCTATCATATTCTTGGTCTTTGTAATTTGTGTATGTATGTGATACAGTCGTTAACTAATCACACTATTTATCTTTTTACTCTTTAAATAACAGTTCTTGAAATTCAATAAATCAATTATGTTCACACACCAAGCAATTATTTTTTTCAGAAGTAATTATGAAACTTATGTTTAAAGTTAGGTTAGACACTACGAGCCAATGGTGGTGTAGAATCAAGACTACTCACCTGCTTAATGTGGATGTATGGGATCGAGTCCCTCTTGAAACACTACTGAGTGGAGTGACTTACGATGCTGTGTAAACTGTTCATAAAGTATACATCCAGTAATAAAACTGGACACTCTTGTAAACAAAGTTATTGAGCTTTTCTTTCCAATCCTATATAATAAGTAGACGATCTCTGTCTGTGTGCCTGTCCGTCTTTAATACTTCTAAGTCCCTTGAAACTCAACAGAAGTTCTTCAAATTTTTGAGAGCGAATCCTCAGGGTAAAATACAGGTCAAGTTCGAATTTCAGCAAGATCAGATTACGCAATCATTAAATTTTGCCCTAAAAACCCAGTTTTAATTACTTTTTTTCGTATGAAAAGTTTTGTATTGATGCATAGAGAATATTTCATAGAGATACGATGGTAATGGAATATCAGTTTTGTTTACTTTGAAGGCCTCGCTTCAATGTTTAGTTAATTTACAAGTGGGGCCTTAGTGGCTTACTGGATAGAGAAATTCCAAGTGGGGCCGCAGTGTCCAGTGGAAAGAGCGATTCCAAGTGGGGCCTCAGTGGCTTGGTGGATAGAACTATCACAAGCGGGGCCACAGTGGCCAAGTGGATAGATATATATATATCAAATGGGGCCTTAGTAGCTCAGTCGGTAGAGAGATTCCAAGTGGGGCCGCTGTGGCTCAGTGGATAGATCGATTCCAAGTGGGGCCTTAATAGCTCAGTGGATAGAGAGATTCCAAGTAGGGCCCTAGTAGCTCAGTGGATAGAGCTATGTTAAGTGGGGCCAGTGGTTAGAGAAAATCAAATGGGACAGCAGTCGCTTCAATGTTGAGTTAATTTCACATCATTTCATTATTACCTACATATATATATATACCATTTTTTTCAGTCTTTGTATGGTAACCAACTTTTTTAACATGGTAACTGTTTTGGCCCCGTGACAATACAATAAAAAAGTTCACGGGCTGGGTCCCCTATTTATGTATATCGCTCTTTGCTGTAAGGAGGTCACTGTGGTGTATTTGTCAGACCATTTGCTTTCCACCACGGACGAGTTACACCCAGATTTTAAAAAGTGGTAAACGTGGCAGACGTTACCGTTGTCGGGCAAGTTTTTGCGGTGTAACTATGCTTCCCTCACCACTTCACCGTGCCGCTGTTTGCATTTTGTTTTCGTTTCGCTCTCGTTGGCGGTGAAGACTTTAAATGTTAAGCGCTGCCCAAATCTCACCCTCTCTGCCTCTGTTGCCATTGAAGCAAACTATATTCCACAAAATTGTGATGGAACCGCCGCACCTCGGCATTAAGAGAAACACTGCAGCATCGTGTTTTTTTTTTTGCGTTATGGACCATGTTTGCTATAGAAGATCATACTTCGTTATGGATGGTTGATTTTCATTGCGGTCAAAAGCACTGTCTATGGTTTAATTTGTACCTAGGTTCCCCCGTTTTTGCTCGCTGAACGCACATCTCTCTCTATACTCTATTCACGGTTTCTCCAAACTTTCTTAATCAAACCTTTGAAAAAAATCATCCCGTATATGACGTGTTTAGTTATTTCCTATATATGCCATGTACCACAAGCATTTTATACCTCTGTTAACATGAAAGTATTTTATTGTTCGAAAAAACGAAATGTTACCCGTATCTTATTTATAGATTTTAATAATTGATTTATAATAAAAATACAAAACCAGTGAGAAAACATGTGTGTTGGTAGCGCCTTGTAAGAAATAGTTCTCATGTAAAATATAATTACAACTTATTGCGTACGAATCCGGTGCGTAATATTTTGGTTTAATTTTATAGATTTAAATAAGTGAATTTTGCGCAAGGCGAAATGATATCCTAGAAGTAGAACTTTATCAGGGCTTCAGAAAAATGTGAAGTAACCGTGAATGGATTATAGCAATGGTGGGTTTATCCGTGTGGCTTCCGGGAATTATTATTACTGAGAATATGATAAGTCAAATTAAAAAGTTGTTTCCAAGATTCTTGCAGTGGGGATGAACGATTACGTAAATTATTTTGAACACATACCATTGATTCACCATGTCGTCACAGATAATCGAGTTGATTTTCTGTGACGACATCTCAAGTAGCAAAATATAGTTGGCCCACAAGTGCAGATCTGTTTGTGAACAAGCAGCCCACATGGCACATGAAGAATGATGACTGTGGTATGATGTGTTTACGTGTGGACCTCATATGGATATTTAACTGTCAGCAGATGTCTGGCAAAACCAGAGTTCCCCGTAAGTTAACCACATACGGGCCACTTCCGGCTTTCTGCTTCTGGCCTGCCGTAAAACCACATGTCGTTAGCCAACTGTTGGTAAGCCACTTTGGCCCAGCTATTGGCCATTTGTGGCCCACATAGACGCAGCTTGCCATGCATTTTCAAAACCAAAACATAATTGTGTCTAACCCAAATTAAATTGATGTATTTACCATATTCATATGTGTTATCTTCAGCTTTATTTCACAGTTAGTAAATTTCTTTGGAGAAACTTGGAATCGAACTCACAAATCTTTTGTGTACAGTCAAGTATGCAATCAACTACTCTACTATGTATTCATATAAGACCTTTTAAGTAAATCAGCTTTGCTATATAGACAATGTTAGTATCACGAGTCGATACTGGGATTTATGTGTTTTGTTTAAAAGACTAGTATTTTAGTTTCGGTCTACTTTCAGGTAGAATTTAAAATTAAAAATAATAAATTTTTATTGCGTGTTATGCTTTACAGGTTTCTGGCCTAAAAATTATTTTATTTACTATTACTAGCAATACCACGTGATAATTTTACTAAATATATACACGAAATTAAAAAAGCAATTGAATACGCATTTGCTATTTGCTACTGCACAACAACATATAGTCAGTCTGCCATAAATGGAACATAAGCTTGCTGATCATGTTTCCTCAGTAATAAGGAACATTTGGCATACCACAAAAGGCGGTAATTATGCTGCTATTATGTCCCCAGCAGTGAACAACAGTTGGCATGCCGTAAATGGCCCATAAACATGCTGCCAATATTTTCCCAACAGTGGGTAACAGTTAGCATTTCCTTTATCATCTGCTTGTGGGGCGTCTGTTGAAATCTAACAATCGTCGGTAGAGCATTGGCCCACATTACAAGTATTTGTCAAATAGGTACTGTCGCTTTTGTTTATATGGCCTGATTGTCAACCACATGATGCTGCCCAACTATCAAAAGTAAATTGTTCTATTATGTGAGGGCTTTTTGTACAAACATGATCTTATATTATGTACTCTTTGGCAAACATCACCCACACATTCTCTACATACTCTAAGATGCCTGTGGGTGTTTCACAGACATTTGCTTGTTCGCCATATATGAAAACTCGTCAGTCATTTTATGTTAAATGGCCCACAATTTCCCACATAATGATGCCTAACTATTAGAAATGAATCATTCTACCACGTGAGGGCTTTATGCGCAAACATGATATTATAATCATACTCTTTGGCATACATCAGCCACATGTTATTTACATATTCTGAGATGCCTGTGGGTGTTTCACTGATGTTTGCTTGTGGGCCACATATGAAATTCTGTCAGTCATTTTGTGATAAGTGGTCCGTAATTGGCCACATGAAGATGCTCACCTATCAGAATTGAACCTGTCTACCACGTGAGGGTTTTATATGGAAAAAATGATTTTATTTTCATACTCTTTGGCATACATCAGCCACATGTTTTTCACGTGTTCTAAGAAGCCAGTGGGTGATTCACTGATGTTTGCTTGTGGGCCATACATTAAATTCTGTCAATCATTTTGTGTTTAATGGCCCACATCAAAAATACTTCCCAAGCAAATACACTCGCTATTGCTCACGTGGTATTATTGTGTACCACATAATAAAACACTTACAGTAATGTGGGCGAACATGTACCACCTGTGCCAAAGGTTGGCCAACTGTTATCTGCTTGCTGTTTGCTACTTGGGATAACGATGCAATGGCGTATGTTCAAAATATTTCACTTAATTCAAATGATCGTTCTACTTTGCCCTGTTGAGTGTTAATTAATGTTAACTTTCATTTATTGACGTCGAAGGTCACATATGAAAAGAAAATATTTTAAACTTAAATATTATCGTTTGTGCGTAAAATTACAAGCACATAAATTAAAGTGTTTTTTTATTTATTTAATTTTTTTTTTTTCATTGGGTGCAATTACTTTTGCTACTGTTGATGCTTGTATATAAGTTATTTCGTTTTTACGTCACGGTAAACTTGTAGTACAGCTATCCATGCTCATACAAAATCTGTTAACAATCTGGCCATACAAAAATGTGCGCGACGCAGTTCCCATGTAACAAAATTCCTCGGATATTTTTTTACAAATTAATAACCAGTTTCCGAAAGTACTGAGTTTTCGTAAATTATTTATCGTCTATATACAATCAACAATTGGAACTGCGGAATTTAGAACGTCACATCTTCACGCCATATTTGCTAACTAAGTGTTCTAAGGTGCTCTTGTTGAGTACGTCACCAGCACTTCGTGTGATAAAGATAGGCCAGTTTTCATCCTTGCATTACTTAATTTATTACATATGCCGTATATTAAGGGTAGTATACATCGGGAACGGTTTGGCGCTTTCAAGGCACAGCAATAAGGGAGTTATACGGGCAACACTAACACGCGCTCCTATAGGCTATTCACGGTAAAGTGAGCACTTTTGAAAGCCCTCTCATTTCGAATAATAGTCAATGTATATTTCTTTATTTTAGCCTTTGACATTAACTTCTGAGTGCAGTGGAATATACACACTGTGCTTATTACTTAACTGGCAATACTTATTTTAAAAAGTGGTTAAAGGAGAGAAATGGTTGAAAGGAAAAAAATAACTAGGGTCTCGAAAGTGCTCACATTACCGTGAACAGCCTATACACGCCGTTGCGCTTTACTATGTAATGGATCTTATTACACGCAATGAAAGCTCGCAGATTCAACTATAGTATCATAGTTTCAACTTTTCTTATTCTTCTTTTAAGGAAACTGCGAAGGTAAGCTTTAACAATGCGATTTTTTTTTTTTTTTTTTTTTTTTTTACGAATTTTTCCTTTTCAATACATTTAATATGATAAAAAGAAAACTATGCGGCCTTTGCTAAATAGGTAGTGCCTTTCCTGACAAAAGGTAGTATACTCAGAACATACGACTTCACAGAAAATATCATGTGTACTAGGCGCTCAACATCGTTCCGTAAGTTACAAATAGAAGAAAAGAGTTACTCAGTAATACTTTATGTTTAAAAGCTTTTGCCTAAATTTAAGACCACGTGATAATCATATAGATAACATTTCTGATGCACTTCTGTGTCGGTTCTGGGAATTCCCTCCTCCCGGTGTCTTGCTTGGCGTGCGTATTGGAAGGCTACAGCTGTGATTTTATCTACACGCAGTTGTCTGCGTAGCGTGCGGGCTTGGCGGCAATACCTTAAATGATCGCCGACGCCCTACAATGAACCTTATCAGCCATCTTGGCTGTGTCCGATGGGACCAACACGGACGAAGGGACACGCGCATCTCGGGGATGCTCCCCCTCACACAGTCGCAAATCCCAAGCCGTCGCCGGCTGAAAGAGGGTGGCAGTGGTGATTCACTGCTGACGCGCGGTCGAATGGGGAAGGGTCGGGTAGCCGCTGATTCGCCGATCACGTAACACCGTCCGCACGTGCCCGATTTGACGCTGCGGCAGCTCATTGCTTGCCTAATGGGAACGGTAGAAAGTGCTAACACTCAATGGTGCTGGTCGGATCCCCTTCTGGAAGGGGCACTTTAAAGCAATAAATACCCATTCGGACCAAAATATAGAACGATTTCACTATACCATACGGTTGAGTTGAGTTGAGGGACTTGGGCGACTCTTAACAACGAGGTATTGAGAGCTGATGAGGGTGAAATGAGGTGAGAATGGAGCAGCGCCAGAATGCTAGGGCGGGGGAGACGGGAAATCTTCGAGGAAAACCCGCCGACCAGCGGGATCATCCGGCACAATTCCCACTTGCAAAAATCCAGTAGTGACCCGGCCGGAGATTGAACCCGGTTCGCCTTGGTGGGAGGCTAGCACTCTAACCGCTCAGCCACTGTGGCCATCTATACCATACGGGAAACATGTTCTGCATCAAAGTTTACCTTGTTGTTGAAGACTTTGGCTCACAAGTTTCCTGATTAAAATACCAGGAAAAGTAGGCTTTTGTGAGTTATTGAATTTGTGTGTGTCTTTTTGGAAATAAGATTATGTTAGTTCAGTAACTAGGCTGCCTTAAGTTTAGCCTCCCGTCATGTTTGTAGGTGATGATAAAAAGCAAAATTTGCTAATAAGATCTCTAAAGCCGAAGGGATTTAAAAAATACTACCTGGCAAGAAATAATTGGACTATAGGCAGGTATTATTCTCTCCATAGAGAATTGGTTAAAATATTGTAGTTCACTCAATATTTATGCCACTGATCTTCGACGAAAGTATCTGTGATCAATTGCGTGTACCTGAAATGGAAAATCTTTCAGTATAAGTGGCTAACGTTGCTGTAATATGACAAAGTTAATCCATGCCTAAGGTTTAATTTTGCCACAGTGACAGTCAATGTAATGAGGAAGGGTAACCGTCGGCATTTGATATAGAAGAAAACGAGTGTAGCGGAGTGGCAAACGCTCTACAATCCCCACCAAATTTAGCATATGCGGAAAATTTTCACTCGACTATTGCCAATAACTCGAATCGCGACAATGAGATGCCGGGATACTAACTGCAATATCGATTAATATTTTCACTATACTAATTTATACTTTTTGTATTATCTGTGGTGATTTTTGCAATAGTGTGTGATTTATTGAAATACGTATTGATAGTAAATATATTTTTAAGTATTTCTGCCATTTCGGAATTATTTAAGGTTTTCTCTTTTTTATGACTTATTTCCCATGTTAAAAGAGATGTGTTCTTTCATGTGCACTGATAGTTTCTTAGCTTGTTGTCCTTTCTTTCGCCGCGATCGCTGGCTTCCAGACGCATGTCGTATCTTCTCCATTTCCATGTGAAGTTCCACTCGAAATATTAGTTCATCTATTCATCTCCTCAAAATTCTGGTACTCCTTTGGCACCAGTCCACCAAATTCTGACTATTCTGAAGCTCCTTATGCTCGCCTGGAGACGTATCAGCTAAGTACTAGATTCACGGAACATAGTTCACTGATTAAGAATTCCTCTAATTTTTCATTGGATTGGTATGCTGTGCTATTTATCTGAAAAGTGTGGTGTAATTGATGGTAATCGTTTTATTTTGTATTTGTATGGCAATATTAATAATGGCAAGAATCTGAACTCGATAATTTTGTTTCATCAAATTGATCAGAAATCACCATCTACAATTGCTTAAGACCCTGATTGCTCACCTCGTGGTACATGTGGCAGTTGATGCATTCATCTCCGACTATACCATTACTTATTGATATGAATTCCAGGTTTTCTGGGAAGAAAATAATGCTGGTGAAACTAATCCAACATCTTTATATCATTCTTGTCATGCTGAATTCTCGAACCTCTGTTGTCCACATTTTATTTTGAATTTGAAAATTCTACACCATTTAAATTTTCTATTTCATGACAAATACGTTTAAGTGATGAAATTTCTTGTGTACACCTGGGCAAGACACCTTCACTGACCCCACGATTATGAGTGAAAACACTAGCTGTTTTCATGTTCTTCATCAGAATATGCTTATGGTCATGTCATCACATATACCACACCATATAATTTATTACTTCGTCTAATGGTGAAGCATCCTTTAAAAGTAAAACATGCGTATTCATAGGCTGGCAAAGAGTCCAGGTTATGGATATCCTGCAAGTAGAGATAACAACACTTGGAAAACAAAAAAGTGGCCACTAGCATGGCAGTACGGCAACATATTGTTAGTGGTTTCAAGGTGGAGGTCCCAATTACGACTTCTCTCAGTTTCGATAAAGTGCTTTACTAGGGTAATAATTTCAAAATATTGGACCGAAAGCTTTGCAGTTGTGACGCCTCACCCCAAATTTTGACGTCTTTTTGAGCACGGTGTTTGCTTAAAATAATATTTTTCATCACGGGAAAATTGCAACTTTTCTACCTGCCCGAATTTTGCAAAGACGTGGGTTTACCACATACCAGCTGTTTGTATCGTGTGATGACACAGCCCTGGGTGGGCTGCACCAATTTGACGGTGTCACCACTGGCATCGATTCCAGCAGCGTTTCGGCATAGTGACTTTCCACCAGCTCTGTCCAAGTATGTATGGCGGGTGCCCGGAAACTTGATCGCTGGCGTGTATGTTCGTGCAGTGCTCCGAGGAACTAGGGGGCTGTCGTCCCATGTAGCTGGCCAATCGGCGAGGCGCGTGAGGTTTCCCGCGCCTGTGACATCATTTCCTACAGCCGGCTTAAACTCCGGGAGTTTTGTGATGCGTGAGCACGTATGCGGCCCATATTTGGTAATGTGTGCGGTCCTAAGAAGGAGATTGGACTACATTAAATTAACTCCTATAAGGAGAAATGCTCATTCAACAAACTTTTTCTCTAAATGGTCACGTGTGATTCTATGTAATTCTATTGGTCGTTGGTTTTGATAACCCCTCCCGGGGACATTGCCTTGCGAGTTGTATAAATAGGTGGTTCACCTCTGGCTTGGAGTCAGATTCTACCACTGCCCCAGAAGGAGTCACCTTGCCACCAGTTAAGTAATGATTAAATTAATATATAGGTTTAGATCTAGATTGCTGCTGAGCCCACATCACTTGGTATTTTGAAATTTCGTAATTGAACATTATTACGTAACTTCCAACGACTTCTGCTTAAGGTATATCCTTCGTCACCCAATAAATATTTCAATCTGTATCAACTGCACTTTGTGATGATACAAACTATGGCACATATTATGTGAAATGTATTGTTTCCATCAAGTGTCTAAACTTTTAAATTGGCATTGTAATACACTACTCGAGAAAAAAGTTGTACATTATCTTACCAACCATTGGCATATGGTTGCTGACACTTCTAAATGTACAACTTCTATGTAAGAGGAACAAAATCCCAGGGATGACAAAACATAGGTTTAACTTCCGGGAGCCATACTCATTATACATAAGTGTTGTAAAACCAATTTTCATATGTGAAAGAAATGATTTCCATCTCATATCACTGATTATACTGTGTGAAAGTGCTACAAACTTCGTTTTACACTTGCCAATGTGTCTACGTTTTTTATTTAATATCATCACTGTCTCAGTGAGAGCCCGAAGATTGTCGGGTATGATATTCTCGTTTATTTCCACAAAAAAAAAACAATATGTCGAGGGGTATTGTGTTGAATACCTGGTACTTTCTATTTTTGGCAATTACAACAGCTGAGGTGTCTCAACAATGCGGCGTCGTTCCTCTAGTTCAGACGACGATTTATGTTGATACTAGCATCTGTAAGATGTGTTTTTGAATCACTTCCATACTTCTTGAGAAGCTGAAATTTCACAGTCTTTATGTCAGGATGGTAATCACCGTCGATCTGGTTCATCAATTTGTCCAGAGGAAACTGGAATTTTTCATCATTATCGGTGTAAGTGAAAAGTGAATATATTTTGCATTGCTTTCTCAATTTCATTTTCAAATAAACGATGTACTTTTAATTTATTCAACTGTGAGCTACAGTACAGTTCCCATAACATATTATGCTATCAGTCAAGTCTCATCATTACGTTTTTCAGAGAGTTGTACAACATTGTTTATCACGGTGTATTGCCTTGCACTACACACAATATTGCATTTAGATGCACGAAACTGTTTTTGTTCCTCTATAAACTATGGTGTTCTCACCAATACACACAAAGAAGTGAGTTTTGAAATAAAACGTATGTAAAGACAAACGTATTTGTTTGTCTCACAGCCCTGGTGAACCCTTTGCTTTCGACGTTTTTCGTCAACTTCAGTTGACGTTTTCCATCCTGATGAATGCCCCTTCCATCTTTCCTCTGTTTACTTGCTTCAATAAATCGCTTTTGTTTTACTAATGTCACTTCACCTCCATCATTTAACGCACTATCACAAATAAAACCTACTCGAAGATACGTTACAGCCGACACGACGTCTGAATCCGAACTGAACTGTATCAGTATCAATTGTCTCTCTATCAGAGTGAAAGGAGTTTAGAGAGGTTGTTGGAAGTGGCGAAGGAGATACTCGGACAAAAGACTCTCAATGACAGACTGCTGACACGTAGTTCAACATCTTCCGAACCGGCTTTAGATTATTGGAGTGGTTTATTTGGCGGGGAATTTGGGGGGGGGGGGGGGTGTAAAAAATGGGAGTTCGACTGAGAGACCGGTACGAGATGAGCCAAACACATAAAAACTGACTATTCCAAAGCGCGCTTGCGCCTAAACTACACGTCTGGGGGGGGGGGGGGACCGATATAAATTGAAAAAAAATTCTCGGGTTTATTTTTGTATTTAGTTATTTCTATCACAAAACAACATGTATATTTTAGTAAGAACAGTATACCTGTAAACTGTAAGATATGTTCATATATCAATTGTTATTAATATAAATATCATCACGATAGATCTTCATCACGAGAAAGAAGCATATTGCGCTTGACTGATGAACACTGAGAGCTATGTCACAAATCATAATAGTTTGCGCATAAACTATTCGCCTGGCCAAAAGCACCACACATAGGTAAATTGTAGAATATTTTATCTAGTTGATATTTGTAAGAAGTGATTTTTCTCCAAATGTGCAATTTTCATGCTATAAGCAAGAAAAATTAAAAAGTTGCATTTTTGTGGTTTTTTTGTATTTTATTTTAATATTTCCCGAAAACTTTCAAGGCGGCAAAGTGTAAATTCGCAATTGGCACCCTGAAGAACATAAATAAACCAAAAGTCAGAACTTCTCCAAAGCTTTCCAGGTTGAAACCATTTCGAGAACTTATTGACTTGACTATACTTAGAAATGCTCTATGTACCATCTGTATTGATACCATTATTTAGAATTCTATGTCGAAGTACGATGCTATATTCAAAACATTGTATCACATAAAGTAGTAAGCTTGTGAAATTTTTGAATGGTTCACTAGTCAATGATAAACCTTCAGTTGGGGAAGGGAAACCCCAGCCTTGCCTGAACACACTTCTTATGCACAACTTATTACTTTGGAATTTTATATTTCACGGTTCAGATACATTTAACAAATAAGTGTGAATTTTGAAATAAAAGAAGTAAAGTTTGTCAAACACGGAAAGAAGCACTTCTAACAATCTGCTTAATAATTTCTATGAAAGAACATTCCTCTGAAATGTTTCTTATGCTGGGTTAATGGATGTCCCGTTTGGTGACGAAGGTGGCAATACCCGACTTGCAATACATTGCACTTGTTGAATAGACATTTTCGTGGTTTAAGATATTAAAATCTAAAGATTAAAATCAAACAAATTTTACAAGCAGCTATATTTATACATTGCGAAGATAGTTTTAAATAAAACCACAAGTTAGCATTGCATGTATTAAAGGTCAGAAAAAACGTCATGACGTATTTATCGCATAACAATTTCGGTCTGCGGAAGAGGTGCATAAAAGTGTAAATGAGCCCACTGTGGCAAGTCAAAAAAATATTTGACATGTCACATTAATGTTTACTTTTATTTTGCTCGCAGGGATTCTGTCACACAGAAAAAAAATGTGATCGTGTAATGTTCATTTTTCTGGAAGGTTAATTAGCGGACAGAGCTAGCCATGTATGCAATCTGCATTCCTGCGGTTTTGTTCGCAATTAATTTTTTTGCAATTACGAAAAGCAGTTTTCTTTTAAAGGATTTGCTAATTTACACACTGACCTGGTTTTAATTAGTTTTAAGGACACATTCAGATCACGTGTATACAGACTTTAAGAAACCAATTATGAGAGACCAATAAAGATTAGTATTCGACTTTTTATTCCAGCATTGTGAACAAATATTGTGGCAGTGTGATACTATCGTTCGACTCATTATCTGAATTACCTTGCAAATTAAATATACAAATTTACGGTACAAAAGATAGCTCGATAGAAGAACATTGCTCTGGCAAAATATTTGCTCGCGATGTTGACGAAAAGTAACCGAGCATTGAACTTCCTTGTTTTTTTTTTCTTTATGTACAGGCCTTCAATACCTCTAGGATGTTAATTATTAGTTTATATCCCACTTTTTTCCTTAGAATACCCGCAGACGCCCAAGTAACGTTCTCACGCCAACAACACAAAAATGTAATAATGCTCTTTAATAAACTCAACCTTCGAAATGCTACTGCACCTCCAGATCCTGAACGGGGTAAGTTACATATTATACGTGTGACATAAAAGTATCGTCTATTGTAGTTTCGAAATCCTCTACCTACTGAATTTATACAGAGCCTTATTCACACTTAAAACTGGTAGTTTTATTTGATTTTAAAGTTAAACTGTAATATATTATTACGCAATGAGTATATATGATTAGTCATTTCGCAGGTATGGACTAAATATTTTCGTTAAAGTTCGTCGTGTATAAATGTGTCGTTCTACATAAATGTTCACACTTGCATGATATGTTCAAGTATGACGAAAAAAGCATTTTGCTTTCAAATTTTAAGTCTTAGTTTTTCAAAATTCTTGTAATTAAATCTTATATACCTTATAACTAAGAACAGTATGTCTATTCACATGATCACAAAATCACTAAACGTTCATCTTTTAGTAGTTGTAATGGTGTGTCCTAAACTCTTTCAGTGTGAAACTTTGATCGAGAAAGAAAACCAACTACTCTCTCAAATTCTTGTTGCTTGTGGAGTTACTAGCTACAACTATGGATTTTTCAATGTAGTATATGCGAATATAATTTCGTATGCGGTGCATTGCTATACAATGATGACAGATTCAAAATAAGTCGTTGGATGTAATAAATGTAAACGTAACGTAGGCCTAGACGTAAAAATAGTTTAGTTTTTTGAGTTTAATTCACTGGAAATTTGTTTGTGGTCTTTTCATGCACTGCGAGTTATTGAATTTTATTTTATTTGCCTCTTGTAGCGTTATTCATTTAGTAACTCACGTCTATTTAACTTATATTTCAAAGTATGAGACGGCATTTCGGTAAGGACTACTAGGTGAAGTTCCTGTTATGGGGAAAAAAAAAAAAAAAAAAAAACTTGAATTTCAAATACTGGTTTTATTATGCATCACAGCCAATGGAAAACTTGCCTTCCTAAGAAATAACTTCTTCGGAGCTCAATAGCTGGCATCAAGTTTCACGAGAGAAGATTCTAAAACTATTCTTGATGCGAAACCGGAAAGAAATCTCAGACTCTAAAATTAAGAGGTAGAGATCCAGTATCTCAGGCCTGTATTTTAAAATGTCTCAAAGTAAACGCAATAAAACTAATGTTTTAATTTATGTACTCGTATTTAAATGAGCGACTCAACTTTAAAGTTTTTCGCTGCGTATCTCGTGTCTGAGTTCAACATTATTATCATAACTTGCAAACAACTTCAAAGTGAGTACCTCTAAATACAAAACCGTAACATCCCAATGATACAAATTGATGTAATTTAGATAAATAGACGTAGGCTGTACTAAAAACAAACTATCGCGCAGTATACGTAAACATAAACAACTACAACGTTATATCGGCAGAAAAATATGTTCATGAACAAATAATTCAATTAACTAATTAATTAATATGTCTGTTTTTCCATTAAATATTAATGCCCTAAAAACATTTCCGCAGATGAATTTGCAATATTTCTCAGGTTTTACACTTGTAACATCAACATGAATAAGAAAATTTTATTTGAATATTTCGCTCATGCCTCTACAGTACACCTAAAAGTTCAGACGTGGCAAATATAACGGGCTGAAATATTTGTCTTCCACACTAGTATTTTAACCATTAGAGGCGGGTTGAAATTTATGTTGTTCTGTACCTGCAAGAGATCTTTATGCGGTGAAATGAAAGTGAATATCGATTACGACGTCACGGAGAGGTTTGTGTAAGGAAGCCTAAGTGGTTAATACTGATAGTTTGCCTTTCTTCGTAAAGTGCTGTGACAGTTGACAACTAAGCTTTAGTTTTTTTTTTGGTCCGTCTCCCATGGGAACTGGACAGTTATGAACCTTGTTACGATGGCATTGGCAGACCTTATTAGTGGCCTGCCTGAACGCGCCATCGCACATAGAAGCGTAATCAGTCCAGCGGGTAGAGAATTCTTGGACGCTATCGCCTAAACTTGCTGGTTGAAACAGCAAGATTCCCCTGCACCGAACTGGAAACCAGAGCACGATTGCATGAAGCCCAGAGACAATATACGCTAACGGAACACCTTAAACAGGGACTTTGCATGATGCTGGCTGAGCAAGATGAACCAAGAAGCAACCGAGAAGCCTACTGTGCCAACCGACATAACCCGTTATTATTCAGCCATCGGCTTCAGTTTTAAGGTGGTATTCTTCTAATTAGTAGAACATTAACGTTGCTTCATGAACTACAATGTAGGCTAAAATATAATACAATATACGGCTCTTCCGATTGTAACAATTAATTATCGGTACTTTTGTCCATAGGCTATCCACAGTAATTTGTGAGCACTTTATACAGCCCTCTCAGTTGGAATAATAGTCGTTAAATATATTTTATTTTAGCCTTAGACGTTAACTTCCGAGTGCAGTGGAATATAAGCATTGTGTTTATTACTTTCATGGTAATATTTATTTTAAAATGTGATTGAAGGATAAAAAATAGTTGTAAAGAAAAAGTAATTGAGGCTCAAAGTTCTCACTTTACCGTGAACAGCCTATAATATCTAAATAAATATTAGTGATATTTTCGCTATCTTACTCTATTAAAATTCCCAATTATTAAAAGATATAAATTGCTAGATTAAAATACGTATAAACTCTTTAATTTACAACAATATATATATGACCTCGTACTACGACAGAATGTGTAATTTTGTAGAAAATTCACGGTAAGATTTCTTAGTATGGATGAAATGAATTTCGTTCCTTCCAAGACGTAAGTCCAGTGGTTTATGTTGTCACACTGAGGAAAATACTGGTCAATAAATAAAATGAAATGCAATACGTCGCTTCATAAATAATGGCATTGTTTTTGGAATTTGCATTTTTCTGCGCACTTGTCTAAAGCTTGATCTAGTTTAAGTAATGAACTTAACACGGAGGGAGTAATAATCAAAGAACTATTATTTGTGATCAAGGCGATGCAAAGAATAATTATCTCTTCCCTTAGCTTCTATTACTATTTTCGCGTCACCCACTACAACTATTACATCTAATTTGCTGCCTCCAAGGAAATTTTCAGCAAAACGCCATGTATTTTTAATATTTCCAGCCAAAGGGAAATAACATTACCACCCTGTCAAAACCCATTAGGCGAATAATCCTTGTTCCATGGCCACATTACACAACTCTAACATTATCCAAGGGCCACTCCCACGCACCCATGCTCAAAAATTTGTTTGCAAATTACTATAGCATAAATGTTTCATATTTTAAATTTCGGTAAAATATTTTATAGATATTTATATTAAAGTCTGAAATAAATATAACTTTTAAATTGCTAATGTCTATGAAACTTAACGACTTTGCCATCTTGCATTGGTGCATTTGTTTACTTTGAAACAACTTCCTACCATTCTTAGAAAGCAAATATGTGACAAATACCAATATTTTTACGTCAGCATTACGATAAGTTTGTTATAATCTTGGTATTGCGTGCAGCTCGTGAAAATGGGGGCTAACATGGTGATGTCAGATGTTTACTGAAGCTCTGCAAAACCAAAAGTTCCGAAATTGTTCACATACGTTATTGAACTTGTACAGAAGCTTCACAGCTTGCGATCATGTGAACGTACCGATATCTATAAATCTACCAGACTGTGTCAGTTTCAGATACATAAATTAATTACTTTGTAGACTCGTTCTTCGGTATGTATGTTTTTGGTAAACCTTCACTGCTTCTGTCACACTGGTGGAAACCGGCCATGTTTCTAGTTTCGCCCGCGGGATGACACAACGAAATATATTCTGTCAAAGTGGTTCGTAAAAAAAAAAAAAAAAAAAAAATGCTGTCTTTAGCGTTTCCGTTTGTTCCCATTTTGATGGGTAAAAATCATGTAGTATGACACGTTTCTCCGTGGCCATTTCCATGTTAAAAGTTTTCATAAATTCGTGATTATTTAAGGAACTGTAAATTTAATATACGAAAACGACATCCGTAATGGCAAAAACGTAACTGTGTTCCGTAAATACAAAATACGGATCTTACCCGTGTTTCCTTTGCCTTCGATTGTCTGTAACGAAGAATTCCGAGTCTACGGAAAGCGTTAGTAGAATGATATGCCGATTTCACGCCAAGGTGTAAGGGGTTCGGAGCTCCGAAGTAGTTGTAAGAAGTTCCTTCATGGACAAGTGGCGCCTGCCGCCGGACTGGAGGCGGCCATCTTGGATGACGTCGTGCGGAACTTCCTACTCTGTCGTTCCGGTTGAGTGGCGGCCATTTTGTCAACCAGTATACAGTCGGCTATCTTGTCAGTCAATATTCAGGCATCCATCTTGTCAGTCAGTACCTTGATGGCCATCTTGTCAGACAGTAAGTAGTCGGCCATCTTGTCAGCCAGTATATTGTCTATTATTGTTCTTGAATTTGTCTCCAACGGCGTCCGTCTTGGTTTTTCACTTTCCGTTCTTGCATTCCATCGTCGAGGGTTTCCTCGGGGTCCTCCCAAGTTTTCTTCCTTTTGCATTCAACTTTTTCCCATCTCTCGCTTCCTTCGTTCTCTCTCTTCCTTAGTTCTCTCTCTCTCTCTCTCATTCTTGGAGGGGGGTTTTTCCTTCCATCTCGTTTGTCGTCTGCTGGTGGCGACCATCGTCTGCTGGAGGCGGCCATCTTGTTTGCTACACATCTTTGATTCCCACATCGGCTGCTACAGTGTGTGCTTGCGGCCATCTTTGATTCTCGCACTCGCCACTAGAGTGAAGTTCCACTGATGGCAGCTAGGAGCACTGGCGGCTATCTTGTGTTCGGTCATCGTCCGCCAGGAGCACTGGTAATTTATTTTAAGTGTGAACTAAACAAAATGCTCGAATCGTGCTGGTTCGTTCTGGCAAACCTTGGGTCGCCAGTCCGATGTGCTAACCACAAGACTACCATCGCATGTGGACAGATAGGAGTTGAAATAAGTCATATACAAGACAGCGCGCACTCGCCAGAGACAGGAGAAAGGCTATATCTCTCTACAGCATATTACTAATGTATATTGTTACTTAAAGTAAATCCTCTCCTGAATACTAACTACCTAGTTTAATGTAAGTATAGGTAATGTAAAAAAAATCTTAGGGAGATTAGCTGTATATAATCTTTTATTAAAAAAAAAAAAAAGCATTGATGGGCGGGTGTTTATTCACACACACAAGAACATTTCAATCAGTTTATGTGTTTATTCACACAAATACATTCATTGTTAAAAACATAGAATAAATAATCTTGTAATGATATCAATAATTTTCCACCATAGTAGGTGAGCTCAGAGCGCTTTATCCAAGAGTTGAACTTTGAGTCAAAATCAAGCCATTTTACAAAGAGATGATTTCCTGACCTTCGAATGACTTTTTCAATCAGGTATGTGTCTCGGAATCGAGTCGGTTGTATCTCTTCGGCATAAAACCCACCTCTGATCACTGTACCATCCATATCTTCCAAGTAGAACTTACGTGGAGCGTACTGACGAATCTGAACCACCCTGTATGTTTCCGTACTCCAATTCGGTGTGTACGCCGTATCAAATACATCTTTCGTCCTCGATATGCATACATAGGCACCAACCTTCACTTTAGCTTGTCGTGGATCCACCATCTTCTCAGTCTTGTACGCTGAATCCATCAGGGAATTGTCTTTAACATCTGCCGGTCGCATGCGAGACGTGCGATGAACTCTGTGATTGTATGCAGACACCAGTTGCGGTAAAAGGTCCAACCACTTGTAGCTTCCACGAGCGGAGAATTATCGCTACATGTCTTTCTTCAAAGTTCGATTAAAACGTTCTGCAATTAAAGCTTTCATGTCCATGTAGGTGGAGTAATGATTGATCTTATTCGTGGCCATGAGGGCACAAAAACTGGAATTATATAACTCCCTGCCGAGATCGGTCTGAATATTTGTAGGATTGCTTTTATCACATAAGACAACTTGCATAGCATTGCTGACATCAAGCCATCGTTTCCGCCACACAGGTACGGCCCAAGCATATTTGCTGAAACATTCGATGACAGTTAGTAAATATCGGAATCCTTCATTAACTTTAGCATATGGCAGCATTTCCACCAAGTCTGCTTGATAGAGGTCTCAGTCCAAACACAACCACTTTTCGCCTGGGATAAGTGCGTCGTGCAGGTCGGTGAAGCTCACTGGCGATTTCTGCATGGGACATTTTAGCGAATGTATCCTCCTTCCCGAAGCTCTTCCAGTATATTAACAATCTCGTTTTCGTGAAGAGTATTGCCCGCCTGATGAGATATAACTAGCAGGCATATACGTGATAAAAGTTCATTGACGTCGTTCCAGAATACATGTTCATGTTGACTGCTCCCATCCAGTTTCGAAGTCAGACCAGAGCCGCTCGTCACAGCAACATCCGGGAACATATCACTGATAATGTCGAATTTAGGATGAGTTTCATCGTGTCTGCAGAAGGATCATTGTCAGTCAAATGTGCACTCGTGAGACTAAGTAGTTGTTTATATTGACGAAGCGCCTCCCGCGAGTACTCACCAGGCTCACATTTAAACAGTAGCTCGCATAGACCTGCAGTGGCGCGCACAGCTTCTCTACCAACTTGTATAAAATTATTGGGAAGGAAAAAAAATTGTCTGTTTCCCAAATACTATTTTCTATTGCGCCTATATACTCAATATGTAGCGTCATTGAATCTTGATAAGCACGATTGCAGGTAATTGCGAACAGAGGTGGAGCGGGAATTAAATCGTTCCTTTTGTCGTTTCCAATCTGCTAGAGATAAATCTTCATAATCGACAGCCTTCGGCTTGCGCTTCCTCACAGTCGGAGGTTTGTCGTTAAGTTCTGTCTTCAGTTCGGCAGGGAGAGCAGCTTGTTGATGTTGATCCAGATGAGATGTAATCGGTCGGAAGGCTTCTTCCAAAGCTGCAGGTCGCTCCATGCGAGCCCTCTTAGAGAGTAAATACTTGGCATGCACACTTGCAATTACGTGTTGTAGATCTTCAACAGCGGCAGTCATTGTACTAAAACAGTGAGTGAGAGGTACTTGGTTTTTGTGGGCGTCCTCACGGCCGGAACGGGCCCGACACAGTATCACCTGATGGTCTGAGTAGGTTCGCCAAATACGCTTCAGGCATGCTGACACGCTGGGATATGGCGTCTCAAATATGCTTAAATGAAGTCACAATTCATCATCTGAATTCGTATCGGGCAGGGTTCTAACAATCTTGACTAATAGTCTGTTTTCCATAGCTTCGAGACGACTCGCGAAAGCAGAGAGTTTGCTCGCCGCCCCAGTCATTGCACCAACCTGTCCATCTAATTTAGCAGACAACGCAGACGTTCAGATGTGGCGACCATC
Source organism: Dryococelus australis (assembly GCA_029891345.1). Taxonomy (NCBI): domain Eukaryota; kingdom Metazoa; phylum Arthropoda; class Insecta; order Phasmatodea; family Phasmatidae; genus Dryococelus; species Dryococelus australis. Next base: position 90,376,002 of record CM056995.1, on the reverse strand, counting down.
CATAGCAGTGAGTTTATTATCTAAGGCAGTGAGTTTGGACATGCACCCTGCCAATGCTTTCAGTTCACACTCACTACTCGCAGCCATCGCTGGAAGAACCTTGGCGGTAACGCGATCTCCAACACCATTGAGTTTCGTCTCTAGAACGGTGAGCCGACTCGACAGAGTGCGAAGGGAAGCTTCAGTTTTCGTGTTCGACGCTGCCAATGGACGCAAAGTCTTTGAAGTGACGCTGCGGACAAATGATGCCGTAGATGCATCTCCATTATGCTTCGGACCACCGAATTTGGATACTGCGTACCTCATCCTTCACCGATGTACGATAAAGTGATCAAATCTGCATCGATACCATCCCTTATCAAGTGGAAAACCCTTTGCAATCACAAACAATCCGTGCAGTTCACACCAGCAACATGAACACATATTTTTAAAACTGTCAAAAGTCATATCGGTGTTCACATGTCAGAGTTTACAAGATGTAAATTCAAGTCATCCATGCGTAAAAGAACAAGAAAATTGGCATTGTCGCGGAGGAGTTGCTTAGGCATGCGTGAATATGTTTGACATAAGTAAATTGAGTCCATAGTTGCCTGCTTTCCCATGCTTAAATACTGTTGCATTGTCAGCTACTTCTCGCATGCGACATCGTCGAAGACAAACACAGAGTTGGGTCTAGTTTCATTTGGTGGCACAACTGCTTCATTGTCACTATATGGAAAATAGTATAGTCCATCCACTGTTTGTAGTATTCGTGCTAGACGTACGTACTATGGCTGCTGTAGTGATTTCGAGTAGAGGTAGACGCTCACAAGCCTAAGACCACTGGACTCTTCCAGAAGGCTCAGAAGCACACATGTCTTTCCACAGTTGCTCGGTCCCGCTATGATACCACACACAGTCGATGGCAGCAGCTTGCCATACCGCGATTCGCGAGCGGTAGTTTCATCATCGGCAGAGATACGAACGGGAAGTGTAGCTGTCTGTGGCACGATCTCCATTATAATAACAAGTAAATGCAAAAACCACATATACTTAACGCCCACATTCGAGACTGGGGTGATGTAGTCGGCCACACACATGTATAAAGTATGCATGACGAATACATTTTGCGTTAGTATGTCGTAATGCATCGTGGAGGTAAGAGGGGAGGAGGTCTGCTGAAGACTGAGACGGCCTGAATGGAGTTTTGCAGGTTCCTTGCTCATCAACCGTGTTTGACAACTGCATCTAACCGCTCAAGTACGACGCAACAAAACCATGGGAAGTGAAAGAACTGTTCCCGTGTTTGGTTTAAAACATCTCTGCGTGAACTTACAAACAGTTACTACCTTGTTACCAACCTGGTTTGTGAAAACTTGAAGAATTCCGTAGAAGTTTGTTATGACAAATTTGGTTACCGGCACGGAAGTTCACTAGGGCATCGGACATGGCTTCGCCGCCTGGAGCCTGTTTTTTGACGTGGCGTCGGATTTTCCGCTGTCTAGGTGGCGCTACGACCTGCGGCCACTGCGCATGACCTGTCACATCACCTTGGAGGCGGCACAGGGGTACCAATATGAAGTTCATTTGTTTCCTAAATAGGTAATAAAAGCAGCCATTGGGTGATCATTAATCAACACAATCGAGAAAGAACTAAACAAATTCCACTATATATACCAGGAGCGAAGTTGTCTCGAGGTTAGACAGCAGCCTCGAGAGAGCTTCGAAATACCAAGATAAGTATGCCACTAGTTGTCATGCCGGCCCTTATGGCGAGACATACTTTGATGTCCTAATAGGCAGAACATATGGGGCCATGATGCCCTAAAACAACCTAGTTAAATCTCAGTAAAATGCTTTTTTTTTTTATCAGCGGCAAATATTAATGTAAATGTTAAATCTTTGTAAAATATCTTTTTATGAGATGCTGAATTATTAATTAAATATGAATCAACAAATAGCAGAATTATGGACAATCTGGAGGAAATGCCCATAAGTTTTGCAGACTAGATAAACCAAGAAAGTGGTTTAGAATTTTCCCTGAATTCTGGAAAATAATCCAAACTGAATGCTAGGGTTCAGGAAAGAATATTGTAATTTTGCAAGCTCCCCAGTTAAAAATTATAGGTGTCTTTTCTGGACTTTTCCCGATGAAAATGATTAAATTTTGGAAAATAAAATGGGAATTTTACAATTTCAATATATATATATATATATATATATATATATATATATATATATATATATATATATATATATATATATATATTGAAATTGTAAAATTCCCATTTTATTTTCCAAAATTTAATCATTTTCATCGGGAAAAGTCCAGAAAAGACACCTATAATTTCATTGCTATATATATATATATATATATATATATATATATAGCAATGAAATGGCCTTTGGTAACTAGAATATGGCTGGAAAATAATGTTTTGCCTTCAGTATAGACAACTATGATATGCTAGACAATACTCTTGCATTTTCTATGGCTTTAGATTAAATTGTAGGTGGTCTGAAAATACATTGTAACATTCAATATAAAAGAGAGATATGGCAACTGTTAAGACTATAAAGCCAGTATTTGAAATGTTATAATTGAAAATTTTTAAATTCACATTTATGAAAGATATTGGCGACAACAAAAATTTACCTTGTATATGAAAAATATCTCTGAAAAAAAATTAAATAAAACGAAAACACAGTAACAGAATTCATGTGTATTGCATTTCAGCTCATAGTATGTATAATTTTTCCTACTTTATTATTCTTCCATGTTTTATTTCACTTTGCCTTAACGAGGGTTGTTTTCACCTAGGTGATTGTGTTTTGTTGGATTGTGTTTTCAAATCCATTTTTCCACGTCCGAGGCTCTTGGGCATAGCAATACGTTGATCAACAACCTCCCTTTCGAGGCTCATATTCCCGGTATAAGTTCTGTGTATCAGGCACGATACTAGCACGAAGATTGAAACGAGGTGACGTTCCTATCAATTCGTTGTACGAGGCGTGTCGCCAGCACAATATTGCGTACGCTACTAGTAGTAAGTTGCCAGATAGACACACTGCCGATACTGTACTTGCGGATAAAGCTAAAGCATTAGTTTGTTCGCCCAAGTCCAAACTCAGTGAACGTCTCGCTGCGTGGGGAGTGTCCAAAATTATGAAAACAAAAGTCAGGCTAGGAATGGGTTTGCAGTTTAGAATAAGGTGAAAAAACCAGGAAGCTGAGAAGGAAACCGCGAGCGAATCATGGAGGCATATTGCCATTTATCCTACCAGCCCTAGGCGTTCTTCGTAGCCTTATCGCTGGTGAAAGTGGTATAGCGAGAACAGTGAAATCTGCTAAGGTAGAAAATAGTCAGTTGAGTGAAGCTATACATCACGATAGAAATATGGAGTCGATAGCAAAAAAAAGGCAGGGGTCTGTATCTTCGCCCATATCATGTAGGAGGAGCAGGAGGGAAACAAAGGAGGTGAAGGAGGAGGAGGAAGCAGTCTTAAGGTCGTTGCCCAACCGCCCCCTCACGAACTTTGATATACAGAAGTGTGTACGTAAATATCTCATTTTCGGGGTGTGTTTATGCGCAACAGATTGCCACATAGACCGAGATGAGTGGAGTGTGGAATAATACATCTAGATAATAGTCAAGGACCTGGAAGTCATTGGGTAGCATATCGAAAGTGTGGAGATACAGCTGAATACTATGACAATTATGGTAATTTACGAGCGCCACAGGAATTGAAAACATACTTGAGATGCGTGCAATTATATTATAACTATGAGACAGAACAACTGCCACGAGAAAAGGAACTGTGGCCACCTATGCCTGCACTTCCTTTCAAGGTAGGCTCTACTTAACGTGAATGCACTACATGTAATAATCAGTCATGTCTGTAACGTTGATCGTGTCGGGCGATAGCTCGCAATTACGCTCCGTGCACTTCCCTCCACTGAACCTGGAGGGCTCATGGTCGGTTGCACTAATAGATTTGCAAACTTATTTCTCTGTCCCGAACATAGATGAACATAATAGTATGTTTCGATATGTCACGGAGGGTGGTAAGAGAGGCGAGGTGAGCATACCTACAGGCTCGTATGAGATTGCAGATATAGGCGAGGTCCTTAAACATGCACTAGAGCCGAAAGTAGCGTTGACACTGCGAAGTTATTCCAATAATATACACAGTGAGATTTATTGTTCCGTTCAGATAGACTTTACTCAAAACGACACACTCGCCACAATGCTGGGATTCGAGAATGTGAAGTACGATGCGAATAAAATACACGTATCCACACTACCGGTAAATATTTTCCCAGTGAATGTTATAATAATCAACTGTAACTTGGTTATCGGTTCGTCTCTCAACGCCAAGCCTAGCCAAACACTGCATGAATTCTCCGCGATGGTACCACCAGGCTCTAAGCTAGTGGATGTGCTGAAAACGCTCATTTATGTTCCCATCGCCACAGAGAACGTACAGGACGTGGTTGTCTCGGTCGTAGACCAAGACAATCGTCTGATTAATTTACGCGGTGAGGAAATAACCGTACGCCTACATATATGCAAATACGGGTCTGATATTTAAGAAGGTAATAAAAGCAGCATAGTATACCAAACCGCGAGTTAGTACGAGACGAGCTTCGAGCGTACTAACATCTGAAAACGTGCGTTTCCTTCGTGGATTGGGACTCGAGGTCATCAAATATGGATGCGGAAATATTAAACATAGTAGAGTCGGCGGACTTCGAAGGCGCGATCGCCAAGTCAGAAATCCATACCTACACGCCGTACCTACCGGGTCATTTCGTGCCCTCGTCCGAGGTTTGAATTCCGGTACAAAACCAAGATATTTGCGCAGTATCGTGTAATTCTTATTTGAGGTTTCGAGGATCGATTGCAGGGGCCAATGGTGCTGTTCCTGTGACAACACGAATAATTAGTAACGGAATATTACACATATTAAGTGTAATCGCGTACGAACTGAATGGGTGTGAAGTGGCTGCAACACGCGATGTCGGAATCACAACTACCATAAAGAATTATCTCTCACTCACTCACAACCAACTAGCTGTGGCTAAAATGGCAAGCTGGGGAACCGAAGAGGACTATAAAGTTTATATCTATGATAATGGCAAATTCGAAGTTTGCATTCCACTCGCAATGCTGTTAGGCTTCGCCGAAGACTACTGCCATGTAATAATCAATTCCAGGCAGGAATTAGTCATTCTCATGGCTAACATACAAACGAATGCGGTGGTGAATACCGCAGCCGAGCCAGAAGTCACATCGCTGTCAATATGGTCTATCGAATGGCTGCTTCCACACGTCCAGGTGAAAATGTCCGAACGTGTGAAATTTTTGAAATGTGCAGAGAAAAGTAGGAACGTTGACATTGCTTTTCGCTTTTGGAGATTAGAATCATACCCGAGCATTCCGCAGTCACCGTGTACACACTGGAACGTTAAAACGTATTTTACAAGCGAGATACCAGGCTACATAATAATTGCATTTCAGACAGGCAAACAAAATGTTCTCAGTGCAAACCGTTCAACATTTTATCATGTGAATATATAGAATTGTAAAGCATTCCTCAACTCTGAGTGTTACCCGTATGACGATTTAAACATTTATTATGTGAACGGTATGTTTACGGTCCCATATCAGATGTACGCTGACTTTCAGAGAGCTTATTATGGACAAACTCAGTCACCAATACTGGAACCCAGCCAGTAAATGACCACAGCACCCACACTGATGTTTGATGTGAGTAAGCAGGACGACAGATTGAAGACGGGTGTTGTAGACTGTAGAATTGCATTGACAGCCGGGGAGAATTTCCCCGCCAATACACAGGCATACGCAATGGCGATACACTATAGGTTGGCCACATACAATGCTCGTGATAGAATCGTTAAAATACTCACCTAATCGTCATTCGTCGTCACACCATGTTCGCGAACATACAGGGCTGCATGTCTCCACGCGGTTTCATAATGAAACATATTTGTATAACGAAAGCACGGCTACAAGTACATTTCTGCCACCGTTTCCATAGTCCTCACTCGACTTTAAGAGTAAGGTGACAAATAGTTGGTTGGAAAAACACTATCATGGTCTCAATTGGAATTATGGCGATGTGGAATATGATAAAATAAACTATGTACTTACCTCTATGTTGACAGCGGCGGAGGAGGCAGATGGTGTAGTCTTTGTGGTCGATCCCGAGCAGAAGCGATGGTTAACTATCCATTGCAGCACGAACGTATGTGACGTACAGACAGAGTATGAATGTCCCTCTTTGCATACATTAAAGTCTCGGTACACGACGATCCACGAGTGCAGAGAGTGTAGGATAGGTTGGTCATGCGCCTGCATGAACGCGCTACTATTGAGGACTTGGGCTATGGAGAGCTGTAGGGGGTGAGCAATAGTATGTGTGTGTCTGCTAAGGACGTGGTGGTGGGTGAAACAATATAAATACTTGTCCATCACAGAGGTTATACCATAGTACTCGCGACCAACCCTTGCACGCTTCTCTCTCTCTCTCTCTCTCTCTCTCTCTCTCTCTCTCTCTCTCTCTCACACACACACACACACACCATGTACATAGCATTCAATCCTCTTAACGTAGATAAGTATGCAGATGTTACAATCGGCTACCGACGTATTCACGTCAAACCTCCTGGACTAACGGAGCAAGTGGAAAACTGTACCGGACTGGAACATTAGGTATGTCAAAACAAAGAGGAATGCTTCGTCCACTACTCAACACCATGCAGTGTGATTGCGTATCCGATGTACTACCTACGTCCGAACACGGAGCTGCCTTGTACTACGGCTGCATTTCTAGAGCGCGCAAACGAATAGAATATACGCCAGGTGTGGTTTGCCCACTCAATTGCATATGAATAGAACCATCCCGCCAGCAATGTAATTACTCGTTGGACTGAGACGAGTACCGGTGAGCATCATATGGAGGTCATGAAGCGTGGAGCAATTACATGGACTAGAACGTGTTCTCTCCTGACATGTGAGGGTTACTTGGCTACACGAATGTGAGTACGTCCCGCGTATAAGAAGCAGCAAACTTCACATCGAGCTCGCAGTCATCGTCAGTGCAGTCTTCACGAGACAACCCCACAAGCAACATGTTCGAGAAATGTCACTGTGTGCAGTTCTAGCCAGAAGATTCAAACTCCTACTCCTGCCATTATTTTGGATATAGAAGAGTTGTATTTAAACCAGAGTTTGCCTGCGAACAAGTACAGATATGCGATGGTGAAAATCATTTGTGGGGTTACCACGATGCTTGGGATGAGTTTCACAGTGAGGTTCTGCCATGCTACAAGTACGAAAGATGTAATGTTGCTAATCTACTCCCGAACACTCGCCTACCTACATGCAGCCATATTATAGCACTACAAGCAAATTTTTAAGATATTACCGAAATGCTGCGCGAGAACAGACAAGTGGAATTCGCCCTCCGCAACAAAGATGATGGCTCAATCTGCAGATGGACGAATGAGTGCACAGGTCACATGCATACCACATCACAAGAAGTCTGCGGCAGAAAATGGATTCTACCATGTTCAGCTAAATTATGCAGCATATTTAAGTGAAAAAACTTTCCTTACATGTATACAGTACAACTTCAACATGGGTGACGGTGTCAACGACGAAGCTTCGGTCCAGGGAGAGCTGAGATATCGCAGCAGGTGTAGGTGTATGGAGACTGTCTGTGTCCTTGAAAGCTTACTAGTGCTGTTGGCGGATGTTTTAAAATAACTGCAACGTCACATACTGAAGAGCGCAATATAAGTCTCACTACTACTACTCTGCCGAAGATGAGTGCGCCATTACACCCAGAGGCTGCCTAAAACAGTGTGACACCAGGCCATGCTTGTGTCACATACAATGCCAGGGAGAGTCGTATGTATAGTGAGAACTGTAATGGCTCGGAACATTGGATTTTAGCTCATAATCCACAAATGTTTGAGCGAGTTGGTAGAGTGCACTGTGCCTGGGAGGTGTACTGTGTACAACATGAGGGAGGACACACCGATACCTTGCAGTTCAGACGAGGTGGAGACACACGCATTGTTGAAGGATGCAGTAAACTACCACCTCACTAACCTGCCTGATTCGCTGCCTAACATCACAATTAACGAGCATGACTTCACCACGGAAGATATCACCAGGCCACCCACCATACCGGCTGGTCAGCTACCTGACGCCCCGATGTCGCCTACTGCTCCACAGCTGCCTGACGTCTTGGCTACTGCTGTTGTCCAGCTGCCTGACACCACGACTGCTGTCTCCACGACTGTGACACCGAGCCACAAGAGGACTGCGAAGGCGAGGGCATCTCCAGGCGTTAACGAGAAGACTGAAACATCGCGGAGACGGCCTCGAGTCGCTCGCAGGCGGTGAAGGGACGTCAAGTCAGCCAGCGCCGAGCCTACAATATGTCCGGCGTGTGGTGTCTGATACCATCCAAGCACCTTCCGCTACCGGACATTGGATCGATGCCTGCCAACGAGGTGAAAGATTATCTGAAACGGGTAATGTGTGAATTAATAGATGTATTATGAAAGTTCTGTTTATAGTGTTTGTGTGTGTGTATTTTGGAGAGAGAGAGAGAGAGAGAGAGAGAGAGAGAGAGAGAGAGAGAGAGAGAGAGAGAGAGCTAAACATAATGTTTTTTGGTTTGCAATGTCTTGATCAGTATTATTTCTGTAGTAGTAGTGAACTTAAGCGCACAATCATTGTTAACTAAAATTCTCAGTCCTCATATCTGTAGTCAGAGAGAGAGAGACGAATGTAATGTTTTCAAGTAAGTGCACATTATTATTATTGTGGTTAACTGAAAATCTGTCAATATGACTGTAATGAGATATGGAGGCAATGTTTTCGAGTAATCACACACAACATAATTATTTGAAATTAATTACATCTGTATAACAGTTTGTGAATTCATAGACACCATCACAGTGATGGCAAAATTTTATGTCAAAAAAAGATGAGTTTATTTAATTTAAATATCACTAATTCTATACAGCACTGCAAAAGTAACTATCATGGGTAAAATTTATTGCGAAACTAATAAGATTTGTATGTGTAGCAAAAAAATGTGTGTATATTTGTAACCAATACGTATGATTTTATTTACCCCATTGTCATTATAGTAATAACATGCATATGAAAAAAGGTAATGCTTGCTTTCCTTTAAATAACGCTGGCAGTAGTCACTGTACTTCTCGTTTGCATACTGAAGGAGATCAAGTCTTGAATAAAAAATTGTATCCATCTGAGGTGGCAAGTACTTTTTTTTAAATTCCTTATATTGACAGTAAAGGTAACATACAAAAAAATTGCTGCTTACTTTTCCTAATCAGTATTCTCTGTACGCAAGTACTATGGAGTCATATAAGTTACTTCAGTCGAGAGAGTGTGCACCAGCAAAATGTTTGCATGTAAAAAATAGCTCATACGAGCAAATGAAGTAACATTATTCTCAGTAGAGAGAGAGAGAAAGAGAGAGAGAGAGAGAGAGAGAGAGAGAGAGAGAGAGCGAGAGCGCGCTCGTGGTGGAAGGACCACATGTACACTATAGCATGCGAGCAAGCCGGATGTACTCTGTGAATGCAAACTGTAATCGCTGGGGACGATGCGTGTGTGCCATGGCTACACTCGTAGACTGATATAGAATACTAACGGCAGATATGGGCGCCGTAATGTCGCCTGGTCTCGGCCGTGCGCCCAGCCGCGCTCGCAGTCCGAATATAGTATGTGGACAATAATTAGTTATGGTGGCGCCATAATGTCGCTGGCTCCCGTGGCCGAGTGGACAGCATGTGCTCTCGCCCGTATACTGGGAACAACAAGTTATGGTCAACGCGATGGCACCCCGAGCGAGGTAGGGCGTGGTCAAGTCGGATGTGCTACTTACGTAGGAAGCGCCACATATAATAGGCCTCCCACTGCGCCGCGTCTAATCACTTGTTATCTGGCATCTGACCTGTTCACATCGTGCTCATCCAGATAAACACGCTGTCTTCGTTGACTTCAGCCTTCGTTAGTAGTACTACACATCCTACATCTGAGGTTAGTGAACATCATCATATAGTGAACTATATGCTATTCACTGTAAAGTGAGCATTTTTTGAAAGCCACCTCTCATTTGGAATAAATAGTCAATAAATATATATGTAAAACTTATCTCATTTCGATAGCCCCTCTCATTTGGAATAATAGTCAATAAATATATTTAATTTTTACCTTAGCCGATAATTGCCGTGTGCTGCAGAGGTGGTTAATCAATAGAAGTAACTAGTATGTCAAAAAAGTGCTCACTTACTGTGACCAGCATATAACTGTTAATGTTATAAGCTGTTCACGTTAAAACGATCACTTTTTTTAATCAGTCGTTAAGATATCCATCTTACCGTGGCACATTTCATTCACCACATCTGTTATAAAATTTATACGTGAGCACAGAGCAGTGACTATTTGCTGTAAGGATGATTTCAAAATTGGTCATTTAATAGTGGACAGTCTGTATGTGTGTGGCGAGGCCAGTAATAGCGAGAGACCGTTACATTAGATAGTCAGCCGCCCTCCTTGCCACCGTCGTCCTCCAGCACGTTCCTCTTGTAGAATATATTCATTTACCGATGTAAGCGTGATGTTTAGTTAGTTCACGCTACGAAACATTTCCTGTTCTTTTTTATTAGAATGTGATGAGAATATGTTGTTTCTCTGCACATGGTTTTGCTTACCCCACACACCATCCACCAAGGCGATCCTGGTTAGATCATCTGCGGAGTTTCTCTCGTTTTTCGCATGTGCTGGACGAAGTTGCAGGTCTGTAGATCTATAGTTTTTCCCTGCCCTTTCATTGCGGACTCGCTCCATACTCACCTCGCTTCACCCTCATCAGCTCTCAAGATCTCGATGTCAAGAACCGTCGAAATTTCTTCATAATGATGAGTCACACACACTTCAAGTCAAAACGATGTTTAAATAATAATTATCGTTATTTGTACTGTTCGGCTATTGTCATAACTAAAGAAATCATTAGTTCTTATAACTAAATATCGTTTTAGGAATGCAATAGCAAGGTGTTTCAGAATAAAGTTTGAAGTAAATTAGCATTAACTATGACAAATGTTATTCTTGTATGTGTGCGGGAGAGAGTACACAGTCTTCGCGCGCACGAATGTCGGAGAGGCGTGACGTGCGCTCGGCAGTTCCATGATGACATATGGATGGTAATGTAATGGAATGGCTAGGGAGATAGAGAGTGGAAGGATTCTGAGAGAACCTTTTTTTTGTACAGTCTCTCCCCCTATACTAAGTACATGTGTTAGGCATTGTGTTTCCCATCAGTAGTCTACACTGCCACCTCCCCTACACATAGATTACCTCCTGGTCACCGCTTGACGTCGAGCTGCCTTCCGCGCGTTCCGTCAACCAGTTGAGAAGTTCGTCTACGTTGGGTGTTTTATTTACAAAGAATATGGATTCTTCTTCGTCCTCTTCGTCTTCCCCTTCTTATTTATCATTATCTCCACCATCATCATCGTCATCGCAATCATCTTCTTCTTCTTCTGTTTCATCTCAGACTCTGTGTAACATACCTGTGATGCGGCCACTGACAATCTAGTGAAGACTTTGTTATCGGGTGTTTGCCGATCGCTCGAATGGTTTGTGCCACACAACGCGTGTGCGATATGTGTGATGCATCATTTACTCATGCAGGCGACCTCACCACTTACTTAGCAAGATGCGTCGGAGCAGTCAGACATAGTGCTCCAACTCATTGTAAATTCTGTAATAAGAGTTTCGCCAATGCTAATTATGCTAGACGCCATGAGCGTAATTGTTGGGCGAACTCCGACGCCAAATCACTGGAGTGGGAGGCAATTTACAATGGCCAACAATCTTCGGGCTCACAGTGCCAAGTATACTGATTTCACTGCTCCACCGCAGGTGAAACGCGCGCGCTTAGCTCCCCAGCCAGGGTCGTCCTCCGCTCCACAGCCCTCTCCATACGCTGCAGCACGTCATATTGCTGCGGAGGGGCGATCTAGCCGCCCAGCCGTTATCGTGGGCGCTGGCGAATCAAATGTATATGGGTTTGTGGAGGCTGAGAACGCGTTTCGCGGCGTTATGAAAACGAACGTAGCAGAAAACACATTGATATTTGAATTTACATCGATAAGATGAAAGGTAACATAGTAGGACAGCTGGAGCAGGAAATCGAAGATCAAGACGCAATCGAATTTAACGTATTCCTCGAATGTTACTTGTGGTAAGCCAGAACCACATGAAAACGAAACAGACCAGCGCATCTTCAAGACCCGCAATGTTCCCATTTATACCACAAGCGATATAGAAGCTGCTGCGACGAATGCCATTAACAAGATTTGTAAGGAGGAAGAAGATTATATGGCGAAGGGAAGTGGTTGGTCCCTCACAGCCGTGAAAAGGCTCCAGCTTAGAATTAATCAGTTTGAGCTGGTGTGAGTCCCGCCATACATCCCCCTACCAGCATCTATTGGCAACAAACATGCGATTATTAATCCCCAGAACCATGATCAACAATGTTTCGACTCGGCTATCCTAGCACGATATGTAGAGGGGGAACATCCTGGGCGTGTCAACCAGCGATATTACGATCTGGAGAGGAAATTTAACTTCAGCGGGCTAGAGTTTCCCACCCCGATAAACCAAATATCGCAGTTCGGGAGGAACAACGTCGGGGTAAGCGTTAACGACTACGCAAATGACGAAAATTAAAAGGTGGTCCTAATACGCATATGTAAAGAAGAACAATGCAATCACTTTTATATATTTATCCTGAAAACACAAGATACGAACTCTCATTACTGCTACATATCAAATTTCTCCCGATTAGTACACTCTCAGATAACGAATCACCGTGCTGTTGTACATGTTTGCAAGCGATGTCTCAGAGCGTACGATGATCAACCGAGGGTGACAGGGCTTACAGGTGCTGCAACTCTAGCCGAAAACAGGAGGTATTGCAACGAGCATACACAAGTTCGTGCGGACATGTCAACCCCCACAAAAAACGGCAAGCCTCCTGTGGTCAAATTTTCGAACTACCATAATATAGACAAGGTACCAATAGTTGTCTATGCAGATTTTGAAGCAGTATTACTTCTCATGTCATCTTGCCAGCCCGACCCTGCTACTTCATACAGCTATAGGTACCGGCAGCACCAAGCATATAGTTATAGGGCCTACGTCAAGGTTGACAATGATGAAATACCTGCCTCCCAGACCACTTGTTTCAAAAATGAAGTGTACGTGTATGTTGGTGAGGACGCAGCGAGCAAGTTCATGAAGAAAATCGTAAGGATTGGGCATCTGGTGAAGAGGATATATAGCCAGTCCGAGCCGATGCGTGCACTATCCACGGGCGAACGGACTGACTACGTGCTAGCAACCATCTGTTGCCATTGTTCAGGCCACTTCACCCTCAATAACCGGAAAGTGCACCATCGCATCTACTTCACCGGCAATTATATCCGGGCGGCATGTAATTATTGCAACAAGCTTCGTCGCCGCCCTCAGAGATTGCCCATCTTGTTCCATAACCTGACGTAGGATCACCATTTTATTATTAGACAGTTAGGATATAAGGAGGACATTTTTACTATCCCGCATACGGAGAATAAACTTATCGTGTTTAGTAAATGTTTAGGCGACAAGTTTAGTATACAGTTTATCGATACGTTTCGTTTTATGTCTGCCACCCTCGCCCCACTTGCGCAGAACCTACCAACTGCTGAATATAAAAAGAACTGCATCGTTATTTACCGATCCCCGGCAGTTTGAGTTGGTGACTTGTAAGGGAGTTTTCCCCTACGTCTATGTCACATCGATGGGGAAGCTGCAAGAGACCAGCTGCCGGGCATCGAGGCGTTTCACAACTGGCTCACCGACTCAAACATTACGGCTGAGGAACACAGTCATGCCCAGACTGTGTGGGCGACATTTGGTTGTGGGACGCTGGAGGATTACTCCAAACTTTATTTGACTACAGACGTCGCAATTTTATGTGACGTATTTGAAAATTTCCGGGGGCTGTGCCTGACAACATACAGTCTTGATTGTGTGCGCTACGTCAGTGCCTCCCGATTCTCATTTGATGCGATGCTGCACAAGTCGGGTGTGGAGTTGGAGCTCCTCGTCGACTACGACATCCACCTATTTGTCGAGATTGGTATCCGAGGAAGGGTGGCTCAATGCATAAAAAGGTATGTGGTGGCGAACAACAAATGCATAGCCACCACGTATGATGTCAGCAAGTCATCTACATACCTCCAGTATGTTGATGCAAATAATTTATATAGGTGGGTAATGTCCCTCCCACTACCATACAGTGATTTTCAATGGAGCGACATGTCCATTGACATAATGAGCGTAGCGGACGATGTTGATATTGGATACATACTGGATGTAGATGTAGAGAACCCTTTAGCACTTCATGAGGCTCATAAGGATCTGCCATTCCTGGCCGTGGGTGAGTGTCCACCGGGGTCTAAACATGCTAAACTCATGACCACCCTTGAGGAGAAGAAAAATTATATAGTGCATTATGTTGCCCTCAAACAGGCGATGGCTCATGGGTTGAGACTGAAGGCGATTCATCGTGTCATCCAATTCACTCAGAAGGGGTGTCTTAAGCCATATATTGATTTGAACCCGGCAAAATGCCAGGCAGCCACAAATGCCTTCGAACGCGACTTTTTCAGACTTATGAATAACGCAACTTATGGCAAGCTTATGGATACAAGCGAAAGCGTCATCGGATGGAGCTTGTAGGCGATGGACCACGTGCAAAGAAGTTTATCTCAAAACCCGCCTTTAAATGTATAAAGGTTTATGATTCATCGTCATAACTAGTTAAATTGTATTTGGAAAGTATACTATTTGACAAGTCCATCTACGCTGGTTTTGCAATCTTACACCTGTCGAAGACCCTAATGTATAGGTTCCACTAAGATGTTATGCGTGCACGGTATGGCGATAGTGTCAGCTTGGTCTATAGCGACACGGACTCGTTCGTAATGGAAATCGCCTGCCCTGATTTATATGCCGACCTCGCCTCAGACCCGGCGCTCATGGACGAATTCGACACAAGCGCCTACCCTCCCACTCATCCCTGCTATCAACGCCAAAGTGATTGCTAAATTCAAGGATGACTGTGGAGGTAACGATATGATGGAGTCGGGCTGAGGTCTAAGATGTGCGCTTACAAATGCAGCGATAATGTCGTGAAGCGAGCTAAAGGGGTACAGATGTGCGTCGTGAAAAATAAAGTCACATTCGATGACTATAGACGAATCTTAGTGGAACAGCGGGAAATGAGTGTCAAGGTCAATAGTATTCAATCGCACCATCACGGCATTTATACACAGGGTACTAATAAAATAGCTCTCTCGTGGATGGACGATAAATGTAAGATACTAGCCGATGGTATACACGCGGTTCCGTAAGGCTATCGTGAGTAATACGCGTACACATACACGCACTGGGGCAGACATGTCTCATTATATATGTGTCTGTCCCCGGGAGGGCAACCGGGTCGGAATGCATAGTAGGAGGCAGTTCCTTGCCCCGAGATTGTCGCAGCAGAAGCACTTCCAATCCCCTCTCCCACAACGAATGTATGTGCATGTGTTGTCTGCTAGCCCTAACCCACACGCTAGTAAGCACACGTCAGTCAGTCACCTTGTCTTCCCATTGGTATAAGTTGTTTCTACAAATCAATCGTACTTGTTTTTACAATTAATCCTACTTGTTTCTACAATTAAAATTGTTTTACAATCACCTATACTTGTTTCTACACATATACCTACATGTTTCTACAATCATTCACACCTGTTTCTACAATCGTCCATAGCTGTTTCTGCAATCTATCATACGTTTTCTACAATCGTTCATACATGTTTCTACAATCTATCATACTTTTTCTACAATCGTTCATACTGGTTTCTACAACCTATCATACTTTTTCTACAATCGTTCATACTGATTTCTACAGTCGTTCAAACCTGTTTATACAATAATTCATAGTAAAATATGCTGACTGACTGATACCACATATGGTGACTGATACCACATATGGTGACTGACTGATACCACACGCAGAAAAAAACTACCATTCTGCAGCACATGCAATAGTTGCTGTTGTCGGCGACACGTTATCGCTATACGTGTTTCTGTTATGATACATGTACTATTTCACATACATACTCAACATATATGTAATTTCACTCATACATCTCAGTGATTTCATACACGCATGGGTTGGCGTCTATGTTGAGTCTCCGACCTGGGAGAGCCAATTCCTGGGGGACTCAACGCTTATCCTAGCGGGGTTATGGATGTGAAATGGTACTTGTATAATACATGCACTGTATTAGTCTGTTTGTTCGTATCGTAAGTACATTTCTTCTCGTTACTGTGCTAACCCCTCTTTTCTCTTTCTATATCTTTATCTATTTTCTTGATCTTTGGCTGTCTCACCTTTTCTGTGCGTTCAAATGTCCGCTTTGTTTTTTTGTTCTTTATGTGTGTTGTTTTCCTTTTTTTTTTGTTCGTAAACCACCTGTACACTACGACTTCGACGCCCCTGGTATTTTTTCCCCTTGCATATAAGGAAAAAAAACAGTAAACAATAGTGGTGGTATCGCGAGCGTAGTGTATTGTCTCGGTCTCAAGTCTGGGAGCCGTCCGCATGGTTATGCCATGTAGACGGTAAGTGTGAGAGAGAAGCCAGGTAAGTATAATTTATCCTACTATTAGATCTAGCGAATTAAGTTAATTTTTTAGTGTACTATCGAGTCCGTGAAACAAATTAATTGTTTACTATTATATATAATTAATCACGTATCAATATTTTTGTATGTATAAATAGTCCAGTGCTTTGTGAGCGTGTGTGCTGGTAGGTTCGTTGGTGTACGTGCAATAATAATAGTTTTTCAGCGATTACATGTATGTCCGGCGAGTGCGCGTTCTCTCGTTTAAGACTTATTTCAACTCTTATCGGTTCACATGCACGAATCCAGGATTTTTTGAGTTCACACTTAAAATAAGTTACCAGTGCTCCTGGCGGACGATGACCGAACACAAGATGACCGCCAGCGCTCCTAGCTGCCATCAGTGGAACTTCACTCTGGTGGCGAGTGCGAGAATCAAAGATGGTCGCAAGCACACACTGTAGCAGCCGATGTGGGAATCAAAGATGTGTAGCAAACAAGATGGCCGCCTCCAGCAGACGATGGTCGCCACCAGCAGACGACAAACGAGATGGAAGGAGAAAACCCCCTCCAAAAAGGAGAGAGTTGATTGAAGGAAGAGAGGAAGAGAAAGAACGAAAGAAGAGAGAGAGGAAAAATAGTGGAATGCAAAAGAAATAAAACTTGGGAGGACCCCGAGGAAACCCTCGACAATGGACTGCAAGAACAGGATTTGAGAAACCAAGATGGATGCTGTCGAAGACGATTACAATAGCAGTAATACAGTATATTGGCTGACAAGATGGTCGACTACTTACTGCCTGACAAGATGGCCACCAGGTTATCAACAGGAATGAAAGAGCAGGAAGTTCCGCGCGACGTCATCCAAGATGACCACCGCCAGTCTGGCAGTCCGGCGGCAGGTGCCATTTGTCCATGAAGGAACTTTTTACAACTACTCTCCGAGCTGTTCGTGATCTGTCATTCCTGTCTGCCGGAGGCCATCTTGTCCGCCATGTAGGATCCAAGTGACCTTGACTTTTTGCCTTGACTCGGTGACCTTTGACCTTGAAAACCCAAACATCCGAAATCCCAAAAATTTCCAAAGAATTAAATATATATATAAATTTTAAAAAAATTATAAAAAAGTCACCGAGATCAAGGTCAAAGGACAAGGTCACCTGGATTCAACATGGCGGACAAGATCACAGCCAGCCGACCGAAATAAGAGAGCATGAATAGCATCGAGCTCCGAACCGCTTACCCGTTAGTGCCAAAACGGTTTAATCATTCTACTAGCATTTTACGCCACAGTTACCAGAAAAGCGACGTTACCAAAATAGTTAAGATAACCACGTCATTTGAATATATTTACATGAAAATGTACAACGTTGTATGTGTACCTGTGCAGTTATCATCTGTTAAAACACCCAAAAATTACTTGAAACAGGAAGTATTACGTGGGCCATATGTCTAGAAATAGTTCATTCAAACGCAACTCTGTTATGAAAGGATTATAGGTGAGTGGTAAAGTCTTCTTTGCGTTCTAATCTCGCTCCAAAATAAAGTATTATAACTCTTTTTTAATTTCTTTTTTTAAATAGTGAAACGCCCACTTAACGAAAATTTGCTATGTTGCCGTGGGATTTTTGTATGTGTCGGAAGTAAAGAAGTACTAACTATCAAATATGCGGAGAGGTTCCGTGGAATAACATAAACTTCTTAAAAATTTGCGGGAAATAATATTAGGGAAATTTCTGGTACTAGTATATTGTCGTAAATTTATGAAATACTTCTTACAGTGTTCCAGAAAAATTGTTGGAAACTACTCTACTAAACAATATGTAGTTTCAGTGAATTATACTACCGAGCACCTGCAAGTCAGCGAGTTAAACAAGACGCGAAGACTCAAAGTTTATTGTCACACAATCTCTCTCTTTTCACCCACGCGGGGAGAGATATAAACGGTATATCGTGTTAAAGGTAGTTTTTATATTTTATTCCCGTTAAAAATGCTACAACTCCAGTGGTCGACAGCAGCTGATTAAAAATTCTGCCCCAAATTGTGTTATTTTTTATTTCAATGCATTATGAGGAGAACGCTTGTGTGCATGTACTCCTTATTTACTGAGTAAATAAAGTCTAATACAAAACCAAGAATGTTTTAATTTCGTTCATGTATCACGTGCCACGTCTAGATCGCATGCTGTAATGGTTAGAAGTAAATAAAGTTATAAACTTAATTACCTTTTAACGTTGTGGTTAATAAATAGCATCAAAGCAAAAATTAAAAGTTGTTTTGACTCAGAGTGAAGCTTACTGTCCAAAAATGTGTCATTTACGGCCAGTATTAAGAACAGGTAATGTGAGAAGAGGTGGGGTGGATCAGCAATGAAGTCAGGGGGAATAAATGATAGCACTCCTAGAAAACTCCTGCATTACAGCGGTGTAAAACACACTCGCGTTATAAAGAAAATAATATAGTTGGAAAATTTGTTGATGGTTAGATGCTAGTGAACAACTATTGAACTATTAAACAAACCGTAGGTCCAGATTTTAGACTACATATCTTAAACGAATTTGTGTAGAGGTTGCTAAAATAATTTTTGTAAACTAATTACTTTCTAAAATTTCATGGACACTAATCAACCTCTAATAGAGCAGTGCGGAGTTAGCCCATTTTCCTTTTGGCTTTGTATATCGAGAGCATATTAATTTTCATTATGTAAACACCATTGCCATTAGTTCATTATATTATTTACTTGCCATTCAAGAATTGCAAAAATAACAACAAAATGTACCTTTCAAATATGGATTCAAGTATAAGCATAAGAGTGCCCTTATTTGATCACATTTTAATTAAAATCTACATCACAAATAAAAACAGTGTGCGGGTAACTTGAATTAAAATTGCCTGGCATTAAAAAAAAAAAATACAATGCTCACAGATTTTACGTGTCTGTAAAGGTGAAAAGGCCCATTACGAAACAAATCTAACCAGCCAAAATAAATTACTTCAGTAGCGCACACTCCTAACACATATACGAATACGTGTCAATAAACTCCGCATACACAAATCAAAAACGTAATCGAAGCACAATTTGCCAAGGAAATGTGGAATAGTATAACGCAGTTTATTAGTTGATTTCAGTTGAATAGTATACTGCTGATGAAGGGTGGGGAGAGGGCAATGGTAACGAAATAATATTTGGAATGGCTTACTATATTTCAGAAAAAATTGCAGTCGAAAGTGAAATATCTGAGATATAGTGCAGGGGAGACGCTGTAAATCTCATTAACAAACCAAAGTATACTTCTAACGACAGTATATGTGAACGAAAGTGCGTAATTTTTGCACATTTTGATTGACATGGCTATAGAGCAAGTATAACCATATTGACATCAAAGTTTCTAAATTTTCTTCAATGCCGTACAGTATTTAATTCAGTGAAGTAACTAATTTGTTCACTTTCATAGCCGTCCAATGAATGGTGCAATGGTAACCTGTCTGTTGATCACTCCGCCAAAGAAATTTTAATATAGAAACTAAAGGTTTGCTCAAATTCATGTTTTCGTAGTTTCTATAAATGGGTCCAGAAGATCTGTACGCACATAATTTAAGTTACGTTACACAAAAACAACAGCTCATAAAGATTTTTGGTTTTCTTTGGTCACAGAATCGGCGTAAAATACACTATATTTGAAAACTACGCGGTATTTTAGTACAAGACTTAACAAACGTGCCTGTATGTTTTTTAGTAACTAATTCTCTTAAGTGCATTTTTTAAACTGAATACAGTTTAAACGAGTGTATTGATGATCATTTTTAGGTATGCAGATTTAGTTCATATATTTAACAGGGACAAAGGGACGTTGAGAACACCTTAATTTTATTACTCCATATAACATGATGGGGCCCCGCTGAAATTTCTATGGAAAAGTATTGCTGACGAAAAGAGTACACACCGGTGCATTAGTACGTGTGTAAAATCAGTGATATCTGCTTCTCGTGTCTATACCTCTGACATGCGACATACGTCCTTAATCCTCACTGCTGTATTTTTATTGGAAGACTGAAGATATTGTGAGTCATACATAGAAGCCAGAAATCTGGGAGATGTAATCGAGTAAAACATATGTTTTTCACCCTCAGCCCTTTTAAGGGATGGGGTGTGCCTCTCCATAGGAACTCTAAACAGAGGTTTTGTTCTCCCCCATGTCAACGAATTCCTCTTGAACTCATTTATCTAAACCGATGGCACTTCTGCCATCCCCTAAAAATGAGTCACATTAAAAAAAAAAGACAATTAACATCCAAAACTTTTACACAAATTACACTGCGAGTAAAATTTTTAACCAAATTAGCTTTGTAAACAAAGACATTTAGGATTATAATGTATCTTTCTGTGTGACTTTCTGTTCCTTAAATCCTCGGGTATCGCAAAACATATTTTGACACAACTCAGTATCTAAGTTAAACTAAAATTTGGTTGAGGTAACTGCAGCTTGTACTTTACATAAAATCCGAATTAAACGATTCACTATAACTTGCATAACGTTCATAATAAACGTAATTTAAAAAGAAAACATGTTTTCATAATGTAATTTATAATTATACTATATTACCCGTGCGACTTCGTTCACATGACATTTAGGGCTGCGGCCCCACTTGATATATATCTATACACTGCGGCCCCACTATTGTGTTCTCTACTCACTGAGTTTCTGTGGCCCCACTATTGGGTTCTCTACCCACTGAGTTTCTGCGGCCCCACTGTTGGGTTCTCTACCCACTGAGTTTCTGCGGCCACACTGTTGGGTTCTCTACCAACTGAGTCTCTGCGGTCCCACTATTGGATTCTCTACCTACTGAGTTTCTGCAGCCCCACTATTAGGTTCTCTTCCCACTGAGTTTCTGCGGCCCCACTATTGGGTTCTCTACCAACTGAGTTTATGCGGCCCCAACTATTGGGTTCTCTACCCACTGAGTTTCTGCGGCCCCACTATTGGGTTCTCTACCTACTGAGTTTCTGCAGCCCCACTATTGGGTTCTCTACCCACTGAGTTTCTGCGGCACCACTATTGGGTTCTCTACCAACTGAGTTTCTGTGGCCCCACTATTGGGTTCTCTACCCACTGAGTTTCTGCGGCCCCACT
This sequence comes from Dryococelus australis, assembly GCA_029891345.1. NCBI lineage: Eukaryota > Metazoa > Arthropoda > Insecta > Phasmatodea > Phasmatidae > Dryococelus > Dryococelus australis. The sequence continues at coordinate 90,354,083 of CM056995.1, read as the reverse complement.
ATTGGGTTCTCTACCTACTGAGTTTCTGAGGCCCCACTATTGGGTTCTCTACCCACTGAGTTTCTGTGGCCCCACTGTTGGGTTCTCTACCCACTGAGTCTCTACGGTCCCACTATTGGGTTCTCTACCTACTGAGTTTCTGCAGCCCCACTATTGGGTTCTCTACCCACTGAGTTTCTGCGGCCCCACTATTGGGTTCTCTACCAACTGAGTTTATGCGGCCCCAACTATTGGGTTCTCTACCCACTGAGTTTCTGCGGCCCCACTATTGGGTTCTCTACCAACTGAGTTTCTGAGGCCCCACTATTGGGTTCTCTACCAACTGAGTTTCTGCGGCCCCACTATTGGGTTCTCTACCAACTGAGTTTCTGCGGCCCCACTATTGGGTTCTCTACCAACTGAGTTTCTGCGGCCCCACTATAGGGTTCTCTACCAACTGAGTTTCTGAGGCCCCACTATTGGGTTCTCTACCAACTGAGTTTCTGAGGCCCCACTATTGGGTTCTCTACCAACTGAGTTTCTGCGGCCCCACTATTGGGTTCTCTACCAACTGAGTTTCTGCGGCCCCACTATTGGGTTCTCTACCCACTGAGTCTCTGCGGTCCCACTATTGGGTTCTCTACCAACTGAGTTTATGCGGCCCCAACTATTGGGTTCTCTACCCACTGAGTTTCTGCGGCCCCACTATTGGGTTCTCTACCTACTGAGTTTCTGCAGCCCCACTATTGGGTTCTCTACCCACTGAGTTTCTGCGGCCCCACTATTGGGTTCTCTACCCACTGAGTTTCTGCGGCCCCACTATTGGGTTCTCTACCCACTGAGTTTCTGCAGCCCCACTATTGGGTTCTCTACTCACTGAGCTAGTGCGGATCTTGGGAAGGAATGTAAGACAGCCCATAGACAAAAAAGAAAGGAGAAATAACGGAACTTTTTATTTTAACAATGCTTTTTTATACAGTAAAATTACAATTAGAATTTTCATGACGGAATGATATAAAATACAATAAAAATTGTTTTTAACTGAAATAAGAAATTTTTCCGGGATAAAAAGTAGCTTATGTCTCTCTCCGACCCTCCAAGTATATCTGTGCAAAAAATCACATCAATACGTTGCTCCATTTGGACGAGAAGGAAGGACAAACAAACACACAAACACACTTTCCCATTTATATAGTAGTAAGGATTCCGTCTTATTTTGTTCACAAATGTGAATCATTTTCGAAATTAGTTATCAAATATAATCAGGGTTTTATCCACTCTCTGTAGTGACATTTTTCGATAGGTCTCTTCACTAGCAAGACTTGATTTTACATGCATAGTCTCCAATGCATATGAACAATATATGAGCCAGCGAGCCCTCATTATAGCTACAGAATTTAAAAGAATGCATGCTTATTATGTAAAAAGAAGTTCTGATATCATTCGCAGCTATGCGTTGTTCCTTAAAATTCGAAGGTATCGTTAGAATGTCTAAACAAAAATACTTATAAATCGCCACATTTACTCATAACTACTGGAATGCTTTACTCATCAGTATGATATGGTGGGAAAGCATTTTCTCGTATAGTATTTTTACTTTGTGTGTCAGATTGCATACTAGTGTTGTATTAAGTTGATAATATTAATAAACTGCATTATTTATTTTGAGTGGGTTTCATTTGTTCTTAATTTAATTTTAAAGAACTCTTGACTTCTTCATGTGGCGACAGAGATACTAAAGTCATATAGCAATGCTAACAATATACATCCAAACTAATTTCTTCACTTTAATATATATGAAAAATCGAAAGAAAAAAAAATCTCAGTAAATAATATCTTTTTACCCTTGTACCCCCCACCCCCTTCATCAAAGCGAATTCCTTTTCATGCACACGCACGGGTGGTCTCGGCGCAATGAGGGGTAAGCTAGGGGTTACGGTTACAATAACTGACCCGCCCCTCCACCGGGGTGAACCCTGTTTCCACTGTGTCGCTTCGCCGGCGGAGAAGGGACATGATTGACAGCTGTTCTGATTGGTGTCACCGAGCCCTTACCCCTCCACTGCTGGTGGGACCGGCGGCTGCGGGCTATTGCACGAACGTTCTGCTCATCTTTTCCCTAAGCGCAGTTCTATGCGTGAAGAAGGTTCTGCATTGATCCAGAGGCGCAGCGACACTACAAATGTTGCCGCAGCTGGAAGGCCGGCAGTGCGTGATAGCAACCTGGCGATGTGCGGCGAATGGTGAACGGTGATCGGGCCATCAAGGGTCGATGAAGAGGAGGACTGGTGGCAGACTAAAGTGTGAAAGACTGCGGTGTACGCGTGAGTGTCGCGGAAGGCTATTTAATAAGTCGAGTAGAAGGCGGCTGTGTACGGGAGCGCTCGGGGCGCCACAAAACGTTTCGGAAAGGAAGTACTGGTGATACCTGGACTGAAAATGGTGCGATAGATAGAACGAATGACGCAGACTCTATTGTAAATACTGGGACTGTCAGGGATCCAAAATTTATTTCTAACAGTAATTCATAAGATGATAGAAAATTGTTAATAGATTGGTTTTAAGTGTTTGACTGCGTTTATTTATGTGATGTGATGGACGATTATGTAAAAGCTATTTGTAAATAGCAAGTGATAGATGCGTAGATAAAAGTCAAATTATAATGTGCCAACAGTACTAATGTTACCACTAAAGTAGTTCTTTGTTATATGTGAGGCATTAGTAACTAGTGTTACTTGTAATGTAATATACTGTCAAGCTATTAGCCTAATGTAAATATAACACTAAGTCCTTTTGTCACAGCGTTACCTCCTTACTCTACTGTTAACATTATGGCGGAGTTTATGTTGTAGAAAAATACATTTTGTGTTGAATTGATGTTAACACTTGCGTTAAAAATGTTCTTGTATTTTATTTTCATAAAAAACATTACGTCGTAAAATAAATTATGCATAATAGTTTTGTCACAAAAATAAATATTACCAACGAAACAAAAATAATGCTACGGCTGGGAGTGGAATCGAACCCACGCCTTCAATACTTGACGTTCTCCACTAAACCTAACGTTCTTCCAACTTTCGTATTTTAACATATCTGAAACGTGTTTCATAATGCGTGTATTCAAGAAATATAAGGACAAACTCCAGTTCCCTTTCGCTACGAGGAAATACTTTATGCTCCAGAAATAAACTGCTTTGCAAGGCTTGATAGCTGGTATAAGCTACATTTAGTTCTCATAATATGCTTTAAAATTTAAATTTAGTGGTTTCATTTTACGAGGTTATCGCTGTTCACTATTGTCCGCAATTTTACAACGTCAAGTCAGTGTAACCTTGTGTTGGCTGAACAATACTTTAATGTCTTAGTAACACAAAATGTTTTGTTCTTCCTGTTATTTTTAGCGTTATAAAACTTTTGGTTGCAGCAACATTATTTACAGGCTTCAGTTTCATCAACACTTCGACAGTATATTTGCATTATAGAAATATAATTTTGTAAAAATGGCTAACTTTATTAACTTTACCACAACATTATTAATTTTACTACAACACAAACGTGTAAAGAAATACCTTAACAGTATTTTTTTTTTGTTACAACAACATTAGACATTTTTATGTGCATTATTGTCTAAATATATAATGTTTATAGGTTTTATGATTGTTTGTAAACCAGTTATTAAACTATTAGCTCTTTGGTTTAACGAAAACCACCATCCCATAAATAGCCTGGCTTCGTTAATGAACTTTGAACATTTAAACGATATATTATTTGGTAGCAAAATAACAGTCCATTTTGTCGTATTATAATAAATTAGTTTATATGCGTCCATAATTGCATTCCTTGCCTTCCTGGAATAGAAACTCTGGAGTCAATGAATGATATTTCCCAATTTCATTTAGGACCTTACGTAATTCACATAGAGTAGATCTGGAGATAACATGTTCTTTAAGAGTAGACAACTACAGAGAATTTCCGACCCGGAGAAGGAAGCATTTCAGAGAAAATTCAGGAGCAAAGGGAAAGAAAATTGGCTTTCCTTTTTTGCTCATATTTTGGAACTAGAGTGTCACTTGAGAAAAAGTTTTCCAATTCTCTTAATGGTTTCTAAATGACACTACTTCAAGGGAAATCGTTTCGTAAATACTTAACATACCTTCTTCTCCTTCTCCTCTTTGATAAGTCTACTGAGATTAATTCAAGCCGAGAGAAATGTTACTTACGTATTTTTTTTATAAACTGTTCTTTTACGTTAAGAGAAAGACGAATGGCAACATTTCTTAAACAAACACGTTTTAATCCTGGTGTTACCTTTCTCCTAGATACTGTGAACAGTAATGCAATGTTGTTAAAAATACTATTGCCTGAAAAAAATTTCCCACTTGCCTTTCAATATATGAGTTCTTCAGATATATATAACTTTTATTTTATTAGTTATTTAAATCAGTGGCTCAGATTCATGGAATCATACTAAGAAGGTATCTTATGCACTAGTCAAAACGTTTCAATGCCAAAGTGGAAACTGAACGAGACACATCCTCGGGCATGAAGTATGCCTGTTCCCACAACCACGGATGTTGACCCACAACCATATATATATATATATATATATATATATATATATATTATATATATATATATATCTGTCTGTGTGTGTGTGTGTATAATCAATTTCACTAATGTTTTTAAAAATGTTATTGATTTAAAACGTTAAAACCAAGAATAATTCTATTTAATCACGAATCGCTTAAGTTAATCTACTACAAAATGCAAGCTTGCTATATTTGTGACACATAATTTAAATGAAATTTAATATCGCTAAGACGCGTTCTAAACAAATGAGCAAAGGATGTAATATGTAAAGTGATTTTTGAAATACTGTATTTAGAATTTGGTGTAATTTACTGTTATAAAAATTCTTTCAACAGTTTTCCAATCTGTAACAAAATTTTCTAACTGAATATTTACTGTGTGGTAAATGGCATGTATTGCAGCAAAATTGAACACAAAATTTTGCGCGCGCACACACACACACACACACACACACACATTATATATATATATATATATATATATATATATATATATATATATATATATATATATATATATATATATGCTTGTGTGTATGTTTGTATTCATTCATGTTTGTTTACTGTCAACACATTTTGGTGGTGTTCAAAAATGAGTTTATCCATTTCCGTTGACAGTCTTTTCGAAAGCAAACGGTTACTTCAACATTGCCCATAGTTTTCTCTCTTGCATGTCGTGATAATCCGCAGTTCTTGTCTTCCTCTGCACCTGTTAAACGCTCTACTTGAGGGGAATCAGCCCCTGACATCTTAGATTTATCAATATGGCCTAAGTTCCATTATAGAAGGTTCAACAAGATTTTTTGCATGATAGAACGTAAATTACAGTTTCAATAACTATATTACATTGTTACAGCTCCCCTGCTTTGTTAATTTTGAGCTGGTGTCAGCAAAAGTCAAGAAAATAAATACTCGAAAAATGGAACGAGTTTTTGTCTTTGTGTAGCCATAAAACATCAAACAAAATATGAACCACTATCTGCGGCGAAAATTCCACAAATCCGTGATGGTAGGTGCTGATCTTCCTTGGAGAACTCGCGACGGTCGTGGGGCTAGGCCACCAATATCCCAATAAAGCGATCCGTGTTTGATTCCCGGCGAGGTCACACTATGATTTTCGCATGGGAGAAACACTGCTTTGCCACATGAGGATACCGTGTGTTCTTTAGCTTGCAATCTTGTCTCTATAGGGACATCAGTGAGTATGATTGGTGTAGACCTCTTGCGGGGCTCTGCATCACACTTATGAGGGTCGTGTTAACAAACAATTTTTTTTCCTAGAGCCTTCTGTGGTGGCTACCAATGAATTGCGTGGCATTTACGAGCTCTTGGAGTATCGCTTTTGTGGCAAAAATTTTGAGCCGTAGCGGTTCGAATCAAACATCCTGTATTATTCAAAACTTTATGTGCACCAATATGTTTACCAAATGGTTTGGAGCCCGTTATTGTCTTCCTCGACATCCACAGAATGTAAAACAAAAAATTTGAATTTATATTCTACCTTCTTAACTGATTTTTAAGTTTCAAATTTTTTTCTCTTTCAATATAAAGTTTATTGTGTTAACATAAGACCCTTCTAACCCTACACGAATTTCTTAGAAATTGCAGCATGTTCGTTATGCATCATTGATAGAGACCTGAAAAATTCGCGAGTTCAATGACCTGTAGGCTATACTCTCTTGCCGTTTGTAAAAGCATGTCAATCACTGTTCATTGGTTGCTTGTTGTATTAGAGGAATACGGTGATTAGGTGTGCATTTTTTTTTGTATTTTTATAATCGGCTCAGAGTTGTACAGGAAGTGTAAACTAACGAGTGGACTAATAACATGAGCAATACAAACGCACGAGGGTTTGAATTATATCTTGTCCCGAAATAAATCCACTGTTTTTTAAGGTCTGTATTCATTGAACTTTAACTGCCCGTACATTTAATGAGACAACTTATTGGTACTTAGGGTCTTCATATTCCTTGTCTATATTTCTATAGCTCACTTCGGAACATGAATTTTGTTCATTTTACGTTAAAAGTGTTTGCCTCCCTCTGGGTATGAGAATTTTCGCCACGACGTCGCATTATTTCTGCATGTGACGCTGCTGTAATTTCTCACTTCGTTACACGTGCTTGTTCCAGCATTAAATGGGAACGTGAACACGCAGTGGTGTTAACTGGGTACCAGCGTGGGATTAATTGGGTGCCCGTTCTGTCATAGTTGCGTATCTGATATTGAAACACGCGCATTTCTGCGCCCACCTTCGTCAACCACCTAGATCTGATAGTGAACTTGACGAGCTTGAAAATTGTTTCCGTTACCAGGTCCTACGAGTACGAGCTGTTGGTTTACCTTCTCAATTTCATTACTTACAATGTTTTTGCGTTACATGTGCGTATTTGTAAACCTCACCTTGTATAGGCTGTTCACGGTAAAGTGAGCACTTTTCAAGGCCCTTCTAAATTTTTCCCTTTATCCAATTTCCATCTTCCTGCTGCTTTTTAATATAAACGTTGCAATACGACCAATAAACACAGTGTATACATTTTACCACCCTCGAAAATTAATGCCTGAGGCTGCAATCAGATATATTTATTAGTGGTTAATGACTGTTGGGAGGGTCTTAAAAAGTGCTCACTTTACCGTGAACAGTCATTAAATATTTTCTTTATGTACAATGGCCTTTCGCACTGGCATGGAAGCATTTCGTATTTTTAATATAATAATTTTATTTCCTTGTCTGTCGTTTATGCCAAAATGTATCCCAATTACGCAAACTGTTAATTTTTACATTTTTTCGTCATATATTATATATATATATCTTTATTAAGCACCTGTTATTTTGCGCATGGATACGTAATTTCACAGCGAATACATGTTTATTAATATTCGTAGAGCCAGCCACGCGGGCCTTTAGCATCGGGCTTGGTGAAGCATAAATAAATACAACAAATGAATGAATACTTGATTTAATTTTATGATACTAAGGGAGTCTCGATCTTAAAAAGTGCTCACTTTACTGTGAATAGCCTACAGAAGCGACAGGGGAATATTTTATCTTGCTATTTGAACTAGGCGATTGTTATGAAATTGAGTTTATATCTTATTGATATTGTTGATTATGGATACAACGTATAGTACAAAAAAATGTCTTGTGTATTTTAGATGATAATTTAAAAATAATTTTACTTGATAAATTTGCAAAATTATTTGAAATAAAGATTAAAAAGTTATAAATGAAAAAGGTTATTATTAGAGACCCGGAAATCTCGCCAATAAATTAGACTTCACAGTCCTTTGTGTACTCGAGCGTCAGTTAGTTGTTCATTGGCTGATGCTCCAGTTTTACCCCAAACCAGTTAGCATTGTATTCGGTCTTTGTTCTCTTCCAAGTCAATTACTGGGTCAAATTCGTCCAGGGCGTGGCTGACGAGCTATGATCCAATTGGAAAGTAAGTCAAATGTACGCGTGTTTGAAGTATAGATTGTCCTTAAAATCCGCTAAATGTCCAGATCTCTATTTATTATCTTTGTAATAAAAGTTCAGTAAAAACTGAAAAAGCTCAATTAATGCATAATATTGAATTTTCTTTGGAAAAGTTTTATATTTGAATTTCACAAAATTCAATATATATATATTTTTTTTTTCATTAAATTTGTTTTATGGCTTATAAACGACTATTAAATTTAGATTTTTAAAAATTTAATCTGAAATTTACTAGAGAAGATATAAAAAGCCAATGATCGATTAAATTAAGTTTTCAGTCCAATTAAAATTCAATTCAAGCTCGTGAGAATTTGTGAAATAATTTTGTTTTGAACTTAAATTTTTTTTTAATTCTGTTTTTTTTTTTGGGGGGGGGGGGGGAAATTCGGTTTTGAAGTTTATTGAAAATGTTAGTCAAATTTTAATTCTTATTCAAAATCTAATACAAAGTTTACTTAGAATTTTTTGTTACAAAATTTATTCAAAGATGTATTGATTGAATAATATTGAGTAATTAATTTTTTTTCACCTTGGATTGAATTTAATTGGATTAAAAATTTAATTTGTTCGAGTACCTGCCTTTTATATCTACTGTATCCCATCACACATTAACTTGTCATATTTTCTACGCGAATAAAGCTACCGTTGACAGCTAAAATTGACAACACTTTCTTGTATTTAAAGAATAAATTGAAATTTAATCACTAATTCTTATAAACATTACTATAAGCTGTTCAATGCAAACTGAACACTTTTTAAATCCCTGCTTACGATCTATTTGTATATAAGTTGTGTATTCTTCCGCCTTATGAAAAATTAACACTGCCAGGGGCGTCATCACTTTATTCATGCGTCGGTCAATTGAAACTGTGATATTATTAGACAAGTAAATATTTTATAAAACTACTAATTTTTACACTTGCATGCGTTAAAAATACAGGAAGCAAAATAAATCATTTAAGTTATCACAAATAGTTACCTAACACTTTTTATCCAACGTTGAGAACTAGAACTATTTTCTTTCCATCGATACCAACTTTACTGGGCACATGTCACTCAGTGCGCCTGTTAAAATATTAAGCAGGTAGCAGCAGTGAATTTTTTAAAAGATTGATTTCAAAAGTGCTTACTTTATCATGAACAGCCCTTACGCACCAGTATCTTTTCTGCAATAAAACCTTAACATTTTATTCAATGAACAGCATACCATGAAATAAAATGCAATTAACGGTCAGACCAAATTCAGAGACGGGTGATATATTTAATTACTGTTATTTTTTCCACTAAGACTTGTATTGGCTTATTAGTAAAATAAAGGAGTTTATGTTGATTCCATTTTGAAAACCATGAGCGAAAATTGTGCGCAATTATATAGCTAGCACATTTGGCGTCTTACAAAATAAAAAAAATCATATATTATAACCGAAGGGACAGATTATCTTTGCTAGCTGGCAAAATATCAGCGCTTTATAATCTGAAAGTAGTGAACTAAATATATGGTTCAAGTGTATTTTGGTAAGAGTCTAAACATTCGTAAGACATGTTCCATGCAAATTTTTCAAATCATTATTTTCTATACTGTTATGGTACCGATAGGTCTCTAAGAAATAGAGCAACAGATGCTAACATATCAACTTGATTTCATAACAGTTGCCTAGTTCAAACACCAAGATTGTAAAATCCGAATTGGAATATCGAACCCGCCAACAAAAGCGACCTCAATTCACACGAGCGCAAAGTGTTCAAAACGTGCTTCTTATTTGGTTTTGACGTGTCGAGAGTGATTTGTCCGGGAAGAAAAGGCTCGGCAGTGGTTCGAGCGCTGGCAAAGGTGAGGGGAAGAGGCAGAGATAAATTAAGAGCAGACAAAAGAAGCATCGTTCTCCCACGTCCTGATGGATGTTCGTGTCGATGCCGGATCCCTGTAAACATCTAGCCGTTTTCCACTTTTGGCCGCTACCCTGGTTCTCGTGCCGTTAAAGGGGTGCATCGAACTGCCAAGGAACGCGTAACTATACAGAGGCGAAATGGTCCTGTATTTTCCCGCAGAGTGATCGCTATTACCATTGCTATTCACGCCAAGACAATTTTTGACAAAACCAGTAGGTTTGCACCTAACTTAGAATGACAACCGCCTGGGCGCCTCTTTTGCGTCGATATGAAAAAAAAAAAAAGTTATTTAGTTGGGTACATTATGTCTTGATAAAGGCTGTTCACGATAAAGTGAGCACTTTTGAAATTAACCTTAGGAAAAACTCACTGCCCCTACCTGCATATATTTTCATGCTCCCAGTAAAGTTGGTAACACGGGATGGAAAGTAGTTCCACATCTTAAAGTTTAAAAAAAAGTTTTATAACCATTTGTGATGACTTTCTGCTTTTTTTCTCTGCATCGAAGTGTAATAATGAGCAGATTTGTAATATTTCTACTGATCTAATAATTTCATGTTTTCACTTCACCGACGCATTAATAAAGTGATGCGCCCCAGAAATGCTAATTTTACACAAGGCGGAATAATACGCAACGTGCATACAAGTAGATCTTAAGTAGGGCTTTCGAAAGGGCTCATTTTACAATGAACAGCCTATACGGATGAAATACACGTATGTGTTATTCATATGCAACATATTTCTTGCTATAAAAACCTTATCTTCAAATTACGGGGCTGTAATGGCATGAATTTGGTGTTTTCTACACTATAGGCGTCTTGTAGTGGCAGATATCTTAGTGTACAAAGCAAAATTAATGAGTACTTTTTAATTTGGTGTGACTTTATCTTATTATATAGGTATACAGACACACACACTCATGTCATAAAAATGACCGTCCCCAGCATCAGTTGTCACACATGAGCGAAAGTTGGTATATGTCGTACACGGTAAAATGAGTACTTAGAGGCCCTAGTTACTTTTTTCCTATCAACAACTTTTTATCCTTCCACCACTTTTTAAAACAAATGTTGCCGCGTGAACATTAAACACAGCTGTATATATTTCACTGGACTCGAAAATTAACGTCTAAGGATATAATAAAATATATTTACTGACTATTATTCCAAATAAGAGTGCGTCGGAAAGTGCTCGCTTTACCGTGAATAGTCTTTATACAAAACATCACGGTTAGTACTACAACTCATTTAAGTTCGATTGCAACTGGCTATGTAAAACTGCCACAAGCGGGTGCATGCGCTACATCACTACGACCTTGGTAACATGAACGGCTGAAAGGACGAAGCTGTGTAGTATAATCCGTATACGTGTGGAGTTATAACTTCATTGAGTAGCTTCTGTGCCTCAGCGAAGCATTCGACACATGTTAAGAGATCGAGAGAGTCAAATCATCTGACTTCAAGGGGGACGGTGATCGTTCCATTGAAATACCCGCGAACTGGACAGTTGCGATCGAACTGTGCGACGATATTTGGAATTCTGGGAACTCGAGGAAATACATAAGCACCGGACAGCCTAAGGGCGACCCAGACTGACCGACAAGCGCCATATCTCCGGCAAAAGTGTCACTTCCCACCATTCAGAGACTTGCAGAAACATTTTTAATGGCCCCTAAAGCGTTATTGCAGAAAATACTCGCATTCTTGGCGTCTCTTACGCTGTCTTTCAGTGACACCTCGGAGAAGGCTATTTCTTTTGATATTTTTTTTGTCGTAATCTGACGGCATGGCGGGAAGAGGAATGGCTATAAATTGGTTTTAGTGACGGTCCCAGGGTTTTTTCTTAACGTGGATGACAACCGGTATCGAGTACGGAGGGGCACTGGATGGCACACAAATCCTGACTTCATTGTTGAGCAGCACACTGTCAGAATGGGTGGCGTCATGTTGTTTGAGATGATCTATGATCGTCAGTCTTCCGTACCATAATTTATATTAGAACTTTTGAAAGTCATCTCATTCGAAATAATAGTTAAAAAATATATTTCTTTTTAGCCTTGGACGTTAACTTCCGAATGTGGTGGAAAATACACACAGTTTATTGCATACATTGCAATACTTATTTAAAAACATGGTTATAGGATTCAAAAAATTACTGAAAGAAAAATGTAACCAGGGTCTCAAAAGTGCACACTTTACCGTTAACAGCCTATAGTTATCAGGAGAACACTGAGAGCTCATCAGCACGTTCAGGGAATTCTGCAGCTTCGTGTGTTTCCCTTTACGATGTGGCTTCAACGGGAAAATTTCCAACAGGATAATATACACCCACAGGATAATTTCCAACAGGATAATATAGACATTAAGGGCCCCTCAGAACTGTGTTAGTGCTAGCGATAGCCTTCCTTGGTCAGTCCTATACCCAGACTTGTTGCTAATAGAACATGTGTAGAGCCATCTCGGACAGTAGCTTCAACGATCAACTTGTCTGCAGCATTTGAAATGGCAGTTGCAACAACTAAGCCGATGCGAATATTGTCAAGATGTCTCAATGACGTCACGTTTGACCGTATTGCCGTACATATCGTCGCGCTTGAGGTTGTGCAGCGATTTAATTAGGTATGTTTCAACTGTCCTAATTTTCTGAATAGACAGCTCATTTGTCTTGATGTAATCAGTTAGATGTAGGGATAGGTGTGTTTCGCGAAAATACTTATGGCCATGCTAGACTTCAATATCCTACATGTACAACCACAACTTCCTTCTGTTATTGGCCGCGTGCCTACGTGAGAAAGACATGCTATTATTTCATTGGGACAATCGTAACAAAATACTCCAGTACTGAACGTCCATGATTCACGGACAGACACTTTAGGCACGGGAAATTTAAAATCATCCAACCGCGAAAGTGCATATGAACAAAAGTGTTCTGGAGTTCAATTGGTCTTGAACCTGCCCCTAAGTATATGTAATATAGCTTGCTTTGCCATGTGCCAAGTTTTCGTTCCAACATCATCTCCTGGGTGCGAAAATTTTAATGGCAATGAGTATATGTATAAACTTTATTTTGCATTTAAATATTCGCTGCCTTTTTTAATCACATTTCCTGAAATATAGCCCGATTGATTTTTAACCTAGGTTAGCAGAAAGGACTTGTATTGCAATTTATTGCCTACCGGGCAATTATGTTCCACTGACATAAGAAAAATGTGTTTTTTTAATTATTATAACAATAATTCGTGGCTTTTTGTACTGTTATGACCTTACAATGAATAATTTTATAAGCACTCTGAGCTATATTCTTCTTTCAAACGCTACAGTAAAATGTATTGTACTATATTATTCACTTAAAAAATTTCCTACTTTACTTTATTTAACAGAGTGATAACACGTTGAAAAGCTTTAAAGCGGAGAATTTAAAAACTGGAATGCTCAGTACTGTCACACACTGTCATCTCCACTGCGTTGTGCAGCCTGAGGAAGTCAGGCAAGCTGAGTATTAATAGTCCATACTTTGTCCAATAATTCAGTTTTCTACCTTTTTTCTACTAATTAATATTGTAATGTAACTCAGATAAAATTTCACTCTTGATCCAAAATATGTCAAATGGATATAAACATCACCACTGCAAATAAAATTTAGATTTGAAAACTTTAATTCATTGGGTTTTATTTCAGGCAAAATTCCTATTTAAATGAACTATAATTATTTTTTGCAAGTTTCCTGGTTGTTAGTTCTTCAGAACTACCATTGCAATTTTCACTAATTACACTTTTGATAAAAGCAACGCGTTGAGAATAACTGGAAATATTTAGTTATTTTTCAGACTATTTACACTAGGAAAATAAATATGCAGTTTTTTTGCACTTATCTGCACTGCAATTAAGAAGAGATCTCCACAAGCAAACTGGAAAACGGAAATTAAATCTCAGTTCTCACCATACATGCAACCCGCCTCGTTTAGCAAGAAATATTGCAAGATATTTTTTTTGTGTGCAGGCTTGAAACGATATTTATTTACACTCAAGAAAACAGCGTTTACGTGAACATTTAATACACGATAAAACGATAAAAACGCACATGCCCAATTATAACTGGAATAAGATTTATTTACGTACCGTACAGGTTTATCTACTAGTTAACTGTAATCAGTACTCTCCGAAGAAGCGTTTTTGTCTCTATATTACCGCATGGTTGTATGTACAGCCCCTGAATTCCCGCCAAAATGATCCCCTGCAAGGTCACTCACGATTTTCGCACGTTGTGCAATATTTTTTGGTATGACTGTATTTTTATTATTTGATATATTAGCGTGACGTGTGTGTAGGTAGCGGTGTTAATAAACATATTTAAAAACCCACTCGTTGGCAATAAACCCAAACTCAAATAGTAACTGGCGCCTCCATGGAGTGAAAGCATGGAATTGTCATTAAAATCATCCATGTATACCAGGCCCTGATAGAATATACATATCATTCTATTTCCATATAACACAACCCAACATAAACCCTTCAGAAATAATGCCGCACAATAAATCAATTCTGAGGTTAGTAGTTTAAATAGGGTTTGATAGATTCAAGAACCCTAACGTCAATTATTGCTTGTTCCAAAATTAATGTAGGGCAATGCGGCGTGACAAGTGGAACTAACACGCATAAATGCAGAATTCATTAGTTTACCGAAATTTCGTGGCTAAACAAGTATTGATTTAATTAATGCTGAGAATTTTTTCTTGGCTTAGCGTCAGAGCAAAACACTCGATTATGAAGCATTGGTACGTAAGTATTACGCATTTATACACAGTTTACAATATCTGTGTTCAAAATTCGAGGAAAATATATTTGCGGCCCAATAGTTGCTCTAGATGGGGGAGTCTGCTTCAATCTTCTTTTCTTGAAGTCTGCCCTACAAAGTTCACGGACCTGCACATGCGTCTACAGTCCGAGCATATATTTATAATGGGCATGAATAAATCTAAATTAAATATAAAATTGTACCGGAAAATATTATATGCAGGCCCTCTCGATGCACGTATCTTGAGAATAAATTTAGCCCGTTCGTTCAACACATGACGACACAATTACCCGTATATAGTATCCTGGCGTTGAAATCTGACCTAGGCTCTGCCGGTCTTACCGAAAGTTTCCGAAAATCCAAGACGGTGCTATTAAAGAAAAGTTTGCGTCAGTCTACATTATTCAAATAATATTTATAAATTCTCTGATTTCCCTGCACATAAATTCGGCTTAAACATGTCAGAGAATTACAGTCTTATAAACGTGTTCCAGTGCTGGTTGTAAAATCATATGCCATTTATAAAAAGCGATAATTTAGGTTAAGTTATAAAATTTTAAAATTAAATCCTTACAACCTGAAAAAATATATAAATTGGCCTAAAATGTAACTAAAACCCTTTTCATTACGCTAATATTTAATTAAATATAAAATAAAATAAATTAAAATTAATCATTCTCATGAAATAGCCACGAAAAAAATAATGTAATGATACCTCACATTGCATAGGGAAAATATGGCGGACGTTGCCTTTGCCCGGCAAATGATCTCAGAGTTCTTAAGTTTCCCTGATAGAATACCGCCTCTGCTCCGTTTTAATCTCACTTGCATAAAGTAATACGCACAAAATTAAACACATTTAAACCAATGTTTATGGCTAAAGTTAATGCCGACAAGCTATTCATTTATTAGTATTTAATATACACTTTAAGCTATCAGAACATTTTACACATAAAAAAAAAACTAGAAATTGCTGAACAAACTTATAACCTACTTTCTTCTACTTCATTGGGGTGACATCTTAAGACGCCCAGACGCCTCGGGACAAAAATGTTAAAAAGTCCATACATCCAAAATTTTATGGCGAAATAAGAGTTGTGACTTACCACATTTATCTAAAGCCTAGAACTCCAGCAACAGAATTGCTATTCTTCGTTCCTCTCCCGATCCTAAGCGAGACGCAGGTTCAGTCGGAGCAATTGAGTGACTGAAGAGATTTGGACGGCTCTTAACAGAGGTCTTGAGAGCCGATGAGGGTGACTGAGGTGAGAATGGTGAAGCGCCGGAATGAAAGGGCGGGGGTAACGGGAGATCCCGCGAAAACCCGCCGACCAGCGGCATCGTCCGGCACGATTCCCACGTGCGAAAATCCGAAAGTGACCAGGCCGGGTATTGAACCCGGTTCGCCTTGTTGAGAGGCGAGCAGGCTAATCGCTCAACCACCCGTCGGAGTAATTTATGGATAATTCACGGTCAACGGAGAGGGGAAAAGTCTGGATAGAACTGCATTTCTTCGCCCTTTTCAATTGCGCAGGACGCCAACGACGTCATTTATCACTTTTATTTGCGTTTCACTGCCAGAAAGGTGCGTGGCTGCCCTTTTGGGACTGTATATTGTTGGAGATTTTGTTTCCATAAGTCAGTGTCCAGTAGCGGTGTTCTGGAAGCCCAGTATCATGTATATCGAAGCCCCGTCGTTTATTTCAAACGTTAATTGCCGTAGGGTTGCATGAGAAGCCCTAACTGCCTCGTTCATCCAAAGCCCTTCGACATATATACTGCTGTTGTCCGTTGGACCCGAATTCTCGTAATCAAGATACACTCTTGGAATTGTCAAACGCAAAAATCCAGTCGTCGCATGTTTCGCTTAAATGCAACGACTCATCACGCGATCTGCCCTTATGAAACCTGGTTGAAAGACGATTAAATTACCATAAATTGTTATTTCACGACGCAAGTTGTGTATTTACCTCCACATATGTCTGTTCCTTTGTATACATAGATGGAGTACGCGACAGTTGACGACGAATGAGCCAGTACTGGGAGGTTACCAGTAGTTCAGTTTGTTTGACACATCAACTTGTTAAGGTTTAACTGATAACATCTGAAAATCATGCTAAGTCTATTTGAGGTATCCACTTCTAAAGTGTGCCGTATCATAGCAAACTAAAACAGAGGGAAATGTAAAAAAAAGTGAATAAACCTTTTTTTATTATAGGCTATACGATAAATATACATTGAGCATTAATTTACTTTTACTCTTGAAAACCACCTGAAGGAATTTAAGCTTGCAGAAACCAAGAATTTTCGTGCAAAAAGGGAAAATATAAAAATGAAAAAGAGGAATTTTTGAACTGTAACACAAACAACGGTGAGTTTGATACTTTCGTAAATGTAAAATGTGCAGTTTGGTTTTTTTACAAATACAAATAACCTTAAAACACTAACCAAGCAAGTAACTAGAATAATAAACTATACAGGAAGTATTATTGGTACAGTGCAAATACAAACAAAATACAAATTCCGTCATGTTCCTGAATGAAGCTTACATTTCGAAATAAATGTTTTCAAACTTAGGGCAATGTAACTTCGCTCTAAAGAATATTGTGGAACACATTTTTTAATATATCTTTTCAAATGAGCGATGATAAAGAAACAAAGCATTTTCAGTATCATTTGATGTTTAACAATAAACTTAAAGAAGTCCATCTAAATGTTGTTTGCAGTAGTTTAGAATGTACTTCAGCTACACAAACTCTACAGCATTTTCCATTGGACCATTTTCATATTGTGAAAGGTCCCTGACAAAACGTGAGGAAATTATGAAGTCTGGTAAGTTCTTCCAGCTTTTACCATAATGAAGATGAGGTATCTATTTGACGTCATATAAATAGGGCTTAGTTTACTGGTACACTAGATTTATCAGTGGTGGGTTCATCTTTCCTGTCTTCCTACTTGGCCGGCAAACCTATCCCCGAAAAATAATATCTGTAGTTGGTGTACTCCCTCGAGTGAGTATAAGTATCTTGCATCCAGTTTTTTTTGTCAAAATGTCCCTTATTGCTGCTCATAAAACAAAATAAAACGAAACTAATGACGCTGTAAATGGATAAATATATAAAACAGTCATGACTTAAACCTAAAAAAGACCGACACCCAAACATAGAACATGAAAGGCTACAAAAATACATAGCTCTAATATCTCGGGCATAACGAGGAAAATCAAACATTGAAGACGGAATAACTTGGCAAGCAAACCAAGAGGAAATAATGCAGTATTCGCAACACTGCACCTCTATGCTAAAACAGAAAAAATTTAAGAGGCACCAATGAAACATATATTGAATATAAACCTTTTTTCATACAATGACAGTAAATATTAAGGAAATTTATTTGCTATATAAAATTGAAGGGACTCTCTGCTCGTTTTGCCATCGTAAGTAGATACTAAACACGTGTAAAAAACCGAGAGAAAAAATAATGGCGCACAACCTTTTTTATAAAAATGAAATCCCTGAAAACTAATTTTAAAAGTTTTTATAAGAATATAAAATATTTTATAGTGAAAAAAGTGAATAAATTTATGTGCAAAATAGTAAAGAGATATCTATAACTCGCAAATACGCAAGTTCAATTATTATTTTTATATTGTTAAGTTATATGCTAAACGTGCAATAAGAACGTTTATTTTATTTAGACATTCTAAAAAATTGTTTAGCATACAAATATAATGAATATTTCGTTGTTACTTAAAATGTATTGCGTACAAAGTTCATACGGTATGTACGCTATCAATAAATTGTAACGAAATTGCAATTCATTTTTTGCAGCTTTATATATATTTTTTGCCTACTTTCTTATAAGTGAAACGTTACAAGGGTAGCTATAATTTTATCTCCGTGGTTAAAATTTTCTTCAGTATGATAAAACGCAAATTAATTATTACTTGCAAAGTTGCTTTGTTAATACCCATCTCAAGATAAATATCGCGAAAAATGGTGAACATCTGAATCGGTTAAATAGTGCCACAATGCCGATAAAAAAAATCTATATATGGGTTGTCCGGTAATGGAAATTGAATGAATGAATAGTGTAAATTCTATATATAAACACGACAAGAAACCTTAAATAGAAAACAATGTTTTGCCTATATGAATAATAAGCCTACTTTCTTGTACACCTCCATACAAGTAATTCTGATGAGCGACTCAAAAGAATTGGATGAAAGAGACATGTGTTAAAAATGCCTAATCAGAGGGAATTTTCCGCAATAATCGATTGTGCTCGAGCAAGTAGTTTCTGAGACATAATGTACGTAATCATTTAAGATAACGTTTTGGTAGCAGTATTGTCGTGAAACTATACGTAGAGAATTTAGTGAACACACATTATACATCACTATCGGGTTTAATCAGTTGAATAACTGATAGATATGTCTCATAACACCACAAGGAAAACACATCTTAATTGAAAATAAGAGACTACTCGATAAAAATACTAGGTTGCCTTTCATCCATGCAGATGTCATGGAAATCGGTTGAGGAGTTAATGAGATATATTTCGTTTAAAAATTGCAGGCGACATCTTTAAACATGAACATTAAAGTAGCTATAAGTTTGTGTACCGGATGTCTGGAATTAATGTTCGCACATTTTGTACATCAATAACAGAAAAAATACTAAAAACAATTTAATGAAACTGCATAAATTAGATGCTATAAGGACGAAGTTGGGTGTGTGCATGCGCATATAGCCATTTTGCTTTGTGCGTTCCGTTTGCAGCCATGAATGGAAGTACTGCTACTGCAGAGGAAATGGTGGAGGTGAGAAGGCTTTTCTTTCGAGCATTTAAAGTGGATTTTAAAGTGTTATTGGAAATATGAGAACATGAATGAGGTGCAGAGAAGACGTAGGGCACAATTCGATACTGTGTCACCGTCACGTGTAACGATTGCACGATTACGCGGTAAGTTTGAGATGGTGGAAACTGCGTGTGATGTGAAGAAAGGACGGTGTGGCAGGAAGAGAACACAACAGACGAAACTGCACGTGATTGGGGTACATAATTGTGAAGTGTTCATTTATTGTCGCAGAATTACCCAGGGCGTGTTTGAACTTCAACATGTCCCCATATAAGGACGCGAATTTTGTAGATCTCTGGTCATAAGAAACGCGATTGTGACCACCTGTGAATCTACTCCCATGGTAACAGCAGCTAAAAGGCTGTTCACGATAAAGTGAACACTTTTGAAATCAACATTAGAATAAAGTCGCTGCTCCTACTTGCATTTTATCATGCGCATTGAGTGACATGCGCCCATTTAAGTTGATAATGATGGAGGGCGCTCTAATGCTTTACACACTAATTTAAATAACCAGCGCTAAACGCTTGACTCACCACTGTCAAATGTGGTAATGTAAATTATTTCTTTAGCTTTCGTTTTTTTTCTAATGCACCAAAGTATAAAATGAGCAGATTCGTAAAATATTTATTTTTGTAATAATTTCACATTTTCACTTGACCAACGCATGAATAAAGTGACGAGGCCCAAGGCAATGTTAATTTTACGTAAGGCAGAAGAATACACAGTGCGCATACAAGTAGATCTTTCAAAAGTGCTCGGTTTACTGTGAACAGCCTATATCGTTTGTCGTTCTGTCTATAGCATTGCAGATGATGTCTTGCTGCTGATGGCCGAAACTTCGAGCATTTATAACTGTTATTAACGTTCGTAAACGCTTTACGTTTTCCTTGTAGCATCAAATACAAGCAGTCCCGTTAATTTGTCTTTAACAGTTTCTCGTTTATTCCCGTTCAAATAGTTATTTTCGAAAAGGGGGTATTTAATGCACTCAATAAGAACAACCTTCGTAGCAAGCTGAGTTTGTTTTCCATAGATATATTTGCAATACAAATATTTCGAGGGTTTTTCTCGGCAGTTTTTGATAAACTGTATAAAAAATGCTTCATATTCCAGGTAATACTGCCAGACAAAATGCTACACAATATACAGGTTAATCTCGAAGTGCACATCGATGCGAAATGGGATAGACAATATTATACGGCCTATGTTCTACTGTAAGTCTTAAGGTAGGTAGGTGTCCTCGAAAATCGATATTTCAAATGGTTTATACTCAAAATGATGACAACTACTTGAGATGAAAGAACATTTCCTTGAATACTGTTGCCTTAAATCGAAATGATGTTAAATCTGCGAATCTGTGAACGTTTGTTGGGTATTCTCCTCTCCATTCATTGGGAAAATAGGGGGCGTAATGTTATCCAAGAAATGTGTGTGGCCCGTGGATGTTTACGGCTTTTAATGACTTCATAATCATGTGTACATTAATGTACAAAAAACGTAGCCCCAATGTAACTCTCTGAGGTAAATTGTTTTAAGGGAAGCAGATGAGGTTTATAATGGTACCTAGCAAGTGCACTCTTACAAACTTTGTCTCTTTTATCGACAACCGTTCAGTTGAGAGAGCTTAACTAACGCAACTTTCTTTTGTACATTAATGTACACGTGATTATGACGTCATTAAAAGTCGTAAACACCCAAGGGTCACACACATTTTTTTTTTCCGTGATATCATAACACCCCCTATTTCCCCAATGAATGGAGAGGATAATACTCAACAAACGTTCACAGATTCGCAGATTTAACTTCTCATTTCAAGGTAGCAGTATCCACGGACTTTTTTTCACCTCGAGTAGGTATGTTGAGTTAAAACCATTTGAGATATCGATTTTCCAGTGCACCTACCTCACTTGCGAATTACTGTAGGGCATAGGTCGTATGATGTTTTCTATCTTTTTTCTGCATAGGGAATCACCTCACAACTGTTGTACCTCTAGTACAGGACCAGCCCGTATATAAATAATGGTTACCAGGGTACTGATAGCATACAACATTTGGTTTCAAAAAAGTGTAATTACTCGGTATATATGGCATGCAACTAAAATATTTGTATGTGCGCAATTTTAATATATGTAATTAAACTACATAAAAAACTACGTTGTAATAGTGGCCCATCGCATAATTATTGAAATCCCAAATTTGGTTGGTATAGGGTAAGCAGTTTCTGAGATACAATATAAAATTTTTAACAATTGAAATGGCAATATCTTATAACGTGGAGGACCAAAGAGGAACTCAATTAGTAATTCAGATTGTTTCAATAAGTATTACGAGCTTGCTAAACTGGTTTGAAATTGATCAAATTATTTGGTAGATACTGCATTATAATCTTATATATATATATATATGGCCACCATATTTAAAATAAATCTTTGTTAATCTAAAATTATGAATGTTAGTAGCAGATTATTGTAGCACCGTGTGTATCTCGAGTTTGGCAGGAATCATTCGAGTCATTCCCAAAATATAACATAATATTTTAATTTAGGTGTTGCCATTGCACAGATGTGTTCTGTACTTATTATTGTGTCTAAATATATTCAAAATTAAATATTTAGGATATGTGTGTGGTATGTGCCACGTGAGAATTTGTGAACCATTTTTAGGTAAGTGTGTCAGAGGAATGATAAACTTAATTAATTAACTATACATACACTGGACACTGCAATCACAACTATATAACACTACAATAAAAATATTCATAAAACAAGCATCTGTACTATACTGAAAAAGTGACATGAATAAGCATAGACAATGCAATTTTAATGAAGACATTTAAATAAATCAGTTATCACACACGGCTCTCTTAACAAACAACTAATACACCTCAATTATGTTAATGAAGAATATAAAAGACCTGAACAAATATTTGAAGTTAAAGGAAAGTACAAAGAATCGGCTGTCAGGTCAATCAAATTATAACTTGGCCCTGCCAACACCAGATACAATATCAAGACCTCGAGAACTTAATTAGGTAAGTTTTCACCTGGTTGCCTCACTTTCATAAAAAAAAATTATTTAAATGAGTCCTGCCAGCTGTACGTCGGAGGCACTCGGGACCTCTAGTTGTTCAAAGCGAGATTCAAAGAATTAAAAAAATTAAACTTTTATTTCCAAGTTCTCGAGCACTGTACCAGTGTAAAGACTTCTTCATTAACTGACATACAATTAAACTTGCAGAAAAGAACTATACCGTAGAAGCAAATTTGCTCTGACGCTGGCTTACTTCATTCATCTAGGGGACGATGCATGAATCCCAGTTTTTTTGGCACCTCGGATTCAGAGTACCTCGAGCAGTTCCAGCCGTCCCCGTCACCAAATCAAACACTCCGCCGTTGGACACCCCCGTTGGTAACTCTCGGTTCCCGTACATCTCCATCTCCTCGGTATTTGGCGAAAATCAGTTCTTGTAGCGCCATAACTCATTCAGCCATCATCGTGGAGTTTTTTTATTCTGAAGTCTTTCCTTAAACGTTCCACCCAACATTCTTTTTCACTAACATTCTATTTTAACAGCCCTCACATTCCAAAGTTTGTTTTTCCAGCACTTGTCTTTACCGAAGTTTTACACATAGAGGAAGTTGTAATAACACTTTCCATTTTTCCTTTAGACAAGATAGCTATTACGTTTACTATGGAAACAGTTTTGAAATGACAAAATTATTCAAAATTATCGTTACCACCTGGAGTGCAAATAGGAATCTGTACCTCACGCAAATTAACTATTATAAGTGCATAAAATAGTATGCCATATCAGAGCTTTGAATGCCAGAAAACACATGTAACATTTCATAACTTTATACCATATACAAACACAGAGAACCAGTGAGAACACGAGAATCTGAAATTGGCACTGGCTGCGTGGACTGTCAACATACCAATTTTGGTTCATATTGATGTAGTGGTTCCTTAAATATAGCCTCCAAGATGTAAAGGCTGTTATTTTTTAAACGAGCATTTGACATTGTCGAAAAATGTACTAATCGGATGTCCTTTCCTGCTATAAGTCTACTTACGTAAGGAAAAATCACTATACTGATTCAAAGATTTTTTTGGGACACCATGAACTTACACACAGACAGAAAAGTGTATCCTAAGAATATTTTTTCTTCGAAAAAAAATGTAAAATATAATAAGTAATTTTGTGATCACTGTTGATCAAGGAAAATGTGATTTTCTGAGTGATGACCGATTTAGAGTATTGTCATTGTACTCTGAGCGTGATCATGATGATTACATATGAGCTTTTCTGGCCAATGTGTTCGACTGGAAGCGACGAAGAGTGCATTGTGCTTGTCAGGAAATCTAGTCATAACCAGTTAGCTGAGATCAGTGGTGACAGGTTCGTGTTAAGATCCTGAATAAACTCATGGTTTCATCGCAAAGTAAGATAAAAGCCGAACAATTTGAGTAGGTTATACACTCGTTATACACTCTTTAAAAAAATTGTGATTTTAACTGAGAAATTCTTAGCAATTTTACAAATGCTTGTAACAGTACAAAGATTTTTCTTGTAAAACTACTCGTTTGTAAATCTACAAGGTCCGTATTTATAATAGACCTTAGGAAATTTTCGTACAATACTGACCCGTTTCAACGAGTTTCAGCAATATGGCGGACGCTCAACAACGTAAAACCGTATATAGCTGTTTGTGCAAAAACTATCGGAGATGTAAAGTGTAGATGCGTGTAAAAATAAATGTGGTGCAAGTCTGAATTACGTAAACACTTAAGACGACCGTATTATTCATTATTTGTTAGTGGTTTCTAGCTACACAGAACTCTTAAATCGGATCTTTATACCCAGTTGTTAAGAGTCGTCCAAATTTCTTAACTCAGCAACCGAACTCCTAACAAGAAATAAATGTACCTATTCTTCTTAACCGTATATGTTCAATATAATTCTGTATGTTCTTGAACGTATATTTACAGTAAAGATTAGTGTTAACGTCGTAAGTCAAGTTGATTTTATGGTTAAAGGTGTGGACTAACAATGCAAGGGATGTGGGTACTAATCCCCGTATTGGCGGGGTGTAACTTTTTTCGTAAATTATATTTTAACTATTATTTTATAGTTGTTTTCTGTTATTAATATATCACATTTGTTTTCTACAAGAAGGAAAAAAAATGCATTTTATGTACACTTCTCAATAATGTCAGTTGCAATACAAGGTTATCATTTGTAATATTACAAAGAAATGTTTTGCAGATTTTACAAGAAAACTCTTTATAGTTTTATAAAGGATTTCCTTGGCAACTGGGTTTCCAAGGATTTTCCTTGTAAAAGTGCAAAAAAAATGCTAGAGTGTAGACGGGTATAGTTGCTCAGGGAGAAGGAACGGGAAGTCTTGTAGCAAGGAACCTTCCCAGAATTCGCTCGGAGTGGTTTCAAGAAAAAAGGATGACTGGACGGGGACTCGAACCTGTGTCACCTGTGTCACCACTTTTGGGTGCTCTACCCACTGAGCTATCCTCGGCTCTTGGGAAGGAATGGAAGATAGCCCATAGACAAAAATGAAATGAGAAATTATGGAACTTTTTTTTTAACAATGCTCTTTTATGCAGTAAAATTACAATAACACTTTTCCTGCAGGAATGAGATGAAATTCGCATATATATGCGAAAGTGTGTTTGTTTGTCCATCTTACGCGGCAAAACGGAGCAACGGATCGACGTGATTTTTTGCACAGATAAAGTTGGGGTGTCAGAGAGTGACATAGTCTACTATTTATTCCTGGAAAATATCTCATTCCTTCAGGGAAATTCTTATATATATATATATATATATATATATATATATATATATATATATATATATATATATATATATATATAGTAAGAATTATAAGTATTCAAACGATAAAATCTCGTTTCATTTTTAAATTTCAAATTTAAAAATCATTTTTGGTGTAATAATTATGAAATATGCTACAATTTAAAATATGTATTATTGCCTTGCTACTGCTAGCGGTGCGAAACTTCCCAAGAGAGAGAACGAGAGAAAGTGACAAGCTCTGCTCCATTTATTCAAGTTCCTTCCTCGGACGAAAAAAAAAACACAGTGTCACTAGAGCCTACGCACCGCAATTTGCACTGATATTTTTTAATGTAACAATGAAATGTGCTTCTTTCAGTGCTACCTAAAAATCTAAACTTAGAAATGCCATACCAACCAACTAGGCTAAAACAATATTTTAACTGTGGAACCATTTCTTAATAGCCGTTGCCAATACATCGCTGCTTTCACTGTTTTTAATTTATATGTAATACGAAATAAATATTACATGTTATAGAAGGTGCTAAGTTAAAGTCTTCTTTATTCACCTATAAAATACTTTAAATTTAAAAACAGTGATATATATTTGTGGTATACAAGTTATTTAAAAAATAGATTGACATGTTACTCCTACGGTGATTTTTCAAAGGGTCATTTCAAAACATCGGAAGAAACTGTGAATTGACTACAGACAGTAAGCGTTATTTATAGAGTTTTTTCCTATACAACCATGGTGGTAGCGTTCCTCCAGTCGCTCAGGAAAGAGTCGAATGTGCAAGAGTGAGCTGCTCTTTTCATCGAGGTCTTGAGAGCCGATAAGGCTGAAGCGAAGTGAGTATGGAGCAGAGCCGGAGTGAAAATGCGGGGCAAACGGGAGATCCCAGAGAAAACCCGCCGACCAGCGGCGTCACACGGCACGATTCCCACATACGAAAATCCGGTATCAACTCCACCAGGAATCGAGGTCAGTTCGCCATGGTGAGAGGCGAGCATTCTAACCACTACATCACTGTGGCCCCTCGAATGTGTAGGCGTTCCCTCCCAACGTTTTAAAGTAGTGACCCTGAAACGTTCCTACACTTGTAGTCTCATATGTGGCATTATTTCCATAAAGTGTATATAAATGCAAGTTTTTACTTGCATTACAGTTTAGCAAGTGTGCTAGAAATGTTTAACAGTGTTTTCACAATCGAGCAGTTGAAACTCGAGCGATAACCGATTTTAAAAATGGCGAATGTTAAGAAAAACATTTTAATAAAGACAAATAAAATGTTAGTACAAGGTCCAGTAGGTTTGTATCGTAACTTTTATTGTAACTAAATGCATTACTGGGCAGAAGATTGCATGTCAACTCTGCCTGGTTTTCTCAAAGAAATGTGCAAGATGTACGTTGTTGTCGCTAGTGTTTAAAAGTGTTTGACTATATTAATGGAAATTTGTACCATTTTTTAATTCGTGTGGTTTTCAATATTTTATAAATTGTTATTGTTTTGAAACGGTGTTACTAACAGTATTATTTTCTTCCAGTTCTGCTTTACTAGCACTACATTATATTTTAACTTAATTATTTATTATATGTTATATATCGTCTGTTATGCTATCGATTATCTCCTCCATATTAATTGCATTAATTTTTAACAGCTGATAAGTTTGTACGTTACTCTTATTTTATGCGCGTTACACTTACAGTCTTGTGCTCGGTGGTATGCTCCAAGCAGTAATTCACACAATCCTCTGTAGAGAATTTGTGACACATAGCCCAAGGCAAGCTTGTTCGGTGCAGCACACGACACAAAAAGACCGTATCCCCCAGAATACAAACTTCATCACAACTGAGTGTACATATATCACTGTAAATCTAGAAGTAATTGGAAAAGTTTACCAGTAAGTAATGCTGTGTAAGTGCATTTATATTGTTGCTCAAATGATGCAATAAAGGCGAATAAGAATTTTGGGAACATGCCAGAAATATAAAACAGTGAGTATCGTAATGATTTACATAACAGAAACTAAAACGGGAACACTAAAATTCAGAAGATTTTTTTAGGACATATGCGATGTAACCTCGACAGGTATTATAAGGTGGATACAAACAGATACAAAGGCCGAGAATATTACAAGAGAACGCTATATGGTGTGCGTGGATTAATGGAAGCACAGATAAAACGTGAGAAAAATGCTCACAATAACGAAATGTATGATTAGAATCTTTTTCTATGTTTTTGATTCAAAATTTGTTCCTGAAAAATTTCAGACATCATTAGAACATAATGTAGAGATGACCTAAGTGTAGACTGATATAAATACTGAAGCATTTACGTTTCATCCTTGGAAGAAAGGAATAATAAGAACAAGCTATTCTGACCAGAATTTCGTCGTATTTACATCGACGGTATTTGCATCAATGGATGTAACCTGCATTTTTTCTCCCCATTTCAAAATAAATGCATAGACAGCTTTAGCAACCAAGGAGGTATCGTTAGGTAAAGTGAACTAAGCCATATAAGATATTTAACATGTATAAACCGTAGTTTTTATTCTGGCATAAAGCATGCCTATTTACATCAACACATTTGCTTAGTTCTTACACTCACAAACCCTGAATAATTTAAAGATAACTCATGCTCCCAAATATTGGTGTGAGCTTTTTCAAGTAATAACATAATTATTAGGCCTAATATTGTTGTGAAGAACATTACGAAAAAAAAAACATTATATTTATGGAGCGGCAATTCCTTGTTTTGGGCGATCTCAGTTGAGGCCACAAATTTAACTCGATTTAAGCACTGGCATGTGTATGAAGTTAGTGATAATAATCCAGTGTTAAGGAATACTAGTATAATCTAAATTGCACATTGTTTTTAATTTTATCGCTTAAGGAAGTGTTTCTATGGTCTCAAATATTATGCTTGCATTAAATATTAGTCATATTATTTTCTTATCAATCATATCTCTAAAGTTGTCTAGTATTTCACACAATATAAATAAATTCGTAACTGGTGATCTTTTAATGAGAGTTCCTTTTTCCAGTAACGAAATATTTTTTAGCTATTCATAATTATTTAATGAATTTGAAAAGGAATATATGTGTCTTCTATTATTTTCCCGTGGTTTACTCACTAATGGTAAACGAATTTAGAGAGAGCAACGGTGGAGATACGATCCTGTATGCTGAGTTCCTGTCCCCTGGTACACCATACAAGGAGTTGTAAGTTTTGTCATTCAGATTCACACTGGCGCAAACACCTAATAACGGGAATTTTACCAACCTACACTGTATGTGTAATTTACAAGCTCACACAACCAACTTTGCATAATTTTATTGCCACTCATTGTTAAAACAGCCATTCGTAACTTGCGTCACAGCTCTATTTCAACAAACAGTATGAACTGCATTGTCACATTCAAATTAGGTGGCACTCGCCTAGGACAAATGTCATCCTCTTAGGTGGTTGACCTTAACTATTGAATGTGTATAGTCAGAGATAACAACGTAATTTGTTTGTCAAAATATTCTGTGATATGTCTTCTTATATGGGTTTCAGGTAACATTAATAAATTACTATACTTGTGCAAATATCATAAAGTAATTATGTGTAATCCATCAATTCATTCTCTTATTTATAGAAGATAATTAAATATCGTAATAATTGTAAATATTAGGCTTAATGCATTCGGAAATGATGATTAAAATTGCATAAAATAAAATAATAATATAAAGATAACCCAAACATAACCATTTACAGAAAATAATCAATACATTTACCACAATTATTTGTAATCATCTGTAAGGAATTTCCTTACAGTGTTCAGTAGTGAATGCATTTCTTCTTCCTCAGCCCAACGATCTTCGACAGAGTTATCTTCTTAGTTGCTCGGATTTGAAAAACTGACGTATCATATATCTTCCAGCTTGGTCCGCGAACGAAGAAGTTCTTCAATATCATGTCCATACCAAAGTCGTAATGTCAAACAGTAACATAAGAGGTGGTGGCTAGAGCTGCTGAAGAAACCACATGTGATAACAGCAGATTTGTAAGACTGGTTAACAGACACATTGCTTGTGGTTAAGTTCAAAGTTGCCTCCAACCAATTTGTAAAATTAATTGTACGCTCAGCTAGTCAAAGACAATACACGAATAACACAAAACAAAGCGATGACGGTTACACAGAGAACTACAAAAGTATTGATGTTCGTTGCATTTGAAATGAAAAAAAATGGTATTAATTACGTAGCGTGTCATGTGACACGTGAAAAATTCGAAATTGAAATGAGTTTCCAATCATTAATCAGAGACCATTTCGTATGTATGTTTCAAATTTTTTGTTGGTTTTTTATCGATGTCATTAAATCTCTTCTATCAAACATTTGGCAGAACAAATAAAAAATTCCTGTCTCCATGATTAGAGAGTCCATACACGATCTATAACGGACAATATTGGAAACACACACATTTGAAATTAATATCACAAAAAGTTTAGAAATCATATTTTATAGCAAATTGTGAGATTATCAATAACCAGTCGCGCAACACTTTTTATAAAGAATAAAAAAGGCATTTTTACACTAAAAACTAAACTATTGAATTTAAAAAAAATGTATTACTGCACCTATTTTCAAAAATAAAGAATATCAAGAGGCAACAACTGTATGAAATTACAAAAAAAGAAATTTCATTGAAATTATTAAAAGGATCATAATAGTGAAGGTTTTATGAATTATCTATAGATAAAAACCCTTTCTGTTTCAGCATGCCAAAACACCCGTATGTACCTCACCTCAGTAATTTCAACAGCGAGGCCTACAATCATACTTTTTTGTCGAGAGACTGGTTTGGAAATGTATATTTTCTGTTCATAAATGGGCTGTCCAAGTTTTTAAATTAATTAAAATTTAAACCCCTTAATTACTTTTGCGAACATTGTTGCAGAAATCACTTTTCAAAGAACGCCAGGAAGTTTCTTTCCATCAAATGCATTCTTAAAAACAGCCAGAATTACCACAGCCCACCCCTATCATAGATTTATCACTCTCATCTTGGTAGGAATAATTCGTAATTAGTTCGGAAATCCAACCACCTGACATTCTGTATTCACAGATTTCACTGATCAGTAATTACAGCAAACCCAGCTCATATTTCAGGATTGCTGACTAACTCTGATGATCACTGGCAAAAGTTTCCGTGCTTTGTAAGTTAGCGCCCTATACGAGGCAAAATGACCACAGAAAATAATAAATTCTTAGGAGATCAGGATGTTCAATGCGGCAACAAAATCAGACACAGGCGGATGGTTCATGGCATGTGTTCTCTCGAGGTATCATAATAAATTCAGAGCATAATATCATTAAATAAAAAATAATCTTTTCGAAAGTTCCGCGTGTTCTGGACGTTCTAAGGTGATCCAAAATTTTTATTTGTAAGTTTTCCTTATACAAAGAGCAAAACTAAAATTTATAGTGAAATTCATTCTCGAGTACTCTTATTTTATTTTTATGGATATCGCAGTAGAATACACTTGAACTATCAGCTCACAAGTAGAAATATTTCCAGACTACTGAAAATGTGCGTAATTGGAGACGAACGCGATTAACTATCCATGAACTCAGGGATTGTTGCCAGTAACGGAAGGCAGCCTACAATTGATCTAATCTGCAGTTTGTAAGCATCTGTACTTATGATTTTAAAAATTATTACAGGTCATAATTTTGTAATTTAAAATGTTTTACTTAATTTATTACAAAAAAGTTAAAGTATTTCTCCATACATATATGGTATCAGTGGCAGAGATGTCACCTTAGTTATTCATACGGATTATTTTATAACACTGGTAATAACTACTAGAAATAATGATCTTGTAAAAAATTGCATATCTCTGATAGATGTGTAGAAGGTAATAAATTACAAGATTAAGAATTATCTTATCTTATAGGCCCCGTGAATTGTTGCAGCATGCTTGTCGAAACTTGGAAAACGATTCGCAAATTGAATCATAGTTCGCAATTTTGAGTGCCTAATGATACAGCGTCTGTTTGTCTGAACAAAGCTGGTTAGTAACACGTAGCTAAGGGACTACTGGTAGCGCGAGTTCGTGGATAATAAGTGTAATACATACATTCTCGTATTTGATGTCGAACCCCTGGTACGGATGTAGTGTTTGTTTGCCCCGAATTTATAAACTACGATATCACACGCAGCATTTCTACCGTACAAGCAGAATTTAATCAGTTATTTGCTAGATGAACGGACTACAAACAATTCGTACTTCTAAATCCATGAAGTTTCACTAACGTTACAGTCAAAATAATCTCTATAAATCCACAGAGTTTTTCAAAAATATTTATAATGTATGTATATTGCAATATTCTGTAGTAAGTATTAATATGTTTTACTTCCGATAGTATTTTAAAAATGGAAAGCTTTCAGATTTTTTTTTTAAATTTGAACTATATTGCGCTTTGAATGGGAGCACAACAATAATTTTAAAAATTAGAAATTGGACACCGTTAAACTTTCTTTAAATATGCAAAATATGTTTTAGGTGATAGGAAAACAAAGAGAAATTCTGAATTTCGTTGTACTAAAAAAATTAGTTCTTGACTGAATTGTAAAGAAATATATATATTATTATGATATGATAATTTTAAGTTCTTTAATTACAAAATCTGTTTTGTAAAATTTTACACGCAAAGTCAATAAAAACGCTTATAAGTACGCCAGTGTTGTTAGACTACTAATTAGAAATCGAAAGTTTGTCCAAAACAGGTATGTACACCTGACTACACAGTGAATTCCACAGTCACTGCAGTCATTCTGCAACTGCCATCCCGAGCGGCTCCTTTCATCACTGTTCCATCCCAAATACTGCACAACCAACAACATGATCCCAAGCTTGCGTTCTCTAAAGGCCTTACACGTTTCCTCCATTACGCCCACGTCATGTCACATAGGCTGCGATACACCTACACTGGACACAGAACCGGTGGGTCGGAACATTGTTCACTGGCGAGGTACGTATTACCTGGAAGCTCACATTGTGCGTGTCAAGAGGCGAAAGTGCGTGTCAAGAGGTGAAATGGCAAACGTTTAAATTAAGATTTCACCTTTAAGTGTCACCAAGAGTTCGTAGTGTCGCCGCTATATTTTAGGCTGGAAACACAGCCGCTCACTGCACTTCCCTGGTTCATATCCACCCAGAAAAAATATTTGATTGAGTCAACAAATTACTTGTTCGTATACGGCCAAACAAATATGTGTTCTTATCTAACGGAAGTATTCTAATCAAAGTTGTAATATACCAAAACGTAGTTTGTTTGCTGGAGAAACAATATCTGACTGAAAAAAATTATTTGGTTTAATGAACTATACATATTTTTTGGCCATATATACAAATATTTTGTTTAGGTAAAGAAATCATTGTTTCTGTGCAGGGTGGCACAATTTACCAGGTTTACTCAAACACTGTGCCCTGATTAATTTTCGCTGGCCCTACGGAGTCGGTCGACGATGAAATCGCATAATGCTCTCCCTGTGAACCAGTGCTTTGAAGAGTGTCGAATTCGCCACGTATAACGCCCATCGTTTTCTCATGATCGCTGTTAGGCCTGCATACAAAACGCAAAGATTTTTCTGAAGACAGTCTTCGCCAATCGTCCGAACCCTACAGGAACTGCTCACGAAATCGTGCACGCGCCTGGAGGAGTGGAAGAAAATGCCACAAAAAAAAGCTGAAGCTTGGTCCGTCTTGTTTAAGATTGCCTTCTATTTCAAGGAGGCCCCAAACCTTGCTGCGGTTTAATAATTACAACCAAATTACCAAAAAATTACCATTAGGAAATTATATTTTCAACCAATTTCAGAATTCGTACCGGAGATAATGCTGTGGTTTATTTTCTTTTGGCGTTTACAATATGCAATAAGGTTGATTCTCGTTCATTATATTCCTTGAGTTTCAATTTTCAACTCATATATGGTCCATTCCGTTTGGAACATAAAAAATTAAAAAATGCAAAAAATCACTTTTACCTGTGTATTTTATGCTATTTTCTTTTTACTTTATAGTTAACATATTATGTGCAGTATGCACACTTAAATTCTGAACTTAGTATACAGGAATATTTTATAAAATGCGGTAAACATTTATAACTAAGGCAGACGGTTCTAATGCCACTACGTTAATAGGTTACTTAGGTGAGCTTACGTCCTTAACTAACGTAACTTTGCATCAAAAACGGCTAGGTAAACATGGTTTTCTTACGGTTAGGACCCCTGATCTAGCTGCCCGAACATAAAGCTTTAGCAATTTCTATCATTCAGATTACATGTTTCCCTCCGTCGGGATTGTTTTGCGTCGGATGTGTCCAGAACACACTGCGTTCCCACTGGCACGTCAGACACAAAACAACAAAACCCCTCAGCACTGTTCAGAAATACAGTTTGTACGAGGTACCACCCCCCTCCCCCTTATCATCTTTTTGTTGCAACTTCGCCGGAACACATCGTGCTTAAATGAAACACAAATTGGATAGCCAACCCGCCCGTCCATTTTTTTTACAAAGTCCGGCGGGTGAAGAATAAGGTCGGTGGAGCGTGTGACCTCATTAACAGGGAAAAAAGGGGGGGGGGGAGTCGGAATCGGCTGTGGATCGACTCGCCATGCCCCTACATTCAGTTACTTGGCAGCCGGCGGAGCGCCTGGAATGTACGGAACCTAGCCCTACGTATTTGCAGTGCTGAGCTGCCTCGGAGGGCAGGGGCGCATTTAATTACGTGCGCTTTACGGCATGGTGAGGGGGCTTCAGAATTCTCCCCTGCAGTAGCGCTCCTACAGGGGTTTACACAATAAAATCCCTAGGCAGTAAACATTGAGCAGTATGCAACCAAATTTCAACTGACACAACAGCTATGTTACTTCTTATCTTTGACCAATAGAAACGCCTGGTAATGGTTGTTTACTCATTTATACTTTTGTTTCCGACAGTATTGTTTTTTGTTCAAAGCACGCCAGTATAGATAAATATTGTTGTGCATAATTCGAAACAAAAAACTTTTTTTTTTTTATGTAAATTCTTTTCGGTGATTGGCTTATCTTATGAATTCCAAAATATTTACACTCCACTAATCAGTCGGAACTTCATTGTGTTGGTATGTTTGAGCCAATGCGTGGAAACATTACTGCTCACTCTTCACTGCTTGACTTTTTTTGTACAAACATCTTAAGGCCCGTTCCATACTTACTCGGAAACGGACACGTATCACGGATCCGGGCACGTGACACAATATCTGCAGTGGAACGTACACACATGCGGGAACGTAAGAGAGCTGGTCAACTATTCGTGCGTATTCGTGAATCCGTTCACCAATATGAATCCAGCAATTGTTTTTACTCATGCAGTCGTGTTACTTGTATTTTTTCATATATTTAAGTTGATAATTCTGACTGCTGTAGTTTCCGCTGGTTGGTTTCCACCAAAGGCCCGGCCTACACGAGCTGCCAATTTTACTATAAGTTATGGCGACCCTTAAAAAAATATTGGTATTCGTGGGGAATAATGTTACCCTACTTTACGATAAAAAAACTCAAATGTTCTAAAACCAGATGTCAAAAAAATGTTTAACCTCAACACATTGTGGTCACATTCGAAAAGCGTCACCAAAATAAACATATAAGTGTACGGTTAATTTAACATAAACAGTTAACTTAGTTCTGGTGGTGTCGGATGACGTCATCAACCTTCACGGTTATTGGCTGAGAGAGATGTGTTACGTCACCGGGCACTGCAGAGAGTTCATGCGGAAGTCAGTACGTGTATAGACCGTTCACAGTAAATTGATCACTTTTTTAAGATGTTTCATCAGACATAATAACCAATAAATATAATTAATTGTGGCCTCAGACTTTTGGTTTTGGGTATGGCGAATGTATACGATGTGTTTATTACTCACTTGGCAGGGTTTACATTAACAAGTAGTGGAAGGATATAAATTGGTTGAAAGAAAAAAGTAACTAGGTCTTCAAAAGTGCTCACTTTACCGTGAACGGCCTATGTACGTAAGTTTCCGTGATCCACATTTGTGTTGCTAACGCTTCCGTGTCGTTGTATGACGGACCTTTACGACGCCGGATCTTCGCCTGGCACGTGGCGAAGAGGTGTGGTGGAAATCCCGGAAAAGACAGTCTCCGGCCACAAGCAAACAGAAATTCCGCTAATATAGTCCGCGTGATGTCAGCCGACATCTGACCGCTGCGTAATCTGTCCGGTACAGACGGGTTAAAGGAATTGTTTGCTTATATTCGTGCTGAGTCGCAGTGTGTGTTGCTTGTTTGTTTTGGGACGAATGCACTTTTCGCATTTATCTACTCGTTTGGGAATGTACGCAAACCAAATTGTATTTATGTTACTGCATAAAAAAATTACAAGCCCAGACTCCAAATTAAAATTTTCAATTTAACAAGTTTAGATACTACAATTTTCCTTTAAGGCGATTATTTGGTGTCATATTGTCTCTTGTCAACAGGAAATGGCATAAAGAACCAAAAAATTGACATTCATAATCGTTCGTTTTCCCATAACTTATATGTTCAAGTAATATATTAATATTCTCGATGATCTACATAGCAGGGTATTGGTGTTTAAAAAATTAATTATGGACATCTAATATTCTTTGAAATAGATAAGCATCTCTAAGTATCAAAATACAAAACTTTTTAAATAAGTGTAGTTTTTTTAAGTACGTATGCAGTTTAATATTACTGTGGGTAAATTGCATATGGCTTTATCGAAGAGCTGGTGTCAAAGCTACTATTAGGAACCAAAAAATCTTAACTAAATTTTTGTAAACTCTTAACGACAAAATATCACCGAAATGGATAAATATAATATATTAAGTAAAACACACAGATATTGAATATTTTTCACACACTTAGGAGAAAATATCAGGTATTACTTGACACTGATACGCTGACCATAATTTCTCAATTTAAAAAATAGTTTGAAGTGAGCTTAATTGTTACATTATACGCATGTTATCATTCATCCCAGAAATCTTCTACCATAGTATTGTATGCATTACCATGTACTCTGAACGTAGACTGACTCGTTTTACCCACTGAATTACTCAGATCACGAATGTCTACAAAATAGCCTAATAGTTAATGATAAATAATTTACAATCATAATTATGTCGTCACACACTCCCAAAGCGATACGAGAACAATACTCTTAAATATTAAATTTCATGTTTACCAGATTTGATTCAAATCTGTTGTATGTTTCCAAAGGTATGGCATGTAATACTGAAAGTACAGTAGTGTAGCTATTTTCAAAATAAGTACCTGAACCGTTGAAAATTATTAAATATTAATTAAGGTTTCTAAATATGGTTGGACCATTGTAGCACTTCTCTTGTGCATGTCAAATTTTGTGTTAA
This sequence comes from Dryococelus australis, assembly GCA_029891345.1. Taxonomy (NCBI): domain Eukaryota; kingdom Metazoa; phylum Arthropoda; class Insecta; order Phasmatodea; family Phasmatidae; genus Dryococelus; species Dryococelus australis. The sequence continues at coordinate 90,317,227 of CM056995.1, read as the reverse complement.
TGGGCAGCCTTTCTTGAGATATATACTGTATGAATTTAATTCTTTAAGTGCGTTACTTTCCAAATTGACGAACGAAAGGCTTTTAATTATTAAATATAATACTGAGATTAGAATATTTACAAAATATTAATTTGGTTTAATAAGGCTTTAAATTCCCACGCATTCTTTATATCACCAGAAAAAGCAGCAAGGCCTTAATTTTGCAAATAAACATTTTATTCGTTCTCATCAGGTGATACGGGTGTAGTGATTCGTGGGTTTTGATGTTTATAAAATATTAATGACAGAAAGCGACAGAGTAAGAAAGATGTGATCTCAAAAGTTTTCCTTTAGGTTAGAACTTGCAAAGAAAAGCAAATTGTGGGTAGTGTATATAAATGAATGACTGTAGCAAAAATACTTCAATAATACGCTCGTTGAACTGTTCAATATCACAAATTCGCTAATAAATGGGGGTCGGAATATTTTCAAGAGATAAACTGCGTGGAAAGTTACCTACAACGCCTTCTCAGTAGCAAACTCTATCACATTCGATAGGTTGCGGGAATCTATTAACTTTACCAACGGTAGCTGCCCTGGACGACCTTAGTCTTTTACGTAATTTGCTAATAGTTGGTGGGATTTTAAGTATCGTTGCTTAGTTTGAGCGTATTTTGTATGTTTTCAAGAATACCTTCATTGTCTCGACTACTATCTCAGCATCGTTTAGTTATTTAGATCATCTTTAGAAATAATTTTTTAACTACTCTATTGTTCAAGAACTCTTTATCCTATTCATTCTTGGAAATAAATCAGAATTGTTTTTGCAGTTAGGATAACTAGATAAAGTCATAAAAATTAGAAGCAGTCCCGAACAGTAAATATTTCATAAATATCAACCAGATCCGCTAAGTAAAAGGTAATCTCTCAAATTTCTGTAGGGCCTATATCATGTTTTTCGTAACTGCAGTACGTGTCATTCACTCTGCGACATAACCTTTTAAAATATTTATTGTAAGATAAACTTTTAATTATGATTACATTTTAGCTTCCTTATACAATTGTCCAGCTCGTTTTAACTCGTGCTTAGGCAGTAAGATCTGTTAAATTTCTCTGTTTTAGCAATAATAAATGTAATATTATTGATATTTGGAATTGGTGGCTGTTAACGAAAATATTCTGTTCTAAAGATAAACATAACCAGTCCATAATGGCGGACAAACATAAGTAATATTTTAATTTCAATGTCATGTCATTGTGAGCCGCAGTTGCAGTGGAACCAACGCCATAATTACAGAGTATTGCATGTTCATGGTTACATGAACACTTTATAAATAAAATTTCGAAAAATATCACTGCCCCTGCCTGCAAATAATTTAACAGAAACACTTAGTGTCACGCATCCGGTAAAGTTGGTAACGACGGAGGGAAAGTAGTCATATGTTTTATGTTCAATTTAAAGTGCAAGGCAAACATTTTTGAATACAAAATGATTTACTTAACGTTCTATTTTTGCGAATTAGCAAATTTGTTGAAATATGTGTTTTTAAAAAATAAAATCGCAGTTTCACTTGACAGACGCCTTGATAAAGTAATCACGCCCATGACAACGTCAATTTTACGTTCGGTGAAAGAATACACAGTGTGCTTTCAAAAGTGCTCGTTTACCGTGAACAACTTATACTTAACAGCTCAGGGGTGAAAAAGTCGCTTATACCCCGAACTCCTGCCGCACAAGCCAGCAATATGGCGCCACTGGTTAGCAACGTGCTGGAACGACGTTCGCCAATCAGCGCTTGCGGAACCTACTCGCCAGCAGACAGCCCGGCCAATAATAGGGAACATTCCGCAGCATGCAGTCGCCAGTCAGACGCAGAGCCCGTCCCCAGAGCTTCGCACAGCCATTCAAGTAATGTGTGCGTCCACATAAAATGAACCATCACGTAATTTCGTATCTGTGTACCATCTACTCTGTGGCGTAAGTGCTGCAGCTGTATTGCGGGCGGTCTAACACTCGACTGTCAGGCGTAGGAGTAACTTGACTGCGTGGACCACTCGTCACTTATGCCTCGTTGCACCATCGTGGTTCGAAACTCTATCCGAGATCGGATCTAAGATCGACACAGAAAACTGTTGCACCATTCCAGTTCAGAGCTGGACTGCAGATCGAGATAAGCAACCATCGTCGACAAATGTAGTTTGAAAATACGCCAACAGATAGAACTACGTTCGATTGTTTTCTTGGGGAATTAAAACTACATTATACGCACTTAAATATTATTCAGTAAAATTCGTACAACATTAATCTAATTAAAATAGATAAATAAAATATTGCACATCTAGTTCTCTTTATAGTGAAAAATAAGCCTACTTCCACGACGTCATATATATCGAACCAAGAGAAAAATTTGTCGCATACTTAATCTCGATCTCTCACTTTGGAACCAAGATCGACGAATCGGAGAACAAGAATCATGAAGTTTCGTTGGTGCAACAATTTTACATTGGAACCAAGATCAAACTGGACCTTGGTTCGTAACTAGGATCATTCGAACTTGGGTCGGGGAAGATGTTGGTGCAACCGGGCATTAGCCATGCGCTGCGGCGTGACAGTAATTGCTCATCTTAGCAAATTGATACCGGCCTTCTCCGACCTGCACGTGACGTTACGTAATACGTGACGCTAGGTTGACTAATACCACTATACGTAATTGTGCACGGGTCCGCATGTTGAATCCCGTATCATTTGGACCGAGCTATATTCCGCTGCCTGTTTTAAATTTAAAAAAGTTACTGTTTTATTTAACATTTTCACTAGAAGTTCCAGACAACTTCCACGGTAGAGTAAATAATGTCATTCAAATTCTAAAGTTCAACTCTTATAAATACGGGCTACTGAATATTGTATTTTACTGAGCGACTAAATATTCACTTTTGTGAACATCAGTCCAGGGGCCACATGATCTAAATATGAATGGCTCGATCAGATATATATTGTATCGAAAGTGAGATAGCACTTGTCAATGCATTTTAACCCAAAGTAGCATCCGTAAAAGGTAAAAACACTTCTTACAAAGTTTTGCCTAAAATAAAGTTTAAGTGTCAGAAATTGTCAAAGAGAAACTATTATTTAAACCACCATCCCATTATTTCAAGTAACGTTCACTCATATACAAACCAAGCTATTTTATTCCATCATTTTTAATCTCAAGTAAATTTTTGGTGTTATTGAAAACTACGTCACTTATTTCGTAGTTTAAGTGCAAACGTTTAATACTATGTGAATACCAAACCACAAACGTCACTTGAAGAGAATTGGTTTGAGTGTTTTAAATTAAACTTGAGCCAGCTGTCCAGGTAATCCATAAATAAAATGAGATTTAATTATTTAAATTGTAAAATTTCGGTACAGTTATATTAATAGTGTGATCTTTTTACTTTAACCCTTTTTGAGGTTTTTCGGTTAAGTGGGGTGCTAAAATTTGCTAACCGAATTGGGAAAAGAACAATACTGTGTTAAACGTTAAATTTTGTTGCAATGCGTTTAGTGATAGTTTAAGTGTCAACTCGCGCACATACTCTGAAGGAATGTCAAATAATTCTTACTAAAGGAACAGATACTAAACAGAATTTAAGGAAAGCTAAAATTAATTTTTTTAAGTTACTTCTGTTACATTCTGAAACTTAACTTCCAACGGAGTTAACGAACTGACACTTGGAGATTTGCTGTGTTTACAAAATCTATAGATGCAACAAACGTAATTTCGCTAAATCTGTTTTTGCCTTATTTCGTCAATTATATATATTCACGTGGTATGCCTTTTCTACTATCTGAAAGAAAGTGCTATTTTTCACTAGCCGAAAATTAGCAAAAACAGCAGTTACTCTCGGCAGGACGATACGAACGACTAACAGCAGTAAATTAAAATAAAAAATATATAAACGAAATTTTATTTTTAAAATGTTGATAATCATTATTGTCTCTGTGTAATTTACGTATGTTAAACATTTAGATCACTTAAGATAACTTACTTTCGAGTATAAATTTGTCTTAGTTATTTCTATTTCTCTCTGCACTTCTTACAGAATACCCAAACATATTCTCTTCATCAATCTGCATAAAAGCAACTTACTATTTGCAATCGTCACTCTAAAGACACTTCGACGTTTGTGGATAAATAAGAACTAAAATTTTGTTATTTTAATTTTATTGAGACCTTCATCCCTCATGAATTCAGATGCTAGTTCTTACGAAATATATCATCACACTATGTGCGCACGAATGCAGTACGTTGTCCTTTGGTGTAATTTTATAGACCCGGATAAGCTTCGTATGCATGAAGCGGAGGAATATCCTAGAAAGTAAAACTATAGCGCGTCTTCAAAAAAGTTGGAAGTAACTGCGAATGGACTATAGACCCGCCACTTTTTACTTTTACCTTGCCCCTATTAAATACATTCAAAGAGAAAAACAAATAGCGAAAACTGCAACAAAAAAAAAAAACTGAGTATCTAGGGCTTTAATTTGCAGTTATCGTAACGGATTGGAAATTAGTACACAGTAGTATCTGTATTTTAATCCATTGGCTTTCATGCCATTAACTAATATTCTACTGTTAAGGATCCAATTAGCGAGATATTCAACTATAATCTGTTAACGGTAAAATGAGCACTTTTGAAAGCCCTGCTTAAGATCTACTTGTGTGCGCGCATTGTGTATTCTTCCGCCTTATGTAAAATTAACATTGCCGTTGGGCCTCGACACTTATTTGTGCGTCTGTCAAGTGAAACTGTGAAATTATTACGAAATAAAATATTTTGTAAACCTGCTAATTTTTACACTTCGATGCATAGCAAAAACAGAAAGCGAAGGAAATAATTTAAGTTATAATAAATGGTTACTTGACTCTTTTATCTGACGTTAAGATATGGAACTACTTTACATCCATCGTTACCATCTTTAGTGAGCGGACCACACGCAGTGTGCCCGTTGAAATATATGCAGGCAGGGGGCAGAGACGTTCATCAAAAGTTCAATTTAAAAGTACTCACTTTATCCTGAACAGCCTTTACCCGAGAGTGCATATCGTACCCTTGGGAGAGCGCCTTGGTCAGACGTGACCTTGAGGCGTTTAAAATATTTAATAGGCATCCCCTTTAACGTTGTATTATAATTGTTTCGTAAACATTTGTGAATACCGGAATCGTTTATTTTGCTTTGCGTTTTTTTTTTCGTATAGGCTAAGTGTAGGAATGAGCAAATTTTCTAAATATAATATATTCATATTACTTATAACTATTATGATGCCCTGGTAAAGTTCTACTCCCGGGATATTCTTCCGCCTTATGTATAAAAAGCTCATCCAAGTCTATAAAATTAACACCAACGGGACAACCCGCCGCATTCTTGTCCACTCAGTTTGATAATATTATGCATAGAAACTATTTCTCAGTACGCATTAGAACACAGCTATTTGCTCACTGTTTTAATTTATAGTAATTATAGGTAAACTAAATACTTTAATTTATAGATAAAAGATAAATTCAAATTTTGTACATAACCTAAAATGAAGTAGTTTAACGTTGACACAAGTGTAAAAGGCCTGTGATACTTTAAAATAATTAGGAAACAACTAGACACGTCATACATGGCGTGATTTTTCAACCGTTTGATTCGAAAAGTGTAAAGAAACCGGCGAATAGACTGTACTTATTTTACTAATAATTTCAAATTTTTTTACTTGACTGACGCTTGAATAAAGTGATTAAGCCCATGTCAATGTTAAATTGTTATACGGTCGGAAAAAAATACACAATCAGCATATAAGTAAGTTTTAAGCAGGTCTTTCAAAAGTGCTCAGTTTACCGTCAACCGCCTATATAACTATTCACGGTAAAATGAGCACTTTTGAAAGCCCTGCTTAAGATCTACTTGTATGCACGTTGTGTATTCTTCCGTCCTATATAAGATTAACATTGCCTTGCACCTCATTACTTTATTCATGCGTCGGTCAATTAAAACTGTGAAATTATAATAAAAGTAAATATGTTACAAACCTGCTCATTTTTTTACACTTCGATACACTAAAAAAAAAAAACAGAAAGCGAAATAAATAATATAAGTTATCATAAATGTTTGCTTAACACTATTTATCTGACGTTAAGATAAGGAACTACGTTACATCCATCGTTACCAACTTTACTGGGCGCATGTCACTCAGTGCACCCGTTAGAACATATGCAGGTATGGACAGCAGCTTTTTTTCAAAGGTCGATTTCAAAAGTGCTCACTTTACCGTGAACAGGGCCATAACAAGACTGCGTCGTTGTAAGCGGGATGCAGCCGGTTATCGGGCCACACGCTCGACGAACGTTACTCCCACGTGTGTGTGCACTCGCCTGTTTCGGACAGCCAGGGTGAACAACGTTGTGCTATCTCTCGACTCCGCTGAGCCCTTTGTCAGAGCTCAAACCCCTCGTACCGCCTAATCACACACCGCGTGTGGGCTTAGTATCGCCTGCAGCCGCCAGATTGTGCTGCCAGCGCGGCGCGGCCAGTCACCGCCTTCTCTTCGGCTCGGCAAAAAAAAAAAATTATACATGTACATTATTATTTCACACGTCCGTCAGAAGTCGTCAGTGTCGAACCCCACGGCGCATGCATCACTGGCGCAACACGGTGTCGCACATAAGGTCCATTCACGGATTCTCCGGACGTTTTAAAACAAACCTTTGAAAAATCACCCCACGTATTACGTATTTAGTTATTTCCTAAATATGCCATGTATCAAGCGTTTTATACCTCTTTGAACACAGACGTGTCTTATTTTTCGTCAAATTGAAGTTTTACCTACATTTTATTTATATATTATATTTCTTTTATAATAAATACGAACAAAAACAGTGAGAAAAATCTTTGTTGGTAATGTCTAGTAAAAATAGTTCTCATGCAAAAGCGGTGCGTTGTCTTCTGGTGTAATTTTCCAGGCTTAGTTAAGCTTAGTTTACACGAGGCGGAGGAATATCCTGGAAGTAGAACTTTAGCAGGGTTTCAGAAAAGTGTGAAGTAACCGTGAATGGATTATATACTAAATAAAATAGACCGCTTAATCGTCTTCTGCATACGTACCCAACACTGACCTACCCCAAAGTAACACAACTGTCAACAATGATGAAGTTGTTTGTTTACATCTATATTAATTATTAAATGATGAGCACTGTTACATGTATATTAATTAATAAAATACTTTTACCAGTTTGAATTTTATCAATCAGCATTACGAATTGGTAGGGATAGAAGAATTCCGCGAGTTCGATTACCTGTAGGCTAGACTCTTCAATCCTGTGCATACTGGAGATTCAGCTGTGTGCTCATTGGCTTTTGCTTCACACCTGGCAGTTATGGGAATCGCAAGGTGTTTCCTTGCAAGTCTGCTATTGGCTCAAAGGCATGCAGGGTGGATATAATAAACTGTGATCCAATTACGAAGGTGACTCACTATATATGTGTTTGACCTCTATATTGTCCCGAAATGAATTAGCAAATTTTTCCTATCCCTACATATTGGTTACAGAAAGTATATAAATATCTCAAATAACTTGTTTATTAAACGGTATTCTATTGTCGAATCCAATCCAGGCCTGTTTTCGCCAGTCATATTTGCAGAAAAACAGTTCAGTGTTGGGACACGGAGGCTGGTTGTGCGCAGCCAGCGAGAACAGCCTACCTCGTCTTCATTCTACGGTGTAACGCAGACTAAGTCAGTACGCCGAGGCTAGTATTGTTCACTGGTAACGTCTGTCAAAGGCTACTCTCGGTAAAGTAACAGAGCACTGAAAGAACACAGAGGCGAAACAGCCGGCCCGTACTGCGGACTTCAGCCGCACGCGCCACCGAAACGACGGCGTCGCTGGCCAGCGACAGTTAGGAACTCTGTTCGTCGATCGGTGACAGGATAGGCAGTCCAGCCAATAAGGAATCTTTCGCAGGACGATGCAGCCAATCACATGCCAGGCCCGTTCCCAGTGCCTCGCGCTGCCCGTCAGCGATTGGCCACGCCCGCATCAAAGGAACCGCCGCGCTATTTCGTCTCTTGCGTGCTTCTTATCTGTTCCGTGGTAACATAAAGCAGGTACCTGCGAAATTCGCATTATTTTCGCGCAGCACGCTAAAATTCACCGTCATATACATATTAGAGTCTGTGCCCTGTGTTTGTTGGTTGCTGAGCGATTAGCACGCTCGCCTCCCACCAAGGCGAATTGGGTTTAATCCCCGGCCGGGTCATCGGATTTTCGCAAGCGGGAGTCGTGCCGAATGATGCCATTGGTCATTGGTCACTTCAATCAACCTTATTGGCTCTCAAGACCTCGTTGTTAATAGTCGTCCAAATCTCTTCACTCACTTATTTTCCCTTTTGACTTGATTAGACGCGATTGGGCCAGCCTCTCGTTGGTGGTCTCTTATTGATCCAAAGGAGTCCAGGATGCGTGCGGACAAACTAAAACCCAATTACAAACGCAATGCAAAACCACAAGTGTTTGAAATATAGTCTGTCTTGAAATAATAACACGAATTTTGCAAGTCTCTACCCATAACTACATATAAGCTACAGGAAACACATTGACATGAGGCTCCCAGTTAGGTTCGCAACAATTTATGGAAATTCATGTTATAACTTGGCTTTGCATTGTGAGTGAAACGTTTAAATTTGTGTCTTGTGAAGTCGCTGTATCTTGTGTTGTTCACACACGAATATATATATATATATATATATATATATATATATATATATATATATATATATATATATATATATATATATATATTTCATATTATTAACACATTTTCTTTCCTAACTATTTTAAGTTTTAATTTCATTGACGTTTGAATAAAGTGAGACGGTCAGCTTTATGATGCATAAGGCAGAACGATGAGTGGAGTCAGTGGCGTGTAGTGAACTGTTGCAAGATAGGCTGGTGCTTGCTAGCTGCCGTACATTCTTGGTGCACGCAGCAGGGAAACTGAATGTATTCCAACCACTCACAAGCGAGCGGCAAGGGACACATTACACACAGGCTGCAGTGTCATCTGCCGAGCTACGCTTTACTGGTGGAAGTGTAAACAAGCAAGTAACAGGGTAGGCCTATAGGACAGGGCTAAAGCCAGCTTCATTTCACCACACGCCACTGAGTGGAATAGAGCAGAGAAGATTTGGGCGCCTCTCGACATCGAAATCTTGAGAGTCCGATGAGGGAGAAGCGAGGTTTGTATGGAGCAGCGCCGGAATGCAAGGGCGGGGAGACGGGAGATCCCAGAGTAAACCCGCCGAAAATCATAGAGCGACCCTGTCGGGAATCGAATCCGGTTTGCCCAATTGGAAGGTGAGTAGTCGAACCCGCTTACCACTGCGGCCACGGCAGAAGAATAAATAATGAAAATAAAAGTAAATTCTATTCAGGGCTTTCAGAGGTGATAAACCAACCAATGAAGAGTTAATACCAAATTAATGATATTCTTTAAATATTTCTCACAAGCGCATACAAAATTTTGAGCCTAGCAGCGAAATACATTTTTGTTTAAAACAGTCCTTGGGGCGTAATAATCGACTCCTGCCTGTTACATATCGGGACCAACCAACAAAGCGGTTTGTTTCTGATGTTATTGTCCCCAGCTCTCACCTGTAAAGGACTACCCGGATTTGACAGTGTTTTCCTACTCTGTACGGTTAAGTTTATTAACGCGCCTCTTATTCAACGTCCTCTGTATGGGGCACTATGGAGAAATTGCCTTATTTATACTATGCTCTTTCTGAACCAATGACTATAAACACAATCTTAAAATAATATTACTAACAGTATCTTTAAGAAGGTAATTGCATGTTTTAGTTCACGCTTAGGCACTAAAACTACCTTCAGACAATAAAATGTTGCGTGTTAGTTTCGCGAAGTATTTAAAGGTGTATCTCTGAAGCAAGGTTAATGATGTATAAGTGAGGCCACCTGTTTTTCGCGAAAAGATTTCAGGGCTAGTTGTAATCCAAAAACTAAAGCTCGTATCCCCTTTCGTGATTGGATGATTTTAAATGTCACACCATTGCAGGTGTCTGCCCGTGAATCACGGACACTTGGTGTCGGAGTTACCTAATTCTGATTGGCTCAGTCAGGTAAGAAACGGTCTCCCGACAAAGACACGTGGCCTATAACCAAAAGAAAATTACACGTATGCCGTATGACATTGGAGTTTAGCCATTGCGTAAATCTTTCCGCGAAAACCAGGTGGCCCTATGTAAAAGTCTGCCAGTGTGGGGTGTATTTCAGAATGATAAATGATTTAGTGCGAGAACGGAGCTCTGAAGAACTACTACGATGCTTGTCAGACGTCACTTAAAATTGTTTCCGAAGAGTTTCAGTGTTAACAGTATCATCCGAAACCATAACTTATATTCCAATACCAGAATTTTCAACCGTTGATTGAAAAAATGTATCAGTAACTCAGCAGGGAAATATTTTCCTTTTCATACTATTATAAATACATTTATAAATTGACCAACGATGCTTAACACATATATGTAGAAAAACCTTACTTGAGCCAGTCCCTTTAAAACAGTTTTTAAAAAGATGTAATATATTTAATATAATTAAAGTCTTGCCAGCTATTTAGCATTCTGAATGCTTAAAAAGTCTACTTTTTTTGATAATGTCAGAGAATAATTTCTATTGCTAACGACTCGCTCTGGTTTCTCCGTTTGGTGAAACAAAGAAAATAGCTCTCCAGGCGATTACAGCTGCTTTTCCCACGCCATTCGTGTGGAAATCTTGAGGCTTGGTGTGCATTATCTCGACCGCTTAAGGGCGCTACTCGAATATCAAAGCCCTCTAACCCTATTAATTTTATGTAGTTAGTAAAATATAGCTGACATATTGCTTCAAATATTAGCTCTTACATGATGGCATATGAAAATGTTAAAATTTATTCTCATCTTAAAACACAATATTGTTAATGATTGTGTTCTGGCAGGAATTCAGAAAGAAAGTATCTGAATACCAAAAGTTTCACAGTGGCTCGCAACACATTTCAGCTAGAGCTTGCTATGAGAGAGAATCTATACATTTGTTATAGAGCGACAGGGTAGCGTAGACGTTCGTGAGGTAGTATATTATATCGCAATAGAATGTATTGAGGGTGTCTTTATCTCCACGTGATTTTCCTGCACAATCCGAAAAGATGACTTCCCAGATGGATTTCAACACTGTGGACATAGGCCCCACCACAATACATTTTATCGATAAACATGCCAGCCCTGCTTCAGTGGATATTCTCAATTGTATACACTATCCGCGCTAGAATGTATTTCGCCAATAAAGACGCCGGCATTGCTGACATGAATTTTAGCCACTATAGGATACGGCCCTCCCACAATGGTTTTCACTAATTCAGACGCCGGTCCTGCCACGAAAGATTTCCCTTTTTTTATGTCGTGACTACCACGATTGTTTCGCTACTTTAGATGCCGGCTATAATATAATGGGTTTCACCACTGTACATCGCAGCCCTGCTATATCGACCTTACCACTTGTAACTCCCAAGTCACCTCAGGAGGTCAACGCTGGGTTTCACCCAGAACGTACTGCCAACAAATTTATAACAAACATGGGACCCTTTATAAACGATAACTTGGTAGTCTATTTTTTTTTCCTTCTTTCGAATGCTAATAAATTTGAGAAATAATACCACGTTAAACAACCATTTTTTTTTATTTATATACAAAATTACAACAACAACAACAACAACAACAACAACAACAACTGTATACATAATACTCTCGTTCGCGGCCGCTTGACAGAGAAAAGTATGATTCCTTAGACACATTACTAATGACGGCTACAAACATAATATCAGTCTACTATCAGGGGCAGCGGTGGCGCAGTGGCTAGCGCACTCGCCCCCCCTCCAGCGAACCGGGTTCGATCCCCGGCGGGTTCGCTCCCGGATTCTCGCATGTGGGAATCGTGCTGGACGATACCGCTTGCCAGCGGGTTTTCTCGGGGTACTACCGTTTCCCCCACCCTTGCATTCCATCGCCGCTCCATCCTAGGGTCTCGTTCCATGTCATGTTCAGGGATGATGGGCACCTACGGGTCCCAGTTGTAAAGCCCGTCACTCGGAGGGTTGTTGGCTCGCCCTGGGTCCACCCCCAATTTGTGTGTTATTATAGTCTGCCATTATGCACATACTAAACTCTGACCAAAACTTTAGCAGCGTTCAAGTAAACCGTAATTTGTAACACCAACTTGTAATGACGACGCTACACAAGACGCGAAATTAAATTGAAAACGGGCAGTGTTTTAAATCAGTAATTTCATGCAATCCATTTAACTTTCTTCCCAGGTTGCGGTGAATATCCTCACGGATACGGTGAGCCGTAATGTCTTCGGAAATTGAAGTATTTGGAAGAGCACACACGACCCGAAGTGCGCCACTTCAGGAATGGTCCTCGTATGCTGCATTAAAGTTGACCAAGTCGTCAGCCCAGGACACGTCACGCTCTTCGGTTAAGTCGCACCACGACCTACAAAAAGGCAAGCTCTGGACGGGAAACCAGCTTAGTGGAAACACGTAAGCAATAGCCCGACTGCATGTCGGCCCATCAGTGCCGAGGACGCAGCACCCAATCAAAACATGAACAACTACTCCACGCACGCATTAGCCAATTGAGAAAAGTTTTAATTGTTTACTAAGGAGTTAATAAATTTTGCATTTTGAGTGTGTGTTGGATTATATATTTTATTTCTTTCCTTTTAATTAAAGTAAGTTAACTGGAATTGGTAGATAATATTTAATTATTTCTCATTAAACGTCAGCTCGCAAGTCATGGTGTTTATGCTAATTTTTATAGGTTTTATTTGACCTCTTATGCCAAGCAGAGTGCAAAGGAAAATTTTAATTTAATGCTCCTGAATGGGACTGAATAGATTTACTTTAAAAGCCGGGTTTAAATCCAGGGGTCCTGGTCTCTGGGAGGGTAGAATTGAACATTAAAACCGTTCGAGTCACTCTAGCTACTCCAGTGTTCCTCCCAATCGTGGCAATATACACCACGTAAATATTACATACCTGGCTTAACTATTGCTACAAGCACGAAGGCCAATCTCCAAGTCTCTATCTCTTCCCTTTCAAGACCTCGCTGTTAAGATCTGTCCAAACCTCTTCACTCATCTCTATCTCTTTCTATATCCCATCCAAATAACTAATTCCGAAATAGTAGAGGATGACGGGCTTTACTTCGAAAGCTGCATGCCCACAAGTACTGAGCACATCTGCAGCTGATAGCCAAAAGCTCCGAAGTATTCTGAAGCAGAGGGATATGAAGAATTCAAGTCACTAGACAACTCTATTATTTACAGCTTCTCAAATGTTTTTTTTCGTGCCTTCGCTCAATCTGCCAAAATTGATCATCGGCTTCCCGTTAAAACGGCATGATCCAATCACAAGTCCCCCTTCACCGTGAGCATGCAAAACTGGGATATAAAGTTAGAATAGCCGTTCTCACATTAACTGCTGGTATATAAAAGTGGTGTCAGATATCCCAGAGCGAATAAGGGTCCTCTTTTCCTTGTTACGCTCGTGCCAGAGGAGCGTGCGGAGTATCTGCTTGGCTCTCGACTCCCCCAGCGGTTAATTAGGCGACACGAGGAGGGGTTAGCCGAGAGAAATTACCATAACATAAGAGGGCGCGCGGTGTAATAAGACTCGCGGAGCTGAGATTTGCGGCGCTGCAGTAAATCCCACCAGCACGGATCCCTCAAGGCCTGGCGGAGGGGAGAGTCGCCCTAGATGCACCGGCGGCTCAGCCGCGGCAGTTACGATGTGGGCCAACGAGGGATTTGCATTGCAGATGTCGACTAAACGCTAGACACTGTGAGGAGGAACGACCCGAGTGTGTGACTGCCTGTCTGGTTTTACGAAGCGCGCGAGAGATGAGGTTTCTCGTGCGGCGACAGGAGGCTTTTAGTTCGGACGTTATACAGACTCGTGGACGAAGGTTTCTCGTGCGGCGACAGGAGGCTTTTAGTTCGAATGTTATACAGACACGTGGACGGACTGCCTGCGTCAAACTTCGTCGGCGCTGTGTCCCTTCCCGACGAGATCTGCTGTGACGGACAGAACGGGGTACCGAGTTTCCGAACAAGAGAGTTCATTTCTAATACGTCGGTGATCGTGGGTTATGAGTGACTGTTGCCTACAAGCAAATTAGAAGAGAGCAGATTATTAAAGGCTGTTCACGATAAAGTGAGCACTTTAGAAATGAACCTTAGAAAAATGTCACTGCCCCTGAATGCATATATTTTAATAGGCGCAGTGAGTGACATTTGCAGAGTAAAGTTGGTAACGAATGATGGAAAAATTGTTCCATATCTTATAGTCGAATAAAAAGCTTTAGGTAATAATTTGCAATAACGTAAATTATTACTTTCGATCTCCGTTTTTTTAATTCATCGAAGTGTAAAAATGAGCAGACTTGTATATATTTACTTTCCTAATAATTTAAAGTGTTACTTGACCGATGCATGAATAAGGTTATGAGGCCAATGGCAATGATAATTTTACATAAGGCGGAAAATACACAACGTGCATTCAAGTAGATCTTTAGCAAGGCTTTCAAAAGTGCTCATTTTGACCGTAAACAGCAGATACATATTTATACGCTTTCAAGATAAAGTGAGTACTCTTTACGACCCTTCCTGCAGGTGTAGTAACCAAAAAATTGTATTTTATTTTGGCTTCAGACGTTAACTTTTGAGACCTATATCATTTAAACACTATGTTTATGAGTCACACGACAAATTTTTTATCCACAATTTACAAAATGATAGAAATAAGCTGAGAAAAAAGTTTAAGGACGGTCTTAAAAAGTATCAGCTAAACCGTGAACAGCCTGTACAAAATTTTGCAACCTTCATATATTAAAAGAAATTTTCGCACAAACCAAAATTAAAACTCATAATATTTTAAGACGCCGACCTTCCTGTGGTGCTTGACCTGCGTTTAGAATCCATGATTTTTTTTTACGAAACTACTGAACGCTTGCCTAATATGCTGCTCTAGAAATATAACTCTCTCTTCAGACTACACCTATCAAATACTTTGAAGACATCGTGCTCATTATGAACACAATTTCAGAGCACTTCTACGTAATAAAATGACGGAATATTGAAAGCGCTGTATTTCAAAATATAAGGGTCAGATTCACACTCAACGGGC
Organism: Dryococelus australis; assembly: GCA_029891345.1. Taxonomy (NCBI): domain Eukaryota; kingdom Metazoa; phylum Arthropoda; class Insecta; order Phasmatodea; family Phasmatidae; genus Dryococelus; species Dryococelus australis. The sequence continues at coordinate 90,301,986 of CM056995.1, read as the reverse complement.
CTGCATAAGCGTACTTTAATCTTGAGATAACTTTTCCCTTTTTTTACTACTGGCGCGCCGAAACCTTCTCAGAGTTCAGATGACGTGGGCCTAGTTTCTTTCTCGCTTTTCGTAGTAGTTGGAATATTACTTCTAGAAAGACAGGCATTTTTTTTTTGGATCAGGAGACTTAACGTGTGTTTGTGTACGTGCGAGAGGGCGTAGCTGCTGGGGTGGAAATGACTGGCGAAGATTTTGTAGTATTCATGGAAGGGCCAGCTTATCACGAAGGCCACACTAAAGTAAAACGTTGGAAGGTAGTTTTTTTTTATTTATTGCATTCAAACTATAAGGGATGTTATAATTTTGTTCAGAAATGCGGATCCGAATGCCACTCCGCAGTCCAATTAAAATAGCCCTGCACATAGCACCTTCCGATGATTTCAAAACTGTTCTCTCCGTGTGTAGCTATAAACCATCACAGACAACAAAATTAATTTGTAACACGTTGGTATATATATATATTTAGAACTTGAGTAGAGCACTCTATCGTATGGTTGCATTTGCCTATCTGAATATCACATTATTTGTCACAAATTCCTTACCCGTAGCAGCTCGCAATCACGCGACAAACATTACACGTGACGGAATAGTTGTCATTCCCCCTAGGTAACAAATCAAAACAAAGCAAACCATATTGGATTACATTTAATGATTAAGTAGGGCATATTACTGAGTTGTACCACACGCCGAAATCACAGTGACAATAGAATAACCTTGTCCTGCAGCACATTTTTCGCAACTAAATAAAATATGATATCCCACAGAATGGCAAAGACTTGAAACTAATTTTAATAGCGTATTCATGGACGAGTTGTGTAAAAACATGTACGAAATTATAATTCCTTCTTTCCTTTACAGTAAATTTAAAGTAAGCAAGGTGTCATGGCAGAAGCGATTTCACTCAAGTTCCCAGAGTTTCGCTTAAGTTGTTTCCAATATTTATTGGAATGTAAAATATTTGGCGTAACTAAGCACTTCTTATAACCAGAATAATCCTATGCTTCAAATATTCCCGTGCTACCTTATCTATTAGGTAAGAAATGAATTGTCAAAATATGTTTCCCAGTACGCCGTCTTTCCTAAATTTTTTACAAATTGGTAAATTGCTGAACACTTTTAAAATGTTGGATGTGATAACTGCCAGTTCCAGCAGATTAACTAGTTTGTATGAATGCTAGAAATGTTTATTAAACATTTGCACCGAACTTTATATTGGCATAATTAAAGGGCTTAATTATTCTCAGTTCGATGAATGTCGAGAAAATTGTGTTTTGTCAGGTATTATGAATATTGCTTGTTGACTGACAAATAGTCGTACTTTCTCTTAAGAAACCGTATGTAGCTTTTTCAGTAATTTACTATGGATCAGTTTAGTAATATTTACTCTCAGGTTGCTTCTATCAGATCAAATTAAGAACCATGTCTTGATTTGGTACGTTTATTGTGCTCGTCTTCCACCAAGGCGAACCGGGTTCAATCCCCGGCCGGGTCACCGGATTTTCGCAAATGGGAATCGTGCCGGACGATGCTGTTGGTCTGCGGGTTTTCTCGGGGATCTCCCGTGCCCCCACCCCTTCATTCTGGCGCCGCTCCATATTCACTTCAATTGCCTTCATCGGCTCCCAAGACCTCGCTGTTAAGAGCCGTCCAAATCTCTTCATCTCTTCATCTCTTCACTCACTCACTCGCGTTTATTGTTAATTCTACAAATTATGTCTTTGTTTTTTTTTTCTCAGTAAATCCAGAACAAATATTGCGAGTGGAAAGGGTTTACGTGTGTTGTACATTTCATTTATTCACATAAATGTAGGTGTAAAATAATATTTTTATGTATATAAATAAATCTTGTTAAAAATTGTTATACTTGAATGTATCCATTTTCCTGTATGGTCGTATTAAGTGGAGTTCTTTCATCTTCCGATAAGGTTTTTCTGTTTCGTTGAGTTTTTGTTCAAATTTTCGGAGGCAAATGTTAATGAATGGGACAGAAACGAAGCAGAGAGTAGAAAGAAAAAATAATTTCAGCTGGAATATGAGAAGTTATAATTTTTTTAAATTTCAATGAAAATTTTTCTTTAATGGAAGCTTTTAATGCAACCTCTACTTCAAATGGGATACGCGATGATTAATGAATATAAGGGTTTTTAAAAATGGGGGTTTCTCGTTTGTCAGAGAGCGGTAGTATTTACATGGCAAACAGATGAATAAAAGTGTCGCAGGTATAAACATATCCCTGTATCAATTTAGTTACTCGAAAATCTTCACGGGAAAGAGATATGGACTGAGGATGTGAATAATGGGGAATGGGAATGTTTGCCTGTGACAACACGTGGTTTAACGTTACGTAAATAACATAAATTCTGACAGAATGATAAATTTTGTTTACTCGTTAAAGTTTAATTTACGAATTCATGTAACCCACTTATTCTAGCGTCTGTAGTAATAAGTTCAGCAGCCATGACAACATGGTATTGACGTCATAACAATAATTTAAACTTAGCTTTGCATATATTGTAATGCAAAGTAGTTTCTTCTCTAGCAGCGCCTGGAATAGATTTTATTATTTTATTAGACTGGAAATTCGGTGTATGAAATAGTGTTACCGCAATGCAGAGTCGTTATTCTCGTGTAAGCTATCCGGCCATAAGACAGCCTGTTAAGTATATACATACCAAAACAATTGTGGTGCTACGCTCCCAAATAAAATACGTATTTTAAGGCTTGTCGTGGTAACAAATTCTAAATATTAAATGTTGGAAATAATATATAGGCCTATACCAACCAGGAAAGTAAAAAATTTCAGGCCTAAGATAAAATACTTCGAATAATACGATTCTAATGAATTTACTATCATATTTTGTTTGATGAAACGTACAATCCTGATTTCACTTGACGAAGTTAATGACGAACTGGAATATCCAATTAAGCGGCATGTGTGTAATTTCATTTCTGGGATAGTTATAATACTTTTGAATAGGTGCAACGTAATGCGGAGGAGTAGGGTTAAACATTTGACTACTGAACGAGTACTGTAAACCACGGGCTTGTTTCAACATTTGATCATTTAATGAAAAATTTTTTCCATCTTTCAAAATTAAAAACGTATATACACCTATTTTGAATGACTTTTGATGGCAATTGCAAAATAATTTAATTAGAAGTTCAAACTACGATCATTGGGTAGTGGCAGTTACATGCATCTACGCCCAAAGACCTAGTGTGACAATAGTCTTTAACTTTCTCCTCAATTAAAATGAAATCTTCCAATAATAAAACTGTTTTCAGAAATTAATTAAAAACATGAGTGAAGTTCTCCAGTTCTAGTTAGTGATAAAAAAACAAAACTCTGTCTCGGGTTCGCCATGATGAAGTGCTGAGACACATACTCTTTAATAACAAACCAAAATGGCGTCGGCTGTAATCTTCTAGAACAAATGGATAGGAGCTAGTGTTACGTATCACTGTAATATTTCATTTGCAAATCAAAAGCCAGTCTTAATCGTGGTGGTCTGGAGATCTTGTAGGAACAGCTTCATTGAAACATAAGCTTGCTGAATGCGGCCGTCTACCGCGGCAGGAACAAACTAGCGTATGGGGCAGTCTCCAATACGTAAGCTTGCAGCGTATGGACCCACGGTTTTCTACGATACCTTCCAGCTCCTGATCAGCTGAAACGCGGAGGGGAGGGGGGGCCTCGCGGTACGTCTTATTCTCCTCGCGACGTACAGTAAAACTGAGAACTGTACTCAGGATTAGGTCCGGATTCCCTATCCAGCTAATTAAAATTCCTACGCAACACCACTCGGGTGAGCGGCCTAACGCAGTCCTGCCCTGCTTGCGACGGATAGAAGAATGACTGCTAACATACTACGCTTGCCTATCTTAATGCAGACTTCGGACCTTCTAGCCAATCGGATGGCTGCAAATTTAAAACCTATTTAAACGTACCACTCCAATGATACTAACGTCCTAAAACCAAAGAGTAGCTAAATGACCGCAAAACGGCGACAATATAAAATAAAAACATTAAAACATTTACAAACACGAGACCAAAAAAAAAAGTTAATATAAATGTTTATATGCACACAAAAAAAACTCTAGCAAACCTAACTTATTTCAACACAGATAATTGCCTTCAGACATGCTAATAATAATAAAAAAACGTAAACGTGATTATTAAAAATATGAAAGAAGTTAAAAATTTAAATAAATAAAATGTTACGTGTGAGAAAATACAAAAATACATATGTCATTGCGTACATGCCATCTATAAGAAATTAATTCTATGTTACTCGCTCGTTTATGAATATTTAATGACAGTACAATCTAAGCTAAACAGTTCAAGCCAAATTTTGCGGTGCCGGTAATGGTAATTCTAAAGATATCATGAATGGTAATTATGGAAGTTAGCCAATGTTATGAAAATAAACTCTCAAATGGTATATTGGTGTTTAGATATGTTGCTTAAGCACGAATTTTTAATTAGGTATTCATCCTGGAAAACAATATATAAAATAGGCTATGAACAACAGGTAATCTTTCGGGGTAAAAAAGTTAAAATTTTAGTGTCTCAGATCCCGAAAGAAAAAACAGATTCCAGTGCCTTCAGTATAACCTGTTCGTCATGAAAAATATACGGTCCTTACAATACAAATTATAATAAAATTAAACTACAGTTGAACCCTCTGAAAGTACCACTTTCATATCAACCAATTAGTTTTTCAATTCATTAACTTATACATATGGGGAAATGGGTTGCTAAGCATTAATTTAAATTAACGATACTCATATCTATACTTAATTCCGTGTTTAATACAATAATGCTTTCTGTAACACATTTGCTAGATATCTCACATGAATAAATTATAAAGTTCAATCACTAGGGCCACCCGAATTTCGCGAAAAGATTTCACGACCAGTTGTATTTTATAACATGTTAGCTCAGTTCCAATGTCGTGATTGGATGGTTTCCAGGTCACACGTCTTAGGTGTCTGCATGCGAATCCCAGAAGTACAGCATTGCATTGTTCTAATTTTGATTGGTCAATCAAGTAGGAAAATGTAGTCTCCCAAAGACACGCCACCAATAAGGGAAAGAAAACTGCCGGCACGCCCAGAGTCTATTGATTCTATCGTGTGCGGAAATCTTTTCGCGAAATTCGGGTGTCCATAGCAATCACTTATTACCTCTTTCCGAAAACATTAATTAAACAGTTGAGTACAATTTAATATGATTACGTTAATCCTAAGTATCACTTAGCCTGGGAGCCCATATAGAATAATATAATAAAGGCCATTACATATGCTGGTCGTAAAGCTTAAGGGGACTTAACGTTATTCTGAACTTTACCAGTTACTGCTTTACTATTTTTGCGTCCCACTCTGACGATGCCTGCGGCCCTCATACCTCGAGAAGGGCTCAACACCTCCTGTGGCTGGACAAATCGCGCACATCTCGCCGATCAGTACACGTTATTCCAGCCATATCACGCGTCCGCCCCGATTCCGACGTTAATTAATCGTAATTAATCAAACAGCCTAGGCAGGGTCCGAAACCCGCCTAGGCTTACATCGCGGACGAACTTAAACCAGCACCCAAAGGCAGTGTTGCCAGCCCTACCACTTGTAAACTGCAGGATATTTGACCATTAAAAAAATAACAGTACATCGCAGTAGATCCTACCTACAATTCTGCCCTGGCACCCAGTGATTTCTATCTCTTCAGGTTACTGAAGAAGCACCTGGGTGGTAGGCGATTCACAGCCGATACGAAAGTTCAGCAGCCCCATCATGACGCAACTTCAGGGACTAGGCACTGTGCTGGCATCGATACCTTGGTGTACAGTTGAGGCAAATGTTTGGACTAGCATGTTCACTATGTTGAACATTAATGTGTACCAGTGCCATAGTACTGAGTTTTAGTATATCTCTCTTTGGAACAAAGTTTGTTCATGAGAGCTTTTGTTACCTTAATTTTCTAATCACCCTCGTAATTGCTTTGTTTCTTTAGTCACCTCGCTGTCGACGAGGCGATAAATCCTACTTTTATAAGCTATCTACTTATTTATGAGACTAACTGTTAAGGTTATTTATTACACTAGGCAAATTTTTATATTGGTATTGCAGATAAATATTTTAGAAAGATACGCATTTAACCGTGCCACTGAAATTGCCCTAAATTTTTATTTAGGAATGAACATCAAATTTTGAACTCCTCTAGTAAATGCCCGTATATGCGTGGTTACGACTGCTTCTGTAAAAAAAAAACGATCGTTTGTTGTCTCATTTGTGCATCGCAGTATTTGGGCATTTGTTTTATGACTTGTGTAGTATGCATGCAGGGATTAGGTCGAATCAGCTTAAAAGATACTAACTGCAGTATACTTTTAAAAAGTATATGTTTAAGTAGTGTGACGAAGTTGCATATTTGCGATGTCTTGCATTTAATCACTCAGTTTACTCTAACATCTTTGAAATGTGACTCTCAGTTTAAATTGTGGAAGTCTTTTAAATAGGCGTTTCATAACCTCTGGACTGTGGTGGAGTTTTCTGTAGTATTAAATAGGCTCGCACAGTGATAAAAAGAGAATAACAGTAGACTATCGCACGACTCAGAAGAAATCTATTTAATTTATGTGAGTGCCGAGGACAGCAGCGAATTAATGGCGAATGTTAGCCGACACCTCACGAGCCGTTAATAACAGTGTTGGAGTCGCTAAGGAGGTTGCAGGCAACTCGTAATTTATGACTTAACCAGCAGGGCAGTTTATTAAGGTGCGCAGATTAGAAGAAGGCGAGCGGTGTATTAGCGGCGACTTTAATTTCGCGAGCACAAAAGGTCAACTGCAAACTGGCAGAGGGAGTCGTCCGACGCCATACGTCACGGGCGACCGGGCCATCCCCGGGCTACGCACATTTGCATGCCGGGTAATTGCAGGCGGCACGCGAAGATATGGCTGTGGGCCGGGGAGAATAATGGAGGGTCGACGTATCCGCCGTACATCGATCCTCCATTGTTTGAAGGCACCCGCGGGTACATTCGACTTGCGCCCTCGTCCCACGTACAAACATGTCACCTGGGCTATTGCCATAGACTGCGCATGTCCCAGACATTGATGTCAAGGTAGGCGGCTTAACATCTCGTCGACAGCGAAGTCATTCGAGACGGAGCAAGTTGTAGGTAGAATATGGGGGATGATCGGATAGACATTTGCCTAATGGCAGCCCCTTGCAACTTCAATAGATTTTTAAGAGCCTACACTGTAGTTTACAAAACACTTAATAGGTATCGCATGAGTTTTTGCTGTGAATTCATACGAGCGCTGAAGTCGCAGAATAATATTTATTGAAAACTAAATTGATTATAATTTATTGACAAAACAGTCTAAAGTATAAGTATATGGGGGATCTGAGACAGGGGATTAGGGGTTCGGACTCGAATTCGGAAGGACCGTGGTTCGAATCCCGGCCCGGCCGTCCTGATTTCGGTTACAGGAAGTATACAAATATCTGAAAGCACTTACTGGGTCAGGGCGATATTAGTAGAGTAGTGTGGAGTGGAGAGGTTTGGGCGGCTCTTTACATCGAGGTATTGAGAGCCGATGAGGGTGACGTGAGGTAAGTATAGAGCAGCGCTGGTTATGCAAAGGCGGGGGAAAAGGGAGATCCCCAAGAAAACCCGCCGACCAGCGGCATCGCCCTGCACGATTCCCGTATGCGGAAATCAGGGAGTCACCCCGCCGGGAATCGAACCCGGTTCGTCCTGGTGGGAGGCGAGTAGTCTAGCCACAACACCACCGCGACCCCGCTATCGGCAGAAAAACAATCTAATGTTGAAACACTGAAAGCGGCTACTCTTCCCCACACTCCCCCCTCTACGATTGTAGGGCGCTCGCGGGTAAAGAATGTTCACTATAAAGCAAGCAATTTTGAAAGCTCTCCTTAGGATCTTCTTGTATACACGTTGTGTAGTCTTCCGTCTTAAGTAAAATTAACATTCCCATTGGCTTCGTCACTTTATTCATGCGTTGGTCAAATGAAACTGTGGAATTATTAACGAAGTAAGCACTTTACAAATCTGCCCATTTTTACACGTCGGTGCATTTAATAAACAGAAAGAGTGAGGATTAATTTTTCAGTTATCACAAATGGTTACGTAACACTTTTTATTCAACGTTAAGATCTGTAATTGCTTTCCATCCATCGTTACCAACTTTACTGGGCGAATGTCACTCAGTGCGCCCATTAAAATATATGCATGAAGGGGCAGTGACTTTTTTCTAAGGTTAGTTTCTAAAGTGTTGATTTTATCGTGAACAGCCTTTACACACAGCTGGCTTCGCGCCCCCGCAGACTAAATATGACCTACGCTGATTTTAGTCTTTGGCGCTGGGTCAATGATCGCCGATAGACTGCGCATTTACATGTTTCATCAACAATAATTTGCTCTCTTTTTTTACCTCGAATTCACGCTCTTGCGTAATTAACGTTTGTTTACGCATCTTGATTATATAGTGCGTGCGTAACGACTAACAGTTCGGTGCTGGGACATGGAGATACGTATACCTTCTACGCGCACCATACATGCGGACCTGTCGCCTTTCGAGTCGAAATTGTGTTTGCTTCGAATATAAATTATTTCGGGAACATGCAACAAGTCCTAGTACTCATTTCGAGTGCAATGTAAACGATAGGACGTATGATGAAGTAAACAAGCAGATTTTCGTATATTGCGCTTGTCCCAAACATTGGTTCGAAATCAGGTGTTCAAACCGTAGAGAGACTATGGGGTTGGGCGGTCCCTTTGTCTTCGTACCCTACGCCTCCCCTAAAGTCTATATCGTGTTTAAATAAATAATTTATTCAAGCCACGTAGTAACACAGAGATGGCATGCGCATTATTAATCTACATCCTCTGCGGTTTCTGCTACCTTAAGTGAAGTGGTGTTTTGAATGCTATTTGGTTGCTATGGTGGACTGCATGTACTTTATATTTCTGTTCATTAAACCACTGAAATTGCAGAAACAGTTACAGTATACTAGTATGGTCATCACATCTCCTTGATATTGTCCAGCATGAAATGGACATAGAACATTGATATATACCGACCTATATACACAATATAATCATGTTATTAATAAGTATATTTATTTTTATATAAACAACACATGTAAGCTTTTTTCTTTCCTTAAGAGCATAGATAAAATAATAAAACACATTTATATATATTTACATCATTTAAATAACATCATTTGACTTATAACTCTAGTAGGATGATCCCAAGTATATGCCAAGCTTTGGTTCTATTATGTAAATACCGCTGTGAAATGCGTATTTTATCCTTGCTACTGAATGAGCATAAAGTGAACTCTTTTATAACCATTCATAGACCACTAAAGTGGAAGTACACGTACAAAGGGATTTTCCTGAAAAATATACGTTATTCATTATTTAGCGATGATTACGCAGTAGAATATGCATTGTTCTCAATTACAATGATAGTCAACTATTAAAAATGACATCGGTCACCAAATCCATTAAGTTAAAAAGTTAAAATTGAATTCGATTTTCTTTAAAATGCCTCAACTTAGCATACTTTCAAGTTCTTGGATCTCCCGAAAACCTCGATACAAGTTCATCGAGAAACTAAAACAAACTGTATAATTCTGGTGTAGCCGCCAGAAATCACAATCTGATCTCAACCTTTTCGGGTGAAAAACAGCAATGCTTCCTACATCATGGTCTTAGTCATATTTCTACTAAGTGTAGGTAACAATTTAGGTGATAATAGCAGCTTACGCTTAAGCATGCATGAAGCAGTTGAATCTCTGTACTGCGGAGTAGTTCTATATTTCTAAAACTATGCCCGTCTGTGCTGCACACACACACACTCCGGCCGTATAGTCTAATCACGGTTCCTTCACACTTTTTGAATCAAACCTTTCAAAAATAACCCCATGTATGGCATGTATAGTTATTTCCTACATGTACCATCTATCACAACCGCTTTATACCTCTGCAAACACAAAACTATCTTATTTTTTGTTAAATTGAAGTTTCGCCCATATTAAATTTATTAATTATAATATTTCATTTACACTAAATACGAATTAAATGGTGGGAAATCATCTGTGTTGGTAGCGCCTAGTATGAAATAGTTCTTATGCAAAATGCTATTACAAATGACTGCGCTCGAATTCGATGCGTTGTCGTTTGGTGTAATTTGCTAGAGTTAGTTAAGCTTAGTTTGCACGAGGCGGAGCAATATCCCGGAAGTAGAACTTTAGCAGGACTTCAGACAAGTGTGAAGTAACCGAGAATGGAATATAATGCATGCACGGTAAGGCGGCGCAGCTGCAGCACATCAGATCTAGTTTCCAGCGTCCTGCTCTTGTCTCGCAGAGACGCGTCCTTACGTCTGGGACATCTGTTCGTCCGGACACTCTGGGTTAAGTATCGCCGTCTCTGCGAAGCTCTTGTGAGCTGACAGGAAAGTTACGGCGAAGTCTTTTATTTGAGGTTTCAACGCGTGCACATTTTAAACTTCCGAGAGCCAAGCATGTGGTTTATAGCGCTTCGCGAATCCCGTATACGTGCTTCGCGTTTTTGCTCGTGCGAGACAACGACCGGTTTCTAGTGAAGACTTCTTATACGTGGTTTGATTTCAAATATCTGATATCATGCTGAGTTATCGCTCCAAACCCGTACTCAAAATGTAAAGGCTTTATTCCTGTGAAGACAAAAAAAAAATAACAAGGACTTATTATTCTATGACTTGTTATTGAAACAGCCATTTAAAAAATAACGCACGAAATAAGAAGTTCGCTTACTTTCGTATCATCACGCAGTGGCGATAATTTGATTCATTAAATGTATTGTTACTATAGTTTGTGAATGACATAGGTCTTAATTGATGTATAATAAATAAATGTAATTAATGTTTAATAAGCAAATTTAATTTCTTAATTTATTACAGAATTAAGCAACAAACTACCTGTCTCCAATATTATCACTTAATATTCCTATTAGTGAACGCAATATTTTATGCCAATCTCTATTACAATAAAAGTTCTTATCGCTATATTTGTACTACCAACAGTTATTTACTCCTCACTTGTTAGTCGTACATAGATACTCGTAATGTCTGCTGCCATACATTAACATCATGCCAAATGACTGTCACTCATACACCAAGTCCCACCGTCCAGTGAATCAGTCCCTATCTCTACTCTCCCGATGCTAACAGATCACATTCGCTGGTGACTGCGTCGCACATCATTCCGATGGTCTGCACACCTGGCGCTAGAGGCGTACAAGACTACAAATTCTCGACACAGATGTACCCGCTAAGCTGACCTGGCCCAGAAGGTTCTTCGCACCTCAAGCCGAGAAATTAATAAAAAGGGAGGTGGTGACCATAGACTTCACGCAACGAATACGCGAGTCATTCAATATTCCAAGAATGGGAGTAACATCAGCCCCGATAGCGTTATCGTGGCCTGTACTCGCGATATCGTGGCTAACTTTGTAACTCTGCCTGCCCTTCTCTGGTTTCTGGTGATGCCCTTGGAGGCCTGTGTTAATCATACATGAAGGGAGAGGTAAAGGATAAGAAACCAAAGGGACTGCTCGCAACAATATTGTAACATGTGAGGACGCCTGCGCGGTGTATCTGAGTTCGTAAGGGATAAGGGCTTTAACAAAAAAATTAATAAAAGAAACTATATTTGATTTCTGATTTATTCACTCTGCTATTATCTACAGCATTTAATTGGCTGTCTCCACTTTTACTCTTTTGATTTTACAGCAAGCGCCATATTTACTGTCTATTTCAACTCCAATTAATGTCCTTAATTGTCTACGTTGGTTAAGTCAATTAACTCATGCTCAGTATACCTGTTTCCATAATTTATCATGTATTTCACTCACGCTTTTAGTCCAATAGTCCAGCCTACCAGCCGCGTCCTTCAAAACATTGACACTCGCAGACGCCGCATTCCCTTCTTCACTGCTAGTCATGTCATTCGCTCTTCTATCGCTTGGAACTCATCAGTTCCAACTTTAACTCAGACTTGCAACCTGGAGGCCTGCTGCGATTTTTATAGAGCCCAGGCGACCATCTGGAAGTTTCAGCGCACCCCGAGACGCGCTGGGAGAACGAGGTCAGTAATCCAGAAAATTCTTCAAATATCGGCCGAAAAAAAATACGGCCATAGTTCTCGGCACGCATCTGTAACTCGATAGTCATCATTGCCTCTGCCACCGCCATCGCTATCACATTACAACTCTATGTCCGTCTCTTCGCTCACTTCGCGATGTGAGGCAGCGAGCATGTAATACTGCCCCCTTCTCAAGTCTGTTCGTTCCGAACAGACACTGCAACCTGCGGAACATCGTAGATTGCCAGTCGGTCGATGTGGACAATCTTCGGCTCCGCCCGAAAGCCTTGGCGACAAATCCGAAAGATCATATTATTGATTTTCTTCAGAATACTATACGGGACTTCCCAACGTTTCTGTAGATTTGAGTCCCCTTTTCGTCTCTGTGGGTTGTACAGCCAAACCAGTTGTCCTTGAAATACCTCACCCGATATTCTCCTCTCATAGCGGGTCTTCATCCTGTCACTATATGGTCGTTTGTACCTTACAGGGCTAATACTTTCATTAAAGGTTTGAAAATATGAGGTAACTCCACAATTTCTTCCTTTAGACCATTCCTATCAATCTGAAAAGTACTGGCACTTGCAGTGGATGCTGCAGGTTGTGGGTGGATCCTTGTCCGACGTACACTAAAGTGTTGGCAGCTCCTGTCGACTACCTCACGCCCTTTCTCGAGTTCACACAACTGATTCTGTGCTCCACGAGCCACTTTCTCCATGGGACTGCTATCCTCAGAGGTACTATTTAGAGGGGCCATCCTATCGCTCACTACATGTCATGGACAACTTTCTCTGTTATATGGCACTGTGTGCACAGGGCTTCTGGACAGCATTCACAGGTTGTCCTGTGAATTTTCCAACTGCTTTGTGAGGTGTGTAGCTTGCAGCATCAGCTCGTCGATGCGGTGCCTCAGTTGTTGGGCATATGCACGAAGCTGACAAATTTCTTCACGCAAGTGCTTGCATGCGCTCACTGAGGCCATTTGTTTCTCACCACGCAGTCTCTTTACTGGCTGCTGCTTCTGTTCTGGACAATAAGCTCCCAAGTGATCCAGCTGTCCACGTGACCAGCACTCCCTCCGTTTGGGTCGGGGACTGCGAGGCTCTGTAGCACGAATCCTGGAAGCGATGTCCCTCAAAGCCAACTGCAACTCCTTCAGTGGTTTTGTTATCCTGTCTTCGCTTTTGTTAAGTTTCACAGCGCGTATTGGACGTCAGGGTGTGGGCTCCTGTCTTACTGACTCCACCTCCAGTGCTCGGGCCAGGGCGTCTTGCATGTCGTGATGTGCAGTCAGTCATACTGCTTGCCGGACCTCTGTGTCGGCGGTGGCATCGATGAATAAGTCGACTGCTATGATGTCGCTCGCCTCCTTGGGGCACCCTTACAGAGATAGGTGAGGGAGCCGCACAATATCCTTCCATAGTTCCTGCAGTGGCTCCCATGGTCGCTGGGTACGGCTTCGCAGCTGTGCATGAAGAGCATGTCGCAGGTACCGGTCGCCGAATCGTAGCTCCTGGGGGGAAAAAAAACCTGAGTGGGGTACTCCAGTCGATGTCTCTCTGGCAGAGATTGTAGTATGCTCAGTGCGGAGCCTCTCATCACTGCGGCGAGGTAGTAAGTCCGCTATTCGGTTGTCCAGCCATTCAGGGTAGCGACTATTTCAAACTGGTGTTTGTACTCCTGCCAAGAAGATTGGACACAATAAGAAGCGGGCTTAATTGTGACCCCCTTCCCCATTCCTGGCTGCGCGACACCAATGCTGGAGATCTTCTTGCTCCTCTCCAAGGTTGCTGTATTGGTATAGACTTACACTGCCTCTTCACTTTTCTCGGCTGTCGATGTGGTGGTAGTTTAACTCCACTGTTGCAGAAATACCTTCCAATCCTTCTTCAACGCACTTACTTCCTGTTTCACTACGTTCTCGACACTGGCCATCTTGTTGTTTACACTGTTCACTATTTCAGTCACACTGTCAAGTTTTGTGTTCTCTAACTTACTAATGCCTTCTATTTCCTATCAAAAGAGTCCATTTTTCTGTCAACATTCTCATTAAGTGTCTATTTTCCTGTCCACAGAGTCTATTTTGCTATTTATATTCTCGTTTACACTTACAATTTCTGAAACAATTTGGTTATTTGCAGTTTCATTCGCACTATCTTTCACAATACTAACTGGGGTATTTACAATGTAATGTACACTATCTTTCACACTACTAACTTGGCTATTAACATCTTCTTTCAAGCTATTTACACTTGCGCTCACACTAACCATCTGGCTACCTAGTCCCTCAATCAGTGCTCGCAGTGCTTCCAGTTTTGCAGACATTTTTCTTGTGTACATTCACTGCGTCAGTTGTACAAAACAGTAATTTATTTTCACCTACAACTATTACAGTTAAATAACTTGTTTTAAAATCGCTAATTGTCTACATAATTTTACTTTATTTATTGATTAATTAGTCTTACTTTATTTACAATTGACTAATTAATAATTACATCCATCCCACTTCTAATACCAGTGTTACATGTGAGGACGCCTGCGGGGTGTTTCTGAGTTCATAAGGGATGGAGGTATTTATAAAAAAATAAATAAAAGAAACTAAATTTTATTTCTAATTGATTCACTGCTATTATCTACAGCATAAAATTAGCTGTCTACACTTTTACTCTTTCTATTTAACAGTGAGCGCAATATTTACTGTCTATTTCAACTCCAATTAATGTCATTTTTAATTTTCTCTGTTGGTTTTACAGTCAATGAACTCATACTCATTATTAGCACGGGTTTAGTCTATCTGTTTTCATAATTTGTAATGTATTTCACTCACGCATTTAGTCCAACAGTCAGTCTGCCAGCCGCATCCTTCAAAACATTGACTCTTGCAATCGCAGACTGCCCTTGTTTACTGCTGGTCACGCCACTCGCTCTTATATCGCTCGGAATTACATCAGCTCCAACTCCAGCTCAGAAGGGGCCATAATGATAGGTCGTTCACGAACGAGTCCTTCAAAACGAATGACTCGCTGTCGAGAGAGACTCGCGAGTTGCTCTTCTTTAGAGAGTCGAATCATTCATGAATGATGAGAGCTACAGCTCGGCGATTCGCTCCGCTCAGTCAGCCCAAAGGTGACAGCTCGTCGGTTCGAGAGAGATAACAAAAACTGCCAGTATAGCATTTAACAATCGCGTTCAAAGAGCGTATCTCCTCTTTTCAAGAGCACGCAAGCTGTAAAACCGTAAGCTGTAAAACCGGAGATGGGAATAACATGAATGCGGCGATGAAATTCTAAGCGTGGATAAAAGCACTCAAGCATAATAAGCACAAGGTTTTCGAAATATTTTCATTTATTATTTTTCTAATATTGCGGCATCAAAATAGTTTGGGAAGATTATGTAAATATCGTTCACAGCGCGCTCTCAAGTTTTCTACAAATTTCAATTCACTAAAACTTTTTTCAATCTAGTAATGTTAAAATTAATATACTGTACGTAATAATTATGCTATATTAAACATTTTGAGTGAATTCAAAAACAACGAAAATGTTACGAGAATAATTACGATACTTTAAACTATGTAGAAAATGCCATGTATTATGCGATCGCATGTTTTTACATCAGCGCAGTGATGCGAGCCACTATTCACATCTGTACTCTCGACTCTTTGAAACCCGACTGACTCGTGAACTGAATGGTTCTTTTAAACGACTCTTATGAACGACTCTCCACCAAGAGCGAAAGCGAGTGAGTTAGCTCTTTGGAATGAACTGGTTTGACACATCACTACCACGGTGGCTGAGCGATTAGCACGCTTCTCCGACCGGGTCACCGGACTTTCGCACGTGGGAATCGTGCCAGACGATGCCGTTGGTCAGCGGGTTTTCTCGGTGATCTCCCGTTTCCCCGCCCCTTCATTCCGGCGCCGCACCATATTCACTTCAATCACCCTCATCGTCTCTCAAAACCTTGCTGTTAAGAACCGCCCAAATATATTGACTCACTCACTCAGACTCGCGGTTCAGAGGCCTACTGCAATGTTTATGGAGCTCAGGCGACCATCTGGAAGGTTCGACGATTGAATGGTTAATTCACCCCGGAGAAAGACGTCAGTAATCCAGAGCATTCCTCAGATATCTGCCGAAAATAATACGGCCAGAGTCCGCGGCGCGCATCTGTAATTCGTTACCCATCATTGCCTCCTGCCGCCGCCATCGTTGTCACATTACAACTCTATTTCCGTCTCTTCGCTCGCTCGGCGATGTGAGGCAGCGAGTATGTAGCAATATGCAGTGTCATGTTCTCGGTTATGAATCACGTTAATACTGCACAAATCGCTTTACAACTTCCTCTTCTTATATTTAGATAACTGTCTCCGCAAAAGTAACGTATAGGATCCAAGGACGTTATTAATTTTATCACTATCTGTTCCATATCGTTCCTCTCATAAGTCAGTGAAACAGACTAATTTGATACTAGATAATATACCTGAATGGGTGTAGTTTTTTTTCCAGTGAAAAGATAGAAGCTCCACATTTGTTAAATGTAAAAGCAGGACAGAAAAGTAGCCTGGCTTGAAATTAACTACAGGTAGTTCAATTTTTCTACCGTTGTATTGTTTCTTGTAAATATTTAAGTTACTTTTCAGTATTTTCATTACGGATTTGACGTGTGATAAGCCATGTGGTCTTAATTCTGATCGATTCTTAGCTTGGCATAGTAATGTCTATATAGAGTGGTTCCGAACAATAAGTCCATTTGCAGTTAATTCCAACTTTTCTGAAGCCCTGATAAAGTTATTTTTTCAGTATAATAATTTCGCATTGTGCAAAGAAAGCTTGACCGAGTCTATAAAATTACACCAGAGGGACAGCGAGCCGTATTTGTGCGGACTTAGTATAATAATTATTTGCATTAGAATTATTTCTTAGCAGGCATTATCAACACACATGTTATCTTGCGGTTTTTATTCGCATTAATTATAAATGTATTATTATGATTTATTGATCACGTATATGTTAAAATATAATTGAACAAAAAATAAAACATCACATTAACAGAATTATAAACACTTATTATAAATGGCCTATTTAGGAAACAACTAAGCTCGTCATACAGAGCGTGATTGATTTTTCAAAGGTTGGATTCAAAAAGTGTGAAGAAACCACGAATAGACTATACAAGTGCCTACTCTTTGAGGTGATTCCCTATGAAAACATTGGGTTTGGCTGTGTTGGGGACACGGCCGTTTGTTTTGCATGAATACGTCTACGTTGACGCGCTTGGACGCCTTGATGTTTATTTTAAGTTCCCGGCACCGCTTCACGCGATCATTTCGGGTTTTATGAGTACCACTGGATTGCTTTTGAGATGCTCTTTCCAACCGTAAACAATTTATGTAGTTCGAGTTGGCTTTTTGACGAGTATAGGCCGAAGTTGTGTTAAGCTTCCTTAAATGTTTACATTAAACTCATACAAATTCACCATAACCACGCCACACGAATGTTTTTATACACGCGATAGATTGATCTTGACGAGAGCTGTCGATTGGAACTCAAACGAGCTTCGTAGCGTCTCCTAGTCAAAAGTTATACTACGCGGAAGTTATGACATGCGGCGAAACGAGCTCGAAATTGCGCTCCCCCCTTTTTTTTTCATGCCTCACGCGATGCTTCGCAGTCGTCACTCAACGTAACATTTTCTTTGATCCTCACTCAACGTAACATTTTCTTTGATCCTTTGACAATCGAGTAGTGTAATTGAATTTTGAATGTAGACGATAGATTCGGTGCTGCAATGCCAAACTCTATCACCCGATTTTGTTATCATCGGATTTTCTGGATTGCTTCCAACTATGGTTGCAAACTGAAAGACGTATTCACGTCAAAAGAGATGGATAACATATGACTTATGTCCTACACTGAGTCGTACGAACGCCACTGCAAAATATCCAACCACTTTTGAATCACGAGTTCTCCACCAAACCTCCGGAACGCACTTGATGCGCCGACCAGGCGGGGCCCTTACGAGAGGAACAATCAACCGCGAACTAGTGAAAGCCACGCATCGTATAACCGCTGAAGGACTTCGGGGCGCACTCGCAGCTCGTGCGAGATCCCGGCGTGTCGCTGCTGTTTGCGGGGGTAGCGCGGCAAGCGAGAGGTGGGATGGCTGTCCCGCGGAGATTGCGGGCTGCATTATGTATGTGCGGCGCCGGTGAGCGGGGGGAAGAAAGCGCACAAGACGCGGCCCGGCATGCCATTACCGCACGTCAAGGCGCGATGAATTACGGAAAACAGCCCGCGTCGGTCTCTTACCCAAGCCACATTTTATGCGCGGGAAGAAAAAAAATATATATTTAAAAAAATAACACGCGACATTCTTTCGCGTTTCCCCTCCGCGTCGTCGAGAATTTCCCGTGGCACCCCCAGACGCGTGCGGTTATAAATTTCAGCGCATACATTTGTGTCAGTCAGCCAACAGGTTTTTTTTTGTGCTTTGCGCCGAGACTTGGTTGATTCGTTGCCGTTCACTGCATGTGTGTGAAACGACCCGCTATGAAGTGGTTTTGTGTAGACGTAGAACCACTTTTACTTATATGATGATACCAGAGGGTTAGGTACAAACAAACCAATTGGTCATTTAATTTCAAGAAACGAAAAAAAAAAAAAAAAACTTTCTGGTTTACAGTTCTTTTATTTTTCGAACAGAGTATTGAACTTTGAGCTGCGTAAGTGCTGTGCTTCATCCCGTTTGTATTTCCCGCGCAGGTTTGAATATCATCGGTCACGAGTGGCGGTTGTTACCCCAGGCTTTCTCCTACAATATCGCTCGCCTACTTCCGCTATTTACTAGTACTTGTACCTGCAGAAAAACAATACCAAACCACACGAAAGGAAGACAGTTATTATAGGCCTATCCATTATACCTCAATATAGATAAATAAAAAGACCTAATTTTATGCAGTCTTATACTTGAGTCCCTGAAGTAAAAGTCAATACGTACGTTTACTGAAGATAGCTGCGACAATTATTCAAGGTTTTCGTCCTATACTCTAGTAGTTTGTTGGGGTTGGTTGCGGAAGGAGGTTATATTTTTTGTCAGTGCCAAATATTTGCAAACTGTACTATCATACCGGTAAGTTGTTGCATTCTAGGCTGCTGGACATATAATCCTTGAATTAGCGGAAGAAGAAAGGCTCACCGCAACTTTTTCTTGAGGTGCAAAATCCAAATGTACAGGTACGTCATTTTCCAAAGTTAATCTCAAGAAATGAGTTACCATAAAAAAAATTACACTGGTTTGAAAAGTTAAGGACGAGGTGTAACTAAACAGCAGGCATAATAATCAGAACCGACCGAAATAACAAGCAGGAGATCGCGTAGGGTCTGATACGTTAGGGTAGGCACATATGCATATAATGACGTACTGTGTGCACGCGTGAAAAGTATAAATCACGGGCGCAGTGTACACTCAGTACAATAGCGGAAACTATTGCACAGTGCACATCGGTTTGAATGACGTTGAGTTGCTGTCTGATGTCTTGTGCAGCCGACAGACAGCTCTGTAGACCACATCTGGGCGACATTATCAGGTGTCAAATAATTGGGAAGTCGGAAGAATTTCGAAGAGGGTGGCCGTAGAGTATGGTCGTCGTGTCCCTCGCTTGGATGACATTTCAGACAACAAGGACAGCTGTGCAAAGGTTTAGTAGTGGTCGTCCATGGACAACCACGACAATGGAGGACGGGTACATTGTCTTACAAGCGAGGACAGACCGACGGCAGAGAGCGGGTGAAATCGCAAGACAGTACGGTGTGCCACTGACGCATACCCATCGGGGACAGTGTTTGCTGCTGTGCCGGGAACACAAATACAGCGAAGCTCAGCAACAGGGTCGAGTGCTCTTTACGGATTAAAGCCGGTAGTCCCACTAGCGATTCCGGATGTCTGTACAACTGGAGAGAGCAGGAAATGTACAATAATCCTTCTGGCATCATCGAAAGGCGCTGATTTGCAGGTGGCGATGTTCTTGTTTGGGAAGGTATCGTCCTTGGTGCCCGTACGCAGCTACGCACCTTCCAAAGTGGTCCAGTCCCTGGTGACTGCTACTGTACCGAGAGTCTCCTTTCTCACAAGTGTCTCTTCTGGGGGGATGTGGGACTTTTGTACCTCTTCATAGATGACGACGCTGCACCTCATCGTACAGAAGCTGTCGCTGAGCTGTTAGAAAGTAAGTATATTGGGCACACGAATTGGCGTGCATGGTTCCCGGGCCTACATCAAATCTATCGCGTGTACGTTGACGATACACGCCTTGCACTACGTTACCAACCACCAGTAACGACTATATAGCTGCGTCCGGTGCTACGACTGAAATGTGCTACGATGCCTAAAGAGCTTGTAGACAACCTCATACTGAGCATGAACAGACGGTGCACATCCTGCATTGCAGTCACGTGTAAGCATGTCCCCTGTTGATGACTGCAGTTATTTTGCCTACATCCTAACTCACGGACTTTCTGTCTTCTGCCCTGCTCTGCGCAAACCCCACTTTTGAGTAAAAACCCTTTGCATCCAGTGGATTCCTTTCTTGGTCAGTGTTGTTCACCGTCACCTTACGCTTAGATCACGACGATTCTATGATATGCTTTGCGCCTATTTTAAACACAGCTTTGCGACGTTACACGCGAAAACTTGCCCCGTACTTAATTTTTGAACACCAGTGTATTTAGGCATCTCGAAAGAAAAAAAACAGCCATTTTTCAGGCCAGTGAATATTTTTTTGAAAAGTTTCACATTGCTGTAGCAAATGTAATGTCAAAACACTTCTCAAATTTAAGATTCTAAAGTTACGAAACTATGTGAAAATTTTAGAGATTACTTTTCGATGAACTAACGTCATAAAGTGAGCAGGCGTTACAGTATGGAAACAATGCGTGCATTGAAGATGACATTGATAGCATCATCATATGAAATTTATTTAACATGAAATAAGGAGACATGTTAGCTAGATATTGTCATTTGGCTAGAATAATTTATGTTATAAGAAAATAACTTTTAAAGGGAGATTTCCCAAAAGCAAAGACTGGTCATAACTCAGTTCTTCGACCTTAAAGATATGCATACATTTCGAAATACGTATATGGTAAATTATATATAAAATTAAATTGTTTCGCATTAATGTAAATTACAAAATAAAATAGAGTAGCCAACCATTATTATTGTTACGTGCTCGCTGCTTTGCATCACACGCGAGCGAGTAGAAGTGAAGGACCGCAGTTATATGATAGCGGCTGCAGCAAGTCAATGGGTTGTACTGAATTACAGGCGCGTGCTATACCAAGAACCATTTATCCATTACCAAAAAGCGAGCCCACACGATAATCTCTTTGATGCGAACGCTGCTAACCTAGGTTGTATTAAATTTATGTGTCTATCTGAGGAATTTTCTAGTTGTTTACTGCCCTAGATTGTGTCCGTACGATTCGGGGTGCGTCGAACTTTCCAGGTCCAGGCTAGCAGAGTATAAATTGTGCAGCGGGTCTTCAGGCCGAGAGTGGTTGAATGGATGAGTAACTGAGTTTCAGTGACAGACGACGAGCGGCGGGAAAAGTTACCAGCGGAAGAGAGATCTGTTACTGCGAGTATCAAGTAGTGAAGGGTGCGGCTGGCAGGCTGGACTATTGGACTGGATGCGCTAGTGAAAGAAACTACAAATGATGGCAACATACAGTCTGATTATAACCAAAATGAGACATTAAGAAGGACGCCAATAAAAATAAAAATATACATTAAATATTGAGTTCATTGAGAAATAAAGAGAGAATAATAGTGGAGATAGATACATCAATGCTGTAAATAATAACTGCGTGAATAAATTACAAATAAAATTTGGTTCTTTTATTTTTATTAAGCCTTCCATTCCTCACGAACTCAGATACGACCCACGATCTTCCATGTGACATCTTCACTCTCTATGGGTGGAATTAATTATCTCGTCACATCAAATTTCGTAATATGATGTATAAAACACGGGATTTCTTTATGTATAATTATAATTTATATTTTGTGAAAATAATCACATAACCAAATAACAATATCTAGTGAGTGGCATTATACCAGGAGGTGCCTACAAAGGTGGGAGGGGGTGATCCATGATACAAGCTGTGTTATAGAAATTTCAGGGGGGGGGGGGGTTTGGAAGAAAGGTTTTAAAAATCGTGTGTTTAAAGGGATTCTTCTGTGTGGGGAAAAGAGCGAGGAATGATTTGGATGGGAGGAAAAATAAAACAACAAGACTGATTTGTCTTTAATTTCCTAGGGACTACTTGAATATTTGTTAAAATTATTACAGGGGTTGTTTCCATGTTAAGTTTGCAAGTGGGTTACCTCGTAAGTTTCTATAATGAAGACTTTTCGTACTGGCTGCGGGCCGTTTTAGGTATATTTATTTATGTCCACATCTGTAGTCGGGGCATTTTAGGACGTTTATTACGGGAACTGGTGTCTGGGGAATAATTCCCTAGTTTTCTAATTACCGGATTGTTATGCGTGGCTCGTTTCTCACGGGAGGTGTTGTTGTGTGAGATGATTTTATTACTTATAGCGATACTTTAAGTTCATTAAGCAACTCAATTGTTTAGTGACTCTGCAGTGTGCGAGGCATCTTGGTTCTCACACGATTTTGTTTACAGAATCGCGCTTCAGGCGTGTCCAATGTAGTGTCTCCTGATTTTACTAGCTAAGCCGTTATTCTTTACTCGCTAAAGCCGCGAGTTCGTAGCGTGGAGCTAGCAACAGAAGCTGGCAATTATCAATTTTCCGTTTTATGTGTTCGGTCGTCCTTGATTGGCGTGTTTTCGTTACAACATTCTTCGATGTTTTTCCCTTTCCACTTCCGATATCTTGTTCTTCTTCCCCCTTCCTGGTCATTTTTCCCCTTTCTTCCCTTTCCTGGTGATGGTCTTAGTAGCCATAGCTTAATTTCTGTTTGTAGATCCGGTATGTTATTCTTACTTCTCATTATTTCCGGCTCCGTTTCATGTATTTGTGTTTGTCTTCCTTAGGGCATTTTCATTCCTGCATCCTCATCTTTCTGCTCGTCTGTCAATGCTTGCCTCCCCGGCCGTGATTGGCTCCTAGCTCGGCCATTCACGGTGCTTACTCGTCCCGGGCCGAGGCCCGTGTATATAAAACTTCGTTTGGCCCTCTAACCTTTTATTAATTAAGTATTTTCGCCTTCTGTTCCGTTTTATTTGGTTTTCCTTTTATTTACTTATATTTTCTGGTCGTACATTGCGTTCTCGCTGTCCATCTGTTGTTTTACTTTTTTTTTTCATTTACAACATTACACCTATGGTTGTGTGCGGCCGTATACCCACAACTCAAACCTATACTTAGATTTTTCACTTATTATTACTATACGTCGGTTCTTCTTTTGTGCCTTTTCAATGTAGTTTTGTTATTTCCTTGGTTTTCTCTCACAATTACACCTATGTTTGTATAGAGTCGCAGACCCACAAAGTAGGCCTACATTGAAACATTTTCTTTCTTTTTCTTTTTTATGTTCCCGTTTTGGTTCCTACGTAATTTTACACCTAAGGTTGTGCGGAGCCTCATCTGCAATTTACAGTTACGTGCGCTTATTTTGTTTTCTTCCCTCTTTTAATTTTATTCTTATTTTCGCCTTTACTTTTCCTTCCTTCGGTATCACATTTTTGTGTTCCGTTTCTTGTAGGCTTGAGGTTTCTTTCGTGTTTGGGGTTTTGGTTATTTTCCCCATTTGTGTTTTTCTCGTTATTTTCCCTTTTGTTTCAGTTTTGCCTTTAGTTCTCCTTCATTTCGCTCTCGTGTAGAAGAGTGTATGTTACACTGATAGGCCGGCTTTTGTTTACTGTTCTATATTGTGATTGTTCATGTATTACCTACGAACTGCAGCCTAAAATAAAATAATTTCTCACTCAATCAATCAGTAAATCATATCATTTAAGTGAGTACACACGAGTGCGGCGCGTTGTCCCATTGGTTAGATTTTCTAGAGATAGTTGAACTTTGTTTGCATGAGGCGGAGGAATATTCCTGAAAGTATGAATTTAGCAGTGCTTCAGAAACGTGTGAAGAAACCGTGAATGGATTAAAACAAACGTCGTAAATATACGTGCGTCTGCTGACAAGGTGTGCACAACGGGCGGATTGGCTGGTACCTTTGGGACGCGGCTGTGAAATTCACCCACTTGGGCAGTGCACAGCGTGGGCAATGAGTACGTGAAACTTGCACGTACAAAAAAAGTGCACTTATGAGAACGCAATTTTTCGTCAAAGCTTACCCAAAACTTTAATCTTGCTCCTAAATATGAAATTAGAGTTTTATCTTTCAAGACGTTTTATTACAGGACTTAGTACAGCGAATAAAGCGTAATAAAGTATTCTTACATTCAGATTTATTATTTTACAGATGTTTGTTATGCTGAGTACAAGAAATTTGCGTATACATAAGGCACAAAGAAGCATAAAATGCAATACAATGGTAGACATATCACAAATGAGATCACACCGTTAGTAGAACACCGTTGTCACACCGTTGTCTTCGAACACAGATCCTCACAGAGCGACCAATAGCTTTGTTTGTCCATGGGTTGAAAAGTATTCAAACATAAACAGAACGAAAATACGTTTGTTGTAATTTCCGCAGGATTTTCCTCTTTAATAATTAATTATTTAGATACAGCTACGGCAGCTTTCATTTGAGGGGGTTTTGACCAGGTTTTTCAGTCCTCTGGCCCACTGTGCCGACGGATAGTTCTGATAGAACTTGATATAATAGCAAGTTTCTTAGAAGCATGTACCAGAAAGCGTACGGACACATGCGTCGGGTAATGTTTTCTTTTGTGGATACGACCGGAATATAGGCCTACTAGATATGTCAGAATTGTCTTTCTCCAAGCGAGGCTATCACCACTCGAAAAGTTTGTAAGGCCAAATTTGACGTCGTGATATGAAGTTGAGGTTACAGATATATAGAGTACTTAAACTTAGATCTTTAAGGCTACAGGAGTAAAAGTGAAATGGGGATGGAGCTGCTATGGTACGCATAACGCATTAATGCTCCATTATTTATATCACCGCCTATTTACTATATACGCCTTCTTTTTTTCATATAAATGCACTTCATTTACATTTCGCAGTCGTGCATTGCTTTTTATCATTAAAAAACAGTGTTTTACAATTTTTATAATATTAATATCTTCTATTGTTCATAGCCATAGATTTAGTATCATTGCGGAGATAATGTGTTAATCAACTTTTGGTTCCTTGCAAGCACAAAAAGTTATTCTTCGGGCTAACAAATGAGAAAAGTTGCTCACTACCTGTCGGTTGTTAAAATTCAGGCCGATGTGTATTTTTTTGCGCGTTTTTAACGGGTATGTTTAAATACGAGTAAATTGTTAGACTTTTTTCAATACATATTTTTTTTGCTATGTGAAACTTTTCGTTCGCTTTTAATAACCTAATTTTTTGTTATTTTTCGATGCAGGTACAATTTTTCGCCCTGCTGAACTCGTGGGTGCTCTGGAAATTCATTATCGCGTCGTTAACAGGCGCGGCTTCATGAAACAAATGAACAAACTCGCTGTGCCTATATCAGCACTCATTTGTAAATGTTACACTTGAAGGGCTTGCGAGACACACGTTGCAATTAATATTGCGTAAAAAGAATGTAAATTGCATTTAATAAAGGTAAATAGTTCTGCATAGACACGCGGGTGGATAATTAAATTAGATTCTTCATAGCCATGTGGGTGCATCATTTAATGACCAACTCCATTTTTACCGTTTGAAAATGATAATGTTACCTCACTGCATTAAAGCTGAAATTAAATTCTTGCTTTCCTATAGCTTAAAATTTGAGTTGTAACTGCATTTATTAGCCAACGGGGTTCGCATTCTCCTAAAATTTATTTCCACTTCCAGTTTCTAATATTTAGGTTCACTGGTTAATTTTTATAAAACGACATTTAAAGTGCCTTGTATTATATGACTCACGTATTAAGTAGCGGAACGTGCGATAACTCTCAACACGAACAGTATTGCATAATTAAAACGTTGCGCGGAAACATTGGGAACAGCAGATTACAATGCCATCACTATAAGTTATTAAACATTTATATCATCACTGTGGGAATAATAATTGTTGCAAATAAAGGGGATTAAGCCTCTCAAAGAGTTTCATAAAATTATCCCAATAAATATATTTCACAAAAATCCATATCAATGATTTATGCCAACTGTGTGTCGGGTACATACGAACAAATGTTAAACACCAGGATATAGTAAAAGGTCGAAAATGAAACATTTTACCAAAAGGAACCAACAATATAATAATATTCCGTGTTGGCATGATTGGCGAAGGCAATGTGCAGAGGCAGGTAGGCATCAAGGAAAATAATCTGACATACAGTGAAAACACATCGTTATGTTTTGTTATTTTGTACATGCATGGTCGAAGGCAGCATGCTCAAAGAGTCTGTTCTGAATGTCTTCTACCGTTAGCGAGTGCAGCGATGCTACATGTTACGAAGTACATATTTGAAGATAATTTTATTATACTCAAGTAGTTAGCTCCATACTGGTATCAACAGATTTCATATGCACGAGAGATTAAATATTGATCCAGATATAGAAGCCGAAGGGGTGACGTCAGGTGATCGCGATGTCTTCCATTTCACCAGTTCGGGAAGAGTAAGCCGAGATGTTGACGAACCGCAATGGTGAAATGAGGTGTGGGCCCTTCCTGATTGATCCACATCGTCCATCCTTCCATACAAAGTTAAATCCTCCAATTAATTTGACTTATTCTGCCCAAAGTGCTGATAGATAGTGCCACTGAGACGAGCAGTGAACAAATGTGAACCAATTACGACAACTCCAGCACACACGCTCACCAAGAAACTTACTTGATGGCTTCCAGTGTACGTGGCGTGTACGTTTTCGCCAGCCCATGCGAAACTGTTATGGCTGATGAAGAACTTGCTCTTCGTGAAAGTAGTTTCACCTGTGAAGAGGACCCGTGGCAAGAAGTTGTCTTCAGCAGCCACTGTAAGCTTTGCTGTCGGAGTAACTGCTCGTGGAGGACATTCCACATTGCCATGTTGCAATGCCTGATTCGCGTGCAATGTTCAGCATCCTAGTTACCAGGTTCGCCTCTACACGCCTCAAACACACAGTCCCTTCCGTCTTTGCCAGCTGTAAGTTCATCTCGCAGTAACAGAAAAATAATAAATCTGATTAAAATCGTTTCTTGGCTACAGCTGCAGCAGTCATACGCATAAATTTGGAGATTTTATAGCGGCCGAACGGCATGCATTACGCAATCCAATACATACGGAGAATACTATCAAGCATGCACTCGTGGACGCGGCAGGCAAGCACTGATAGTGCAATATCTATAACTTCAGCTTTATAATTTTAATAACCCCATCTTTTTGAGTTGTCAATGCATTCTTCTCAAAATCAACATGTTCGTTTCCATTACATTCTAAGGTATCATTGCAGTTAACATGCTTCCCGACAAGTTGCACCACCACTGTTAAAATACGACAATTCCGAACTACGAGTCACTCAATGTAACCATTATAAAATGGTTAGCTGTAAAATATATAATTAAAACCACAGCACTCATATCGGAATTCCAATTCAATATTTATAGTATGTAACACGTACCCTCAGTATCTCAGTTCCCACCACTGATTTTGGTACAGCTTTGCACACATCAGGTACTGTTTTACTAATCATGCACTCTGGTATCACGAATAGATATATTAAACTGATGTATCACTCTCCTAGAAACAAATCAGTACATTGTATGAGACTGTCTCTGTGTACAAAAGGAAGTGTCCCAACTGACTGACTGGCAGATCGCCTTGTTGTAGGCACAAGTGAGAGGAGAGCTGCCCACGAATTTGACGCCTGCCCTTGGTCGAGAGCGACGCCCCGCAGGAGAGAGAGAGAGAGAGAGAGAGAGAGAGAGAGAGAGAGAGAGAGAGAGAGAGAGAGACCAGGAGACAGCGGGGTAGGCGCTGACGATGAGCTGACCGGCAGGCCACGGACGTTAATACGGCCGACACACCCCCTCTCGAGAGATTCGTAAACTGGTGCGTGTTGGAGGTTGATCGTCCAGCGAGGCTGGAGCCATCCCCGATCAGCGAGGCTGCCGAGGCTGGAGCAGTGTCGTCGGGAGGAGCCAGTGACGAGGTGTTCCAGGAGCAGGGCCGAGACCAGACTTGTGCAAGCCGCCCTTCTTCACCACATCTCCACTACACGAGCCGACGGAGGAGCTCCGCCGAACTGAGGTGATTTTGAGTAGAGTGTAAGGGCGACCAGGGTGCGATACGATCCGGGAAGAGCGACTAATATAAACAAAAGTAATTATTGAATCAGAGGAGAATTAGTAATTATTTATTAAGAGATAGGGATTTAACATAATAATTGTTGTCATTATAAAGAAAGATATTTGAGATCTGAATATAAACTAAAGGTAGACGAAGTCGAGAAGAGTAGTAACATTTAGCGCATCAGGTAATTTATAATTTTAGTTGAGAACAGAGTTTATGTTGTAATAAAAAGTGCGTTGATAAAGTAATTGGTGGTAGTGATTTAGAAGAGTTAATACAGTGGTCCTGGCACATAGTTGGGGGCCTTAAGCCAGGGTTTCACAGTGGTTGGGCAAGGATATAGATAGGATGTACACCTGGCTAGGCACCACAACAACCTTCTGTAGTGCCGTGAAAGAATCACCTGGAGAATGAAATGGCCGATGAGAGTACATTCTCCCTACTTATCCAAGTGATAGACGTTTATATGGGGACTTCGACCTGGCGAGTATCATCTTTCAGAGTGTATTCGCCCCCGATAATAGGCCCGCTACATCCAGCATATTGTTCGATACGTTCTACTGCAACAGGAGGGTGATGTACTGTTTTAGCAAGATAATGCACGTCCAAAGCTACTCGAAGTGTTCTTTGTGGTGTTCCACAACAGCTCTGGCCAGCACGATACCCAAACCTCTCTCCCACTGAACACGTTTTGGACACGATGGAATGATCTCTGACCCATTCTGTACGGTCAGGTAATAACCTTGCACAATTGCGGCAACAGGTACAAGAGGCTTGGAACACTGTACCTCAGGATGATATTCACCACATGTACGATTGTCTACATGCGAGAATACACGCCTGTGTTGATGCCCAAGTGGGATACGCCATAAATTGATATGGGGTTAATCACATTCAGTGCATGTCTTCTATTGCTTAGTTTGGTCTGAATCGTTGATCACGCAATGTCATCAAATAGATTCCCTCTGAGTTGAACTGTGAATAACGTGACATACGAAATCACTGAGTTATAATTTTTTTCGTCAGTGTAGTTGGTTAAATTGTTCCATAGAGGCAGTATTTAGGAGGATTGAGATGCATTAACGAAATATTTAACGATTTACATAGTTTATGTTGTTGGACGAGGTAGAAATGAAGTACAAATCTGTGGACTCATTTGTAAAAATGGATGATGGGGTCCATTACTCTGTGGAGTTCATCACCATCTACCCTCTTGGCCACCTGTCTCCAACTGAAGGCATGGAAGAAATATAAAATAGTGGCCACAGTCTTCAATGGATGTGCAAGGAGAGAGGGGCGATAATACTATTTCATAATGCGCATACCATTCGAATGTAATAAATTACAATTCTCCCTCGAGGTATGTTTTGCTGTGACTATAAGTTAAAACCAGGGGTAGATGCTAAAGGTAACAGGGATCAACTTAATGGATGACTGCTTCTAACATGGGCAGCTCTAAACGTCTCTCACTCTAAACTATATTTCATGTAAGCATACATGATAGTGACATTAGGTTATAGAGATTTTCAAGTCTGGTGCAAGCCTATTTGTGAGCCGAGAGGTGCTATATTCTTTAGATTTCTTTCCAGACACCTGAGAGCTACTCTCGCTCTTAAACTTTCGCATTTAGACACAGTTTTCACCTGATTGTATACTCTGTAATGAAAGTTAAAATGTACCATACAACTCTGTACGTCAGCCAATTTGGATCATCTTCTTGTGAGTCAACAACAGTAATCGGTCATGTCATTAAAAAATTTTCCTGAGAGAGTGTTTTTTCTCGGCAATATTGCTATCTCTGCAAGTTATAGCTCGCTCATTAATTAAAAAGTACTGTGCAATTAATTATATTTATCGACACAAATTTCCAGGTCTGAGACTCTATGAAGATCGACGCTAATCACTGTTAGTTCTTGTACTGGATAACATGTGATACACTCAGTATATATGTACTAATATACGCAGTGAATACATTAGATGTCTCCCTGTCCGTGGACAACAGATGAAATAGCAAGCGTAAATACATTTCTCAGAGAATTGCAGTATAATTTGTGCGTGGGTAGGGTCACTTTCGGAATAAACAATCATCAAAAATGTAAAAGCTACTGTTCGGGCGAATTGCACATTGACTGACAACCAAAATAAAAAAGACAGGGTTTACTACAGTATCGATTTAGTGAGCGAATGTAAAACACTCCATCCACAGCAAAAATGCTGATAGGAAAACATAGCCAGTCTACAACACGACTTTGAATAAACTTCAATCTAAAGATTTCCTAGAAGATCTCCCTAAAACTAGAAAATTGTCCCGAACATGCAAAATACAAGGAGAAGGAAACTTTGTTACAGTATCTTAGAAACATAGCAGGAAGTGGCCTCAACACCAGTACTAACAAAATAATAGATGATCGTGGTGGTTAATTGCAAGGTTTGGTCGATGCGACTAGAAGAGAACATGACTTTTCATTATGAGCCGTATTCGGCTCCTTAGTATAATTTTGTCCACACTTATTCCCCATTTATATATTATTCATTTGCGTTTTGGATGTACGGTCTCAAAATTTGCTGATTTGTTCGTCTCTGTGGATCCGGTATTTTAATGTCTACGGCAGTCTTCAATGATATGGAAAGGGTAATATTATCTCCCAAAAGCAACACCTGGGTTTGGTTCGTTTCAACTAATCTCACCAAATTTTGATGTTATTTACTAGATCATTATAAACATCCTAGTTTCAAAAGAAAAATATTGGGAACTGGCTATGATATCGTTTCAGTTTTAAAATTAAGTGATAGCGTGAAGTAATCGAAAAACGATCGTTCACTTGTTGGCAATAATGTGAACATAGTATTGTAGCACTGACACTTTCGGCTGCCACTATTATTCGAGAGTGAACAAACCCACACTAACCAGCCAGTGAAAAGTGGCGTATAATACTGACTCATGCCGCAAAGCGTGCGTCATTGGGCGCCTTCAGTGGCAAAATCGCTGCTGCAGTGCTGTTAGTGCTGCAAAGACAGATGCATATTCTAATAAGAAAACTGCTTCTAGCGACAATAGTGTGATGTTTATATAATTTTTGTTTTATGCTCAGTGGTTTTGTGATATTCGAATTAATATTTTTAGTTTTTAAATTAGTGAATTTCATACCTGAAAATAATAAAAACTATGATCTCAGAATTTTGTTGTAACACACAAAATTTTCCATACTTCAGTGTCCACTTTTCATTCTATTGTGTTGTTGTCTCACTTCAAGTTGCACTGTTCGTTACTCTTATAAATAGCGTAGTAATACTGAGTGATATCTGGAACCATCTTCTCACTTCAACTAGTGTATTTTGTTACTTGCGGTGAAAATGCAGTAAGTGGGCCTATATTTTTCAACTCAATTGCTGCATGAGCACTGCCTTACAGCGGTGCGTTTGAGTGACACGAAGTGTCATGTGTTTAAGCAGTGCTTTGTCTGCTGAACGCGCCCATGAACTCTCTCTCTCTCTCTCTCTCTCTCTCTATCTCTAGCTCTATCTATCTCTCTCTCTCTCTCTCTCTCTCTCTCTCTCTCTCTCTCTCTCTCTCTCTCTCTCTCTCTCTCTCTCTCTCTGTGTGTGTGTGTGTGTAAAAATGTAACAAAACTTCTACTGACTAGCTTTCACTGTTAGGTGACTTAAGATTACAGCTGGTAAACCAACCCAATGTTACCTGGTTGGCTATGCTAGAATGCTCAAACCTCTACTTCCCAAATGTATTAAGAGAGATTAGAGAAATAAAACAGCTAGGCATGGTGTTTAAAACAATTGATTAAAAAAATATTGTGAATTGTTACCAATTGTATTTTAATTTATTTTAAATTGGTTTATGACGTGAGGTCAAACCGAGTAGTTAAGACTAGTGTGCAAAATCAGCTAAAATTTCCTTTTGCAAGAACCGTCACAGTAGTGAAATATAAAAAAATATATAATATGAATAATGACAGAATTGTCATGTGAGTTCCTAGTCACAGTAGGCAGTATAGAATATAAGAATTTGTTATTACATATGTCACAAAATATGTTATTTTGAAGTGCGTGATAGTGCTCGATAATTAATATTAAAAGAACATTAACCTCATTTCGTGCCGATAATCGTATTAAATAAATTCCCACAACGTAAAACGTCAAGCTTTTCTCCAGCAAAATATTTTAAGTTATGCTATGACATATGTATAATCTTTATGCTTGAATGAAAAGTTTTGTTCAGTAGAAACGGAAAGTTCCCATCCAACTTTCGTTGGTCGTAAAATGAAGCGCTCTTGTATTCCAGCATTCGAGGGGTAAACTTAAAACGAAATACATTACATCTTGCGTATCCTTGCATCCAGTTTACTTTAAATTTGCGTGTTTTTGAGTCTATCTGGCAACAACTTATGAGTCTATGCGACATGAATGGTCACACAAATAAAAACGCTTTACTTGCGCCTGTTCCGCCATGACGTACTTGCAAGGTGAACGTTCTTGTGTTTGCATGCACATACATAAAGCATATATTGCTTTCATTCGGAAACTGTAGAAATTGTCAGTTCGTGAAAATGCAAATATTCTGTTAGTCTTGGTGAGCTTCGAAAACGTTTTTAAGGTGAGTATGACAAAACTGGATGGAAAGCATTGTTATAGGCATAGACATATTTGGCGGAGGAATAGATTTCAGGTTTAGCAGAACTGAACATATTTCACACTAGAGCGCGGAAAGTATGATTCTGTATTAAAGCGTGATCTAAGTGACGTAAACGAGTGTACAAGCACAAAGCTTGTTTTTAGTTATGGAAAGGAAAATAAAACAAGATGCATTAATACAATTACGGTTTGACAAAATGACAGGCCTTGGCGAAACAACATCTGCAATCTTGAAATCGTCGGCTGACGCCATTTGATGAATTTCTATGTTATCAACATACAGTAATGTCAAGAAATTATATCATATCAAAACTATAATAATGTTGTGGATGTGTAATATTAAAATTCATAAATTATAGATATGTCTCCTCCTCTCGTACTTGCTTTAGTAACTGTTAAATTTCACAAGTTAATTGAATTCGAAAAAATTTAAATTTGCAAAACGACATCGAAATTTACATATTTACGTCAAAATTTCATTTTGTATAATGTATGAATCGCAATAATTCTGACGCCTATTAAAATTCTATAAATATTATTATTTTTAAAATTCGAATTGGATATGTCAAGCAGCCAATTGTTTATGTATCAAATTATTGTAATATTTTAAGCTCAATTGCATCGTGCTAATAACTTATGGAAAACAAATGACTTATTATATTTGAATCAGTTATTCTTCTTCATACATAATATTAATTATGCATATGTTCACAGAATGTCTCCTTGGAACTTGTTCTTGTATCTCTTATTTTACATTACTATGGAAATATTTTCTTTTCTTTCCGAGGTAAATATTTCCGAAACTTCTTTACGTTGCTAAATAACGTACTTCGCTGGGTAAAATTTCACTGAATAATTCACAAAGACTTTCGAAAACAAAGAGTAAAACTCAGCTTCATGAAAGTATTTACCGGAAAGCATTTAACCCCTGCTGCTGGATAATAAAGCAGGAAATTAATATAGAACTCGACAAGGACGAGCAAGAAATCTCAAATGTACTTACATACATCCAGATAGATAAAAAGCGAACGGAACAAACGGAACTATTGTATTTATATTATTTAATAAACTGCAAAGTGGCTTTCTAAGGCGTTTCGAAAAAAAAAATATATTTATTATATGTATAGTTACTTTAAGTTAAGTGCAAAACTAATGTAATTTGATTTGTGCTCAATTAGAGTTTTTGATTTGTTGTTAAGTCTAAAATATTTCAGGTACCAATAACGATATAAATTTAAACGCAATACTTTAATAAACTGCTCAGCCAATTCCAAACTATATTGCGTTGTACTAGTAAAATTTAAAGTAATTACATATGTATCTTCATATGCTAATTGATATACACCCTTTTGTAAAACAATTCCGTTTATTTCATAGTAAAATCTTTCAGATGGCGAATACAAGATGACGTTTCCGTTCTTATTAAGATCAACTCGTACACAGAAAATTTATATGAGTGGGCTTATCCGAAAATTGTACGTGTTGGACGAAATGCGTTGCTATGGCGAATTTGGGCGTACGGTATTCACATGATTGTTACTAACTCCAACAGCCCACCCTACGTGTTTTTTTTCTGTTCCAAAAATCGTTCACCTTGGGCAAGATTGCGAGAATTTTCTAAGATTCTGTAATAGTATTCCTCATTTAGAAGTAATACTTTTCTACTGCAGTCGTGAAACTAAAAATGATTAGAACACCACTGCGCAATTACAGCCCCGCTGATATTGTAAATAGCATTGCAGCGTGCATATTGGACAATATGCGAACAACATGACTCGACTTATAAGTTCTAATTTTATTATTCTAAAATCGGCTCTCAAGAACTCGTTGATAAGAGCCGCCCAAATTTCTCTACCACTTATCAATAACTTTATTAATCTAACTTTCCAGTGAGACAGAACTTTCTCGATACTAGCGGATTTGCTATTGCTTTTTTGGAACAGCTATCTCCCGATACAGCTTAGTAAGGTATGAACGAAATAGTCTAACAAAAATTTAATTTTGTTGTTAATAAATATGATTCAGTGCTCTTCTTATTCTCTACTGAATCCATGAATGGATTGGTTTTATTTTAAGGGTTTTTATCACCCTATAGTTTGTAGGATATAAATAAAACATTCAAAAAATCTGTTTGGCGAAGAATATTTAGTAAACTGTGAATAGCGAAAAAATAATCCCAATTACGTAAGTGTTCATTAAATGTATTATTATAATATCGCCCGTCATATTTTTTAATGTTTAGATACAAACCATCATAATTAAGTTGGTTCATTTATATTGAGTTGCATTCGGTTTTGATTGCTGATAAATACAAAATTTCACGTTTAATTTCATGCAGATTGATTCATGATTGCTTGCGAATGGCAAGCAGGTACAACTGCTACTTTGATTGTCCACTGACAATGTTATGCGTGATTACGTTTCTAATAGGCTTACAAAATGGCATCAAAATCAGTATTATTTAACAACTCAACTACGTTTATTCAAAAGTGATACTTCCAAACATACAACGCTCCGCAGGGTTCTGCCCTCAGTACAATGTGTCACACACCAAAAATGAAGACTGCCCCGAATGTCATGAACGCAACAAACGGGCGAGCTGCTTCTACTGTATTAATTAAACCCGCTTAAAAATAAGCACACAAAAAGAAAATCTAATTAATCAAAAGTACACGCATTGAATCAAATAACCAGTCTTGCATTTTAACATTAAACTGTAACGTTCTGAGTTGTAATCCTGTGATTTATTTCAACTCCAGGTCATATATACCATTAGAAACTTTATATTAACGTCAAACTTGAAACTTCATCAATTTATGCGCATGATATAAACAAGGGCCTAATTAACCACACGAATGAGAAACTTGGAAGGCATGCGTTAATGAACAGCACTGGCATCTGACTTCAAGAAGAACGGAAAATCACGCGGGAGAAACAATCTCGAATTCAGCCGGCGAGAATTTAACTTATGTCATTGCTGTGGCCGGCAGAAGTCTGGGCTCGTAAGTTCCCTAGTTGTTACAAGATTGTAGTCCGTCATGGACCGGTCTGTAGCTGAGCGATAACTTAACGGCCCGGACTAAAAAGGTTTCGTCTTAAGCATTCGGTAACAGAAATACTATGGCCAGTTTAATGCCGTTTACAATTAATAGCGCGTTTCTGAAATCAACCTTTGAAAAATATCCCTGACCTGATTAAATTTTAACGGGCAAATGTATGTCATGCACCCAGTAAATTTGGTAGCTACGGATCTGAAAAAAAAGTTTCATGTCTTTACATTGAATATATGTGTTAGGTTTAAATTTGCGAATAGTAAGATGATTTATTTTGGTTTCTGTTTTATTCATATAAGGGCAAGAATAAGCAAATCTGTAAAATGTATATACTTTTTAGTAATTTCGCAGTGTGACTTGACCGACGCATGAATAAAGTGATCAGTTTCATGGCAATGCAAATGTTACATATGGCGGAGGAATACACAATGTGTATACAAGTAGATCTTAAGAAATGGTTTCCAAAACGTTCAATTTACTATGATCATCCTATCAAAAGATTCTTGCCTGCATGACAGTGCAATAACTCGTATTAAACTAGGAAGCACGTAAAGAGATTGGAAAACCACTCAACTACATGCGGAAACATATTTTTAAAAATTACAACTACCAAAGGTGAGGCATGCCTATTTTGGTCTAATTCACATGTCACCAACATTTTATCGCTAATAGCAATAAACATTATACCTGGAGAAACAACAATCACGCTTCTTGAAAGCACAAAACACGCATCTAGTAAATCTGACTTGATTAGCCTCGTGAATTTCTAAAAACATAAGCGGCTCATGCACCCTATTTAAAAAGCGTATTACTGTAATGTGACAAAGCGAGAAGACAAACCATTTAAAAAGTATTTTATTACTGGTTTCAGAAAAAAATCCAATAAATGTTCGTGTGACAGCGTCAACGTATGCAGTCTTGAAGTCCTGTGGAGCCTGAGTACCATAGTTAAAAAAGAATCACTCATCAAATATAAATGGGTTGGCCGTGATAACAAACTATTAACACCATGTACACCCGTACACGGTAACAAATTGAGGCTCTTCACTTCTTTCTAGATAAATATTAAAGGCCAGCTGCATCGTTTCACGGTGGTGCAGTGGGAAAACACTGGACCTGCACTGGGGTGGACATGGATTCGATTCCAAGTCTGGCCATCTTGATTTCGGTTTTACGTGTTTCCTGAAGTTGCTCCAGGCGAATGGTATAACAGTTCCTTACAGCAAGCCGGCTGATTCCTACCCTAGTCCTTCTTCTATGAGCATCTTGCTTCGTCTATAATAACCTCGCTGTCAGGGAGACTTTAAGCCCTACCTACCTACACTATGCTGTGGTTGTTTTCCTCTGGGAAGTTATAGATATCTACCTAAATGTGTTAGGATAGGATAGGGAAGATAGATTAGTGATAAAATACTCTTTAAATGAATGTTGAGAGTTATTTAATTAAAGACAATTAAATCGCACATGAATCTAGGTCTCACTTGGGCCTCGGTAAGGTTCTGTTTTTTTTGTGGAGTACCCACAGGTTATAAGTTTGAATAGCAACGAAGGTAAGTAGATATAATATGCCGATACGAGGACAACCCCTGTTACGACAACCCCTGTTACGACAACCCCTGTGACTGGTTAAATAACACCATAAAATAAATCTAAATTTAATGGTCAACAGACATCATTCTAGTAGTTATTAATTACACCTCTGTTAATGGTTGACAGACACCATTGCACACACACCACTTATTTGAATCGCGTATGCTTGTCTTATTCCATTAGCATTTTTTTAATTTCCTTATAAATTTAATGGACAACAAACACCATACAACTATTTTTTAATTTATCCCCAACTAATGGTTTAAAATCATCCATAACACACGCAGCACTTATTTGAACTCTGTATGCTTACCTTCACCCATTAGAATTTAAATTTATATTTTTGATTCAATGCTTGCCAAGGAACCATTAAATTTTTGACATCCTTCCCATTATCATTATGGTTACCTTCATCATACCTGTGGAATATTTTTTTGGTTTAAAGAAATGAAAATGTCATATAAAGAGATACATAAACAAAACATGGATCAGTTGCTAAATATATTAAAAATGAAATATGTTGAGGATAAAGCATCCTAAATTTTTAAACTGCATAAAATATATACTTAAAAGGGTCAGATTTATGTGTCGTAGAGGCTATAGAATCTCTTGCTTATGGAAATTCAGAATCTAAATCTTTATCTGCTTTGCTAGAACAAAATGGAAATGATTATAAAAAATTAATAAATATTATTATTGAAAAATATGATTTACAAGTTGTAGTGAAAAATAATAAATATGTTATAAATTATGAAGATGATACCAAAGAGGGAAAAAAGAAAAAGGCAATTAAAGATATAATGGTAGAAAATTATTTAATAAGAATGAAAGTTGAAAAAGGTCTTTCAATTAGTCAAATTAAAAAAATTCTTTTTAAAATTAATTTAAGATTATTTTTAAAAATGTTACCATTAAAAAATATTTTAATAGAAGATGGTGAAATAATTTCAATTTTAGATCCAATAATTGATGATTTATCATGAAATGTCTGTCTTTTAAATAATTTCATCTTTCACTTAAAATATAATGATACCATATCATATATTTTAAGTGAAATGAACTTATTCAATAAATATAATGGTAAAATACCATTATATTTTTACATCGCTAGTCGTTACAATGATTTTTACATCGGGACCAGTCGTTCCAGATAATTATATCCTATACTTAAAAGGAGTTGTTCTTGTTTTCCATCTTTATTTAAATTAATAAGTCTTATATTAATGTTTCATTTTTCTTAAAATCTTTAAATGAGTCACGGCCAGAGGGAGTATACGTCGACCGTCGACCGCCTCATGGTCCGTATATTGCATCACAGATAGAGGCTTTGCAGTCAAGGCCAGCGAGATGCATGCTGGTTCACATATAACTGCACAGATAACGAGTTCGTACGAGGAAAACTGGTTCCTACAGAGAGCGTGAGCTCTCTGTTGTTGTTAGATACAGTGTATGAATTGTCTTGAGTTAAATACAAGCAATTAGAATGAACCTGGTTTATATATATATATATATATGAAACTTTAATGGTTTAAAAAATAACCATTAAAGTTATTATACAGAATACTTTCAACCTAAAATACCTTTTTCTTTAATATGAAAATAGTTATCTACGGTCTCATCTCTAATACTACCGTTCTATCTGATGAATCAAAATTTATTAACTTACCTTTGTCATCCTTAATTTCAATCATTATTTCCGTTACTTGAGTTGTTTGCACTGGAAAAAATAATGGATAAGCAGGTTCGTAATAGATCGTGTCGCCAAATCCAAATGTCGTCCTCGGTTTAAAGGTAGCAATGATGCTGGTTTCTCTGTGGGTGTATTCACCATGTTTTAATATCATACCATTAGCTATATTACAGTGTATATTTATTGTTTCAAAGGGAACAAATTTTGGAATTGTATCACCATAATGGTACTCATATGCTTTCAGGATTTTATTTTCTGTGAAACCCAAAAGCCCACCAATTGACCCCCACTTCCCAAACTGTAGATTAAAAACACATTTTACTTTCACCCTGTTTGTTATGTTATCCAGCTCAAGGGATATGCTATTTTTTTCTCCCCCGCCCATTGGAACTACATTAAATGGGGGAATGGTTTTTATAGTTTTTACAAGATCTTTTAAGCTATATTGGCCAACTGGAATTTCAACTGCTCTTTCCATACCTGCCATGTCTATAAAATAGAGCCTGTTTTTCACATGGGTAATGTTGTGTGTTAAGTATGTAGTGTAGAACTGAACTAAAGCCACTGAGTGCTCCTCTATCTCTAAAGGATAATTTAGCCTTTTCTTCAACACTGATTTGTTATCTGTTAGCTTGAATACTTTACTCATTTATTATAAAAATTATTATTAAATAAATGAAAGGAGACAAGAAACAAGTGGACTGGGATATTAAAATAAGGTTACCAGAAAACACTGTATTCACAAAACGTCATGGAGAATTATTACCTAATAATATTAGATGTTTGATAGTGGGTGCTAATAATTGTGGTAAAACTACACTTATGATAGATAATTTTATATATGCCCCGGGATGGTTGGACTTTGGTACTCTCTACGTATGTTCAAAAAGTTTGAACCAATCAAAATATATCACTTTGAAGGAAGAGACAGAGGCAGCAGCAGAACTGATAACTGAACCAATAGCATACTTCTTCCCTACAAATGAAGAAATGGTTACCGTGGATGAATGCTGTAATGACACTGTTGTTGTTTTCGATGATGTCATACTTGAAAATCAGGACAAAGTAAGAGATTTCTTCACTCGTGGTAGACACAAAGATATCGATTGTTTCTATTTAGCTCAAACATACTCAAAAGTGCCTAAACAGCTTATACGAGACAATGCCAATTTTCTTTGCGTATTCAGGCAAGACGATACAAATCTTAAACATATTCATAGCGATTTTGTTGGTGGTGATATGTCGTTTGAGAAATTTAGGGAGACTTGTTCAAAATGCTGGGATAAGGAATATGGTTTTGTTACAATAGATACGACTCGTAAGTTGAATAATGGTAAGTATCGTAACAAAATTAAACAGTTTTTAAATCCTTAGATTATTATCACATTTTCCTTTGCTTTTAATGGAAGTGTTTCCATTAAAAACTAACAGTATCTGATCTTTTTAAATATATTTATACACCACAACTATTTCGATAAAAACAACTGTGCCTTCAGGTACATTGAAAGACTTTGGAATTTTAAAAAATATTTTATCATCAGACATTACATCGAATGACTTATGCAATTCAATTTTTTTCAATTTATAGTATAACCTGATAATGTCTTTATATTCTTCCGGCTTTATTATTATCTCACTTACTCGCCCATCTCTCATAAAAATGTATTCTGTTTGATTACTACCTAGGTAAAATACTTTATCCTTTGAACTGTGTTTTCCAACTAAACGAATAATGTTAATTCTGTTTGACTGATAGTACTCTAAATTGACTGCATCATTAGGTGCAATAGGTTTTCCCACGTTTCTAAGCCTTTTGTTTTCAAAATCTATATTATTATCTTCTTCCAAGTAGGTAAGAAAGGCTTTATCCAATGATCTTTTATTTCTTGTCAGTGTGGTTATAAAGTCACTGAACTGTGGGTAGGAAACAAAATCATTAGGATTGATATTCTCAGTAGTTGTATCATTACCCCTGTGTTCTTTAATTTGATCCTCAATCCAAGAGGTCATTAATGCATTTCCACATATATCCATCGTTTATTATTAGTGAAATAATTTTCGGAAATTTAAAATTATGCGAAAAGTGATTTAGCACAATTAAACACAAATGACCACAAATTACTTGATGGAAATTTTGAATTCTGTCATCATTATAAAAAATATTACCCCCGAGATATGCGATCAATTCCCGGGGTGGATTCCCACCAAATGAGTCGAAATAATATTTGTTGTTAGCTTCCTTCCAATAGCATACCCAGTGTGTTCCAGAGTTTTTTTAAACATCTAGGTTAACAATTCCACATTCCTGATAGAGTGATTTGTTAGGTAACTCATCAATCATAAATACACCTCTAAAGTTTTTAATGTTTAATCTTTTAACCAGTTTATCAATATCAAAGTTACTGAGTCGAGTTACTTTTTTTTTTTTTTTTTTTTACATTTTTGACTCCTTTACCTTGTTTTTCCATGGCTAAATTATGTCTACGTTGTTCTTCCAATTCCTGGTTTCTCTTTTTAGCATTAATAACTGATGTAGCGATAGATGAAGCGCCCCCTGCCAACGCCCCTAGAGCACCCAATGCTGCAAAAATCAAAGGCAAAAATCCACCCTTGTGAGATGTCAGACCATTTCCTGTTTTCATTTCCTTAGACATTTTCTTAAGTTGTGGAACTGAAACTGTGATAGTCATGCCTTTGCCCTCCTTTAATTTCTTGTTTTTGCGTTCCAGTTGGTCTTTCGTCAGGAAAGAATCAATATCCAAACCCTTCAGCTCCTCGTTAGAAACTCGAAATGCAATGTTTTTTACTTTCATTTATTATAACACATATTTTAAATTTTTATTTTAATCCCCCAGCCAAGCTTACGTTTAATATGCATCGCAGATCCAGTAACACCAGCCCACAATCTCTCATTGAGATCAGCATCTGGGCTTAACAATCTTTTGAATGCCTTCTTTTCTAGTTCCTTATCAGCTACATGTCTTTCAGCTAGATCTTTATGATGATGATAAGCTACATCATGCTCCATTGCGGCCTCATCTAATGGATTAACAGGTTTATCGCCTCTCTCAAGCCTCTCTTTTAGTCTGGTACCTGGACCCAGGAATCTGTAGCCTGGTGCATGCAGCTCAAAAGGCAGAGAATTTATTAAGTCATTGAGTAATCCTTTTCCATGATGTTCTGACTCCCAGAATGAATGAGGTATTGAGTACAACATTTGTATCAGGTATGGTATACCTTTTGGAGTATTCACAACAAAGTCACTGAACTTGCTGTTGAGCATATTCATTATTCCAACTTTCTCATTGTAATAGTTATCATTTCCAGCATTCTCTTCGCCATAAATAATGAGAAGTCGATCAATGAGCTTCCTAACATCGTCCATCCATATGTATTCTTTGGGATAGCCTGTATATTTCTTAATACCTTTTCCTGTTCTAGGTGAGAGGTTTTTCTTTTTAATCAATTCGTAAATAGGTTTAACAATATTTTTCCATTTGTGACCCCTGCTTGATTTTGGCATTCCTGAGTTTGGATCATTCTTTTGAAAAACTGCATTTGTATCTGTTAGGATATGACTATAGTTTTCATAGTCGGTTGCAGTGTAGTCACTTTCTGATACGTCCTTACGTGTTAGCAATTTCAGCAAACCATCAGTTCCAATGTATGTTCGACCTTTTACAGTAAACTGGTCATTGTTGAATATTACTTCGCTATCACCAATATACCTTCTGCTTCCTTCAGGCCTTAGCCCAAAAACATGGTCATCACAGTTATTTAAGAATTCAGTCACTTTCTCTCCTATAAATGTTGTTCTATAGTTGGTTAACGGTACAATATCGGTTTTTAAAACGCCCCAACGCCTCATCATAGCGTTCAACGCCATCGTTATAGCATTCAACGCCATCGTCATAGCGTTCAACGCCATCGTCATCAGTGTCTGCTTTACCAAACAGCTTTCTCTCAAATGAAGTTTCTGTAGGTGTCCGTGGGTAGTCCAAATTCTTTACAGCAAATGGAACAAGTTCCTCGATTAGGTTCTTATTCTTGTTTGTAATGTGCTCAATTTTTTTCCCCAAGTCTTCTATAGCATCTATCAAAGGTTGCTCTTGTTTCTTATTTCGATCATACTCATCTTTTCGTAGTTTCCTGAATGCTTTAAACTTTTCAGTTAGCTGCCTTCTTCTCTCTATATTCTTTTTAGCTTGTTCTTCGGTAATCATTTATTTATAATAAAATAAAAATGAGTAATGATAACTTAAATGTGTACTGTCTCAAGTGTAGGAAGCATACACTAAGTGATAAGGTTTCATATGAACTTACAAATAATGGTAAAGCAAGAATTAAATGTGTTTGTAGATGTTGTGGCGTCAATAAGTCTATGTTCACTGGTGGGGGTATAAAAAACGATATTGCAAATGAAATTCATAAACCAATTCGAAAAAACTTTCCCAGGAGGGCTGTTCTATCTTTTGGCATCGACGATCTCTGGCAGGCTGACTTGGTTGAGATGGACTCTGGCTCTTTAAAAGGTATACACAGACTTAACAAGGGGTTTAAATATATGCTGACCATGATTGATGTTTTTTCCAAGTATGTTTGGGCAATACCAGTCAAAGATAAAACAGGTGAAAATGTTACTTTAGCATTTAAAACTATTTTGAATGGTCGTATACCTATGCATTTACAAACAGACAAAGGAAAAGAATTTTACAATAAATCATTTAAGACATTAATGGTGAATAATAACATAACTCACTACTCAACATACAGTGGAAAAAAGCCAGTGTTGTAGAAAGATTTAATAGAACATTGAAGGAGAAAATGTGGATGATATTTACTGTGCAGGGAAGTTATAAATGGGTTGATATATTACCTAAATTAATAAGTGAATACAATAACACTGTTCACAGCACAATCGGAATGAAACCTACCAATGTAAGTGCAAAGAATGAAAGGTCTATTCTAATCAACATGTATGGTGGGGAAAGAAAAATGGCTAAACCAAGGTTTGCTATAGGAGATAAAGTACGCATAAGTAAGAGTAAAGGTTTGTTTGAAAAGGGGTATACACCAAACTGGTCCACTGAAGTATTTGAGGTATGTGAAGTATTGTACACACACCCCATAACCTACAGAATAAAAGACTTGAAAAGTGAATCCATTAAGGGTATATTTTATGAGCCAGAGCTGCTTAAGACCAAATATGATCGAGACTATTTAGTAGAGAAAATTTTTCAAAGGAAAGGAAATAAGGTGCTAGTTAAATGGT
Organism: Dryococelus australis; assembly: GCA_029891345.1. Lineage (NCBI taxonomy): Eukaryota > Metazoa > Arthropoda > Insecta > Phasmatodea > Phasmatidae > Dryococelus > Dryococelus australis. Next base: position 90,257,145 of record CM056995.1, on the reverse strand, counting down.
TAGGTTTTGACAGTAGTCATAATTCTTGGGTTGATAAGAAAAGTGTAGTAGTTTAAAAAAATTATTATTTTTCTATATAATAAATGAGTCTACAAAAAATTGAAAGCTATGATCGTCAGTCGTTTCCACCTAACGACCAGACAAAAAACAATTTGAATGAATACAACAAACGTATTGAGTTTGATATTCCTGTTGGTGATGCATTTTCGCATCCGAATGAGGCCTATGTATACCAACAGTATAAGCTAACTAAAAGAGATACAAATGCAGGTTATGAAAAAACTTCAACTATTGACCTTTGTGAGAATTTCTTCCCATTCCAGTTCTCCAGAGTAGAGATATCTAAGCATGGCAATATAATTGAAAGTAATGACAATCCTGGCATCACTTCAACTATGATGCATGCACTGTTTAGCTCAGGATCGGAATCATCGTACTTGCAACTAGCAGGGATAGAAAAAGGTAAATATTTTAGGGCAGATGAGCCTAATGAAATTGTCTATCCACTACGATATTTGTTTGGGTTTATGAGGGATTGTAATGAAATATTCTGGAAAGGTGGGTACAAGATCACATTCATTCGAAATTCTAATGATGATGTTTCTGTTTACAGAAGGCCTAAACTGAAAGAAGATGGAACTGTTGATATTATCCCAGATGCTGGTAAAATTGTTATTGATAAAATGGAAATCCTGTGGCCAATTGTTGAATACGAACCTAATTATGGAGACGAAATTAAAGCAAGACTATACAACCACCCCAAAATTCCTATAGGTTTCAATTATTGGCAATGTCTTGAAAAACCTGTACCTACTGGTGCAAACTCATTCCAGTTTGATATAAAGGATCAGTTCAATTCAATCCAATTCGATATGCCTGACTTTGTCATTGTTGGCTTTCAGCTAAACAGAAAAGAAGATGTTGATCAAGACAAACATGGTTCAATTTTTGACCATTGTCATGTCAAAAACATTTGTATTAAGAATGGAAGGAATGAATTGTTCCCTAAAGAGAATTGGAACCTGGATATCGAAGATAAAATTTTCGACAAGATGTACATTGCCTACAATGATTTTAGAAATTCAAAGACTAAGATAGAGACGTCTTACCGTAACAATGAACTATATTTTAAACCTGATGCATTTATTTCTAGGAGCCCATTGTATGTTATTGATTGTTCTTACAGAAAAACCTCTATTGTAAAAGATAGAACTAATCTGAAACTTACAGTTGATTTTAATAAGCCAATCGAGGCTACAACTATTTGCAATGTGATACTAATAAGTCAAAGAAACCTAATTTATGATATCAAAAGTGAAAGAATCACCGAAGTCAACTAGTGTGCAAACATGTATGGTTATTAGTTTTTAATGGATAATTTCCCATTAAAAACATTTACTGTTATATAATCATTTTATTTTAAATATTTATTAATTAATAAAGAGTAATGAATGATATACGTGAATACAGCATCAGTCCATGCAGTCTGACAAACATTATGAAAGGTGGCGATCGTCCATTTTATTAATATTTTTTTTCTTTTAAATAAAATTACATATTTATTAATGTATCGTCCCCAAAAAGGGACGATGTAAATATTAATAAATTAAACAATTTGGAAAATACAATAAATTAGATAAAGCCTCAGAAAATCTTAAAAATTTAGTTCACAATTTTCATTCAAATTTACAAAGTTTACAATTATCAATCTTAGATAAAATTGACGATAAATATGAACTTAGAGAAATGGGTGAATATCTAGAGAAAATAGAAGAAGTGTTTAAAAGTTTAGTAGAGCTTCGAAAAAAAAGCATTGGGGTCATCAATGCTTTTTTTAGATATTGAAAAATTTATGGATGTAATTCAATTTGAAAAAGATCCAATAATGACTGATTATTTTTGGCAAGTAATTGTAGAAAAACGACGTACCCACTTGAGTGCATCACTTTTAAAATGTCTTGGATATGAAGGTGATTTAAGAGTACAACAACAACATGTAAAAAGATTTTCTTTAAACTAACCAAAGGTTTACGAGCTAGTTTATGTCCACGCCAGGGGCAATTTTTTTTATTTTTTTCAACCTAATTTTATCACCAACAAACTCCATTTTTCGGACTGGCCAGCCATTTTTTTTTTAAACATCGGGAACGACTGGTCCCGATGTTAAAAATTATCGGGAACGACTGGTCCGATGTTAAAAATTATCGGGAACGACTGGTCAGCCATTTTTTTTTTAATGGGAAGGATCCCATTAAATAATAATCATACTTAAATAAAATTTATTGTACGGAGACAGTCTCCATTTGCAGCACTAGCTTTTTGAACTGATTAAGAATATCTGAATATGGTGATGATAATGTAGGACACTTTACATTGAACACTGAAAGATCAAATCTGTCAGCTTTGTTCAACATGTTCGTAAACTCGCTGAATTCATAGTATGTTGTGTTCTTGAAAAAGTATAAAAATCCATTGGTGTATCTAAAGGCAGAATCTAACCCCACTGGTAAGCCTGGAAATTTCTTTGAAATTAAGCCGAAGGATTTAGACCTGAATAAGCACTCATCCAGTTCCATAAAATACATTTAATCGTAAAATACAAAAGTGCGACCAGAGTAGGTGTTTACAACTGCTTCAATTTTGGAATTCTGGGGCATACCCAAGTCATAAATAATCTTTGGATATTCAGACATGAGTTGCAGACTAGGATATTCGAATATATATACATTTGAATCGATAAACATTACAATTTCTCCTGAAGGTCTCTGATAAATCGAGGTAAAGCCTTCAAAATTAGCAGGTAAGAAAAACAGCCAGTCAGTGATAAGCTCTGGTTTACTAACTATTTTATCTGCCGTGTCATAAGTCCAAACATACTTTTTGTAAAAAATATACATTACTTGGTTGACTATCAAAAATGTGTTAATGTTTTTTAAGTCACACAAATCTACTTCTTTTGTAGGAGGTAAAATGTTTGGTTTAGGAGGTGGCAACGAATGTACAGGTCTTTTAGGTTTGCCATAAAGATTCTGTATTGCTAAAATATCGTCAGTTTGTAATGCTAGTCGATCTGAGACATAAATTGGGTACATAACAGACTCGTAGACATTCGAATGATGTATTCCTAAGGCATGCCCTATTTCATGCAATAGTACAATGAAAAGACTTTTTTTACCTTGGGATTTGTTGTCTTTTTTAAGATACCAGTCTTCTTCAGCATCAATGTGAATTTCAACAGGCGAGTTATCTGATTTCGGGAAAAAAAGCATGAGCCAGCACTCCTCCTCCCCCATCAAATTTGCTATTACATAAGTGTCGAGACTTTTGAAATGTGTGGATACCTCGTTTGTTTGATATTATAATGTGTGGATTTTGAGCATCATGTTTAAACATAATGTCAGTATTTTTAGCCCACATATGAAACACTTCTTGTGTTAGTTGTAGTATGTCATGATTGGCTAACACATAATGCCATTTTATTACTTTTGTTGTCCATTTGGTAATAGATGTAGAAAAGCCAAATACATCATCTGGTACCCCGCATCTAGGAGTTTTGATTAGTGCCAGTGTTTCCCTACTTATTTCGCCACTAATTGTTATGTTGTGGTACTCTTGGAAAAGTCGGAGAGCATTTGAAACTATTGATGAATTTACATTTGTAATATCTTTGTCGGACACTTTTAAGTATCCAAAATCATTTAAATATTTTATTGTGGAAAGTGTTTGATTTTCGCCTCTGCTAGAGGTTATTAAAATTAAGAGGATAATCATCAAGGAAGACATTTTATTATATGGGAAAAAATATTTTATAGTCTCACTCTTTTTCAATTTTGTAATGCCCCCATGGCAGTGTATTTATTCCATCTTTAAGAATATACCGTTTTTCATCCTCTGGACTTAATGCTTTCTTTCTCAACTCTATTGAAAACAGTTCATGTTTTTTACTTTTTATGAGATTCATACTTTTGTACACCACTTCTTTGCCAAACAAGCAATTTTTGTAGTCATCAAAACTAATTTCATTCCTGACTACAGTATTTTTTACCCCTTTTGCTCTTTTCTTTACATCACCTTCCACATTAATGGCATACATTTTCGACTTCAATCCAATAAATTCTTCCAATATTTTACCAATACATTCATCTTTCATTTTACCAACAATCTTCTTGTTAACTAAAGGTAGTCCATAAGGGTTGTCTTTTTTATAGTCGGACATATCAAAATGATCGATCATTTCTTTCATATCACTGTAGAAGTCTGATGTTTTTATACAATATATGTACGAATCAGTGTCTTCGTAGCACAGTTCAATATTTTTCCCATTCTTTGGTTTCATCAAATTATAGTGAAAATCATACATTAAGGTCTTTGACAAGTCAAGTATGCTCATTCCAACATAAATAGGTTTGTTAAAGCACAGTTTTGTTCTATGCATGTGAACTGCAACCAGAGAATCTGTAAATATAGTTCTATCCTTGAAGTTTTGCTTGGCCACTAATTTATCCACTTGCATAGAGCTTGTGCACAACCGTATATCCACTCTGTTTCTAATGTTCTCCATTGTTTTACCGAATACAGAGACGTTCATTAGTTTATAGAAGTCCTTTTCAAAATCATTAGATGCCTTTATTCGCATATTTGTGTTTAGATCTATATAGGACTTGAGCCAGTCTGATTGGTCAAACTTCAGAACTCTATGGATCTTCTTCAACTTCATTCCAAGGGATAGATATTGCTTAAGATTTACATAGTGCAGTACATACCTTTCTTTGTCATGTAGTAGTTAATAATTTAGGCATTTTCGAACCTTCAGGTATTCTATTCTCTGGAGCCAGTGGTACATCTTTGTGGAGGTCGTGTAGTTCACATGGGTACTCCAAATCAACTTCCAATATATAACCTTTTCGGGCATCGTCTCGTATTTTTCTTACATCTATATTTGTATTTCTCCATTTGAACCCCCCATAAGGTAAATACTGACTCATAGCCCCCCCCCCCCCATATAAGTTATTAGCATCCAGGTATGTCAGATAAGAGTCTTCAACTTTAGCATCATAGTCATTCATGTATTTATTATTTGCTTTGGCGTACCTCTTGCAACATTGTGATATTCCACCACGAATACCTTTTTCAATCATCAAAATCATGTTGTAATCCGTCAGTAGTTCTAGTTCTGTTTTTGTATGCTTGAGCATAGCATCCCAAGCCAATCCAGGTGCTGTAAAGTACCATGCAGGATCTAGCTTATATGTTTTGAGACATACATCTCTAAAGTTTTCTATAATATCGGCCAAAATAAGAACATCTGTTTTGTTATACAACTGCGTATACTCTCTTAGGGATTTTATGTTGAATTTTTCCCACACGTTTTGTGCAAATTCGTATTCCTCATCTTTAATATCACATTTATTGAGTTTGTTGTAAAATGCCTCCTTAGGAGGCAGTGATGTTTCACAAAATTTTTCAGCACTCTCCATGTAGTCATATGGATAAACACCTTTCTTTATAACCAAGTCTAGAAGGTCTGCAGAGAAATGCTTACTCGTTTCCCGGAATTGGCTTCTGGAAAGGTTGCTAGAGAGCTTATCGATACTGGATGCCATAAATTTAAAGGAGTCAATAAATCTTAAATTTACACCGTCACATACATGTTTCGTAAAAGAAATATATTTTTCCTCATTGTTGGGAATTAGGTCAATTTTATTTTCATCGATGCCAAGCTCCCTTACAAATAAATGTGTGTCATATCCAGATAGGTTGTGAATAAACACAGGAACAAAACATGGATTTCTATAGGATAAGTTACAATCATTGTGTGCGGCTCCTCTAAATTTACCTGTAAGGTGGTCATGATCCCTTACAGAGTCTCCATCCAAAGACTTTTCACATATATGGCAATGAGTGGCTGTATCATAATCAATTTGTTCTTTCTTGGTTAAGGGGAGCATTGGTTTTTTATTTTTGTAAACACTGCTGATTGCCTTTGCTTCCTCCATTAATATTTTTACAAATACTGCTGATGCATCAGGACCTTCATAGGTTACAGGTGCTTTATAGTCTCCATGTTCATATTTTACATAGTAACAGAAGCTAATAGGTTCATGTTTTTGATACAATTTCGTGTAGGATTCGTCAGGATTTGGTTCACAAGTATCTATCTTCGACAACAAACATTCAAAATCAGCATATATCACAAAAGGCACTCTCAAAGAATGATTTATGTTCTTAAATCTTAGTATGTCATTTTCTCCTTTATATGGTAGTACAACTCTAACTCCATCATGATCTCGACAGACTTGTTCGTGAGCATTTAGCTTGCTTTCAGAGTAAAAGTATTGCAGACATCTATCACATACATATATTTTGTGACCATTCTTTGTAACCTGTGCCCCAACAAGCCTCGAAAGACTCTTTATCCAGCAGTAGTGGTCGTTCTTTTCGTCTTTCGTGTAAAGTAGGTTTATATGTTTATCTGTCTTATTTTTTGTTATTTTTAATGGGTAGATTATATACTTATTTTTTTTAGTTCTTTTATGTTCATTTTCTTCATATTCTATTTCTTCATATTCTTTTTCTTCATATGCGTATACATTAATCGATAATCCACTTCTTTTCTCAAAGGTTGGTATGCTATCCAGTTTCATAGGAAATTCCAAACCCTTAAGTGCTTCGTCAAATTCGTGTTCGTATGCTGTATATTTATTCACTCTTTCTGGATGAATTTTCACTGGGTGGACAGCAGACAAAATAGACCACAAAAAACATTTTTCATCCGTGTTTTGTACATTAATAACTGCTTGTTTTGCTCGTATCATTTCTGGAAGTTTAGCATATGAGCTACCCTTAAAAGGAACATATTTGTTTATTCGTACTTCTAGGTTGAATATCCTATTGAGCACCCACTGAGAGCCCTTCGCCTCAAATGCTCCCATCTCAGCTATGATTTTCAATATGCTGTTCGTATAAAATTCTTCCAAGTCAGTTGATTTCAGTATAATTTCATTCTTTGTTTTAAAGGAACGTTCTACATATTCAATATTCTCACCAGTTCCTCGTTTGTACTCAGTGAAGAACTTTAAATTTACTTTAAGGTCCATTCGCTTGACTTCTTCCATAATTTTTTTTATAACAGTCTGCTTTACGTCATTTAAGAAATGACTAGGGTCCTTGTACGCATTCAGATTCTTTACAGCATAAGTCTTGAGCCTATTTTCAAATGCTGTTTCAATTTCTTCTACACCGAATCTTAGTGTATACTTGTGCAATTTGCTTCTCAAATGGCTTTTAATTAGAGATGGTTTGTAATAGTGGCCACAGGCCACACACTGCAATTGTTTTTCTCGGGGAGACTTTTGTTTTGGTATTAGATGTTGTGGCATCTTAAAAATTTCCCAAGCATTTATAGAATCATGTGATTTCTTATGTATTTTGCTTCTCAAATGGCTTTTAATTAGAGATGGTTTGTAATAGTGTTTGCAAGTCTCACACTGCAATTGTTTTTCTCGGGGAGACTTTTGTTTTGGTATTAGATGTTGTGACATCTTAAAAATTTCCCAAGCATTTATAGAATCATGTGATTTCTGATGTATTTTGCTTCTCAAATGGCTTTTAATTAGAGATGGTTTGTAATAGTGTTTGCAAGTCTCACACTTGACAAATGGTTGTTGAGGTTTCTTCTTCCTTCCTTTCACAAACACATCATCCTTGATCTTATATTCTTTCCAAACATTTCCATTTGCATTAGACTTTTTCATTGCTGGGGTCGTCATCGTATAATTATAGATCAGTTGATTTTTATCTGTCCTCATATCGCTTTATATGATATTTTCATTTCTTTAAACCAAAAAAATATTCCACAGGTATGATGAAGGTAACCATAATGATAATGGGAAGGATGTCAAAAATTTAATGGTTCCTTGGCAAGCATTGAATCAAAAATATAAATTTAAATTCTAATGGGTGAAGGTAAGCATACAGAGTTCAAATAAGTGCTGCGTGTGTTATGGATGATTTTAAACCATTAGTTGGGGATAAATTAAAAAATAGTTGTATGGTGTTTGTTGTCCATTAAATTTATAAGGAAATTAAAAAAAATGCTAATGGAATAAGACAAGCATACGCGATTCAAATAAGTGGTGTGTGTGCAATGGTGTCTGTCAACCATTAACAGAGGTGTAATTAATAACTACTAGAATGGTGTCTGTTGACCATTAAATTTAGATTTATTTTATGGTGATATTTAACCAGTAACAGGGGTTGTCGTAACAGGGTTTGTCGTAACAGGGGTTGTCCTCGTATTGGCATATTATATCTACTAAGGTAACTGAAGATGGTACTTTACCTGAACCGATCCCACGTCAGACACCCTCGAAGAAGAAGTTGCTGCCAAAGGAGAAGCCACCACTGAAGGAGAAACCGCCGCCGAAGGAGAAACCGACGCCGAAGGAGGAGCCACCACCGAAGGAGAAACCGCCGCCGAAGGAGGAGCCACCGCCGAAGGAGAAGCCACCATTAAAGGAGAAGCCTCCGCCGAAGGCGGAGCCACTACCGAAGGAGAAGACGCTTCCCAGCAGATGAACCTCTACTACGAGGCCTGTCAGTCACCAACTGTGAGCTCTCCTTAGTTAGGAGTACTGTCTGTCCTTCTGCCCCCATCTCTCAAATGTTGCCGTAATTCAAAGTTCAATGGCTTTCGTTGTGCACTGAGTTATGGTTTCACTAGTATATTTTTTACTATTGAACATGGTACTGAGGTTATATTTACTTATTTTGTAAGAGTGGAGTAGAGAGATTTGGGCGGTTCTTAACATCGTGAACTTTAGAGACATTGGGGTGAACCGAGGTGAGTATAGAGTGCGGGGGAAACGGGAGTCCTGGAGAAAACCCGCCGACCAGCGGCATTATTCGACACGATTCCCACGTCCGAAAATCCGGGAGCGACCCCGCCGTGAATCTAACCCGGTTCGCCTTGGTTGGAGAAGATCAGTCTTGCCACTACAAAACCGCTATTTTTATGCTAGACGAGGGAAGGTTATGTTGAAAACACTGATGTTATATATAAAGACGGAACAGAACTCTAATTGAATTGTATTAAGTTACAATAAATATTTGCTATTGGCGATTGAGTTCCTTGTCGTTCTTTAGACAATTAGTTACAATATACGACTCACATGAATGGTACAATTGCCTTAGGCTGAATACTGTGATGGGAAGCGACGCTCTTCACGCCAGGTTGTATCATTAGGGTTGTTATTGGCGTGAGTCTTCAGACTGACCTCGTCCAAAGTGTTGCTAAGTGTCATATAGTTTTTTTGGTGGCCTAATTATCCCGAATATTCTGCCGTCGGGAGAGCAGATCCTCTGACGCTTCGGTGCTATGTTTTACAGACAAATTTTGCAACATGTTTTGGATTCTTCGCGTGGCCTGGATACCTGCGGGTCTGTGCAGTTCTCTTGGTTTGCCCTCGTTTCCTGAATCATAATATCTTCTTACAGGCATTGCCTTTGGAATTCTGGGTCTTCGTAAAATGTCGTAGTGTAAATTTGACTCACATTTGTTGGTGATTGGACAAATTGCCCAGTTTTTTAATTGATTACTCACCCTGTTTGTTATTGATTACCTCAATAACTGAAAGTTTCTCTTTACTGTCTGTAAATCTGCTAGTGGCATCCTTCACTGTCTTGCGGTGTTACGAGAGTGTTGCGAAAATGTCCAGTTCGTAACAATTCGCACAGGTTTCTTAAAATAAATATCAGAGGTGCCTTGTGTACAACAATGTCCTTCCTATTTTCCGATGTGCCGCATCCAATGCGACGAAAAGCACGTCTTGCTGCACGCGTATTCCAATAAAACAATGCACATTACGATTCCTTTGCCATTTCCTACATTAATCAACTATCCAGCCGTGTAGCTTTAACAATGAAACTCCTTGTTTTATTGTAATTATTTTTCAGTACTTTTAATGATGATTCTATTTTTAACACCCGTCTCTTTCATCTAGTATAACTGGCTTGGAGAACGTCAATTTTGTTGCCTTATCTGTGTTTAGATCAATGTACAAATGGTGATGGTTTGTTGTTTACTAAAGAATTATAAATATCTAACAGCAAATGAATAAAACATTACTATTGATAATACCTCTTACGTACTGTATTTCTCATATGCAACAGTTTTAAATCCATGAAAAGGAGTTCCTTAAGTTCAGACTGGACGCTGATAGAAGTGCGCTAGTCACAGTTTTTACGTAATAAAGTCTCGTGGTGATGAGCAAATATATGCGGATCTCTTCTACTGTGCCACATATAGAGCCCTTACGTACACTGCTTCGTGAAGTTACAATGTATGCGTCCATGAATACATATTAGTTTTAATAGGCAATGCGGTTCCTCACTTAAGAATTAATGCTTCCCGTGCAGCCGAGAGGTAAAATTATTTCATTCCCTTGCGTTTGTTTTTGTGGTAACGGACTTTTACAAGATTAGATATCCTAACTTATAAGCTAACATTCTAGTTGCCTTTGGGTGAGGATAGTAACATGTTGGACTCGTTTGCCTGTGATGTGTATCTTCGTAAGTAGGGCGGAAGTATTACACATAAATATTCTGAAGGCCGTGTCATAGTAGCCTTCTTTACAAATTTATTGCAGGGTAAGCAGAATAAAGATTTTTTAAAATATCATCTGGTGTTGTGCTGAAGTTCTGGAAATGTTGAAGAAGGTATTACAGTACTACCTTATTACCTTCAATGGCTATTCTCTCCTTCATAACCAATAATTGTATCATTTTTTGGATATTTATATGTTTAAAAGTTCAAATTTTAAAACAAAGATACTTATGAAGGATGATTCTCACATAAGGTCTTATGAAACATAGTAATCATCGGCTTACGACTTTAAAATGAATGAAAGCTAAGAAATCTAAATAAGGTCAAGTTTTTAAAATCTCTTCGAGATTTTCTGGAACACAAACACACTTTCGGCGAACGACCGTTATTTCCATTGCTGTGGACAATACTTGACCTGGCCAAACTGCTTTTAACATCCACTATTTACTATACAAAAATAAATTCAAATATATATATATATAAGAATATACAACAGGTTCTGGAGTTGGAGTTTTGTAACAATTTCTATTCTCCAAAACAGAGAGGTTTTCGCAGTGTAAAGGGTCGTCATCATGCCCGAATAAATTACAATTGCAGAAATATTTGTCTAACCTAAAGCCGCTGTCACGCTGTTAAAGTTTCCCTTCAAACTGCTTCCAATAAGTTTGGTCAAATAAACTTGGGCAGTTATGACGTCACTGAAACATCATAAACGCCGCAATTTTTGTCTGAGAAAGTTGGATGACTTCAGTTTTCATCAAACATTTGAAAATTGGACGGTTTTTTAAATTTATTTGATGTTTGACGGTCTCAGCCAATCAGAATCGTGCACGACAAAAATAGGCGTCAAGAAAATTTAAAATAATGGAAAATTGCTGGAAACGAAGTAGGGTATGAAGATAATTAATTCATTAAGAGCTGTCTGGGCATAAATTCTATTTTAAGTGAATATTGCACATAATATTACGAACTAAGAGGCATTCAATTTCATTATGCAGGAAACATATCTGATAAATAAAATTTTAATTTAGTAAAGAACCGAAAATAAATTACAACAGTATTTAACTATGCAAATAAATTTTAGATAATAATTCAAATTATATTATTCCAGTAAAAGAATCTGACAGTGTGGTACATTTTCAAACACATTCAAGATTGTTTGATAAAAATTGTTGCAAGGAAAAATTTGATGGCCATATTTTATATTCAGATTTTACTGTTAAATATAGTCGAAGGCGAAAATTAGACAGTGTGACAGGAGCTTTAACATAATCTCTTTTAATATAAACATAATCGCTGGAGCAATCCCACTGGATTTGCTTGTAGACGAACGAGGACAGCTAACGCAAGAAACTCAAGGAAGATCCGCAACGAAGATCATGAAGAAAGAAACCAGAAGAGTTACACTATCCATCTGGCAGGTAAGGTGGGACAATTCGGAGAAGGGCAGAGTCACTTATAGAATCTTTTCAAACATAATGTAAAGATACAGCCAGCACTGGACTGTTACAGATTATCATCTCCTATAGTTACTAACTGCACGTGGAAACTATAATGCAAAAGTGCATGGATTTAATTTAGTTGACTCTCTCTTCTGCCGAATCTGTCAGGTAGAAGATACTGCAGAACATGTACTTAGAGAATGTCCAATAATAGAAAATATAAGAATTTAACTTTGTAGGAAACTTGAAATAGAAGAAAATTAAATAAATCTTAGAAGGAGCATGACAAATAGAAAAACTGCCACGCTTATGAAAGATTTTGCAAGAAAGATAAGCAAACGTCTGGAAGAATTCAAAGAATGGATTCGAGAAAAACCATAAGAATTCGTGAATAATCCTCCTCCTATGATAGATAAAGGTTTCTATTACCCGATTAAAGAAAAAAAAAGTTATATGGAAGTGACGCTGTAAAACCTCTATAAATATCATTGTGGCGGGAGCGGCCCCACCACACAGCTTGGATGTTTCCAATGCACATAGACTAGAACTTAGAAAGTAAACATCAGAAGGCGACTGATAAGTTGGGAGGCCTTGCCTCCCACTCGAAAGAACCCTATGAGATATAATGATGGTCAAAGCAGCGAACAAAGGACATGAGAAATCGGAATAGCAATGACCAATGCACGTAAATAGGAAACGAATCAGGACGCTGACGATTTGGGCAATGTATAAGAATAAAGAGTATTGGCATGAAAACTATGGAGCTGCGCGTTCAACTTATATTTGGTTGCCATACTAAATAACTTTTCCTTTTCGCCAATTTTTCTGACTTCTCGAAATTATATTAGATAACGAGAATAACACTTTGACAGAATTTAAACAATAAGTTTCGAAGCCATATCAGTGCTTTCTGGCACTGTGAATTCAGCACTCCACCAGCATGCTTTGCCTTCAATGACACTCCGCCCAGCTTAAGAAGATGTAGTGTGTGTGCATTTCCGATTTTCACCAACAGGAATATATGTCATTTTCTTAAGAGGACTATGTACGGAAATATTATCTGTGAAATCGTTGTTTGTGCGAATACGCGTATCTTGGTAAATATATGTTCTGGAAAAACGACTTTTTGCCAGAAAAGGTAAAAAACAGTTATATATGTCCCTATCGTTTTACTTTTATCATACTATGTGTATTCGTGGAGAAAATATTTGTGAAAATGGTTTAATATCGCATTTTTAAAGCTCGTATATGTAGTTTACTTAAGCGGTTAGAGAAAAGTACGACTGTAAGAACGTAGTTTAATCTGTGAGCTTCCAATGCGTGTAATAAAGTCACACTGTTACAGATACAATTTGCACAGTATAGCATTTTGACCGAAACACTGTACGCCTTGCGCGTAGGAGTGATGAGGCGCTAGGGATGCGTGTCATAGTAGCCCGTATTACTCTCTCGCTTCTTAACCTTGAACGCGCAGCTACATAGTTTTTTTTAAGGGAGCTGGCAACCAAAAAATTAATTATTTTATATTTGTTCGAAATATTTCAGCTTTAAAATTGTAGACTTTATACGTATGTACTCTATCTTAGCATAAAATATTTTACGTGGCATCGTTTTTGCATAATGGCATATCAAAATTACAGTTTTAGTGTTTTTAGAATTTTAAAAGCAATTTTATCTCAATATGTTAGAAATCTGTTAGAAATTTTGAGTAAATGTTTTAAAACTCCGCAAACATTTCATAGCATAATGTTAAAGATTTCTTTAAGTACCTTGTGGTATCTTATTTCAATGGTAATTTAGTTACGTGAGCTAGTTATATAATTTTTACTCCTAAAAACACTATAAATTTGATTTTTATATGGTATTATGCAAACATTGTGCGACCTAAAATTGATATTACATGCAAGTAATTTCTAGAATTTCAACAGTTTTTCATAAAAATGTGTCGATCCATAGGGGAAGGGACCTAACCTTTACCCAGACTGATATTGAGTTTTTGGCATTTTCTAATAGAGAATAAAATGCTGAAAAATGTGAGTATTACAAAGAAAATATCTCAAACTGTTTAAAAGCTATACATGTTCAAATATCATGTTTATAAATCGTTAGTTTTTCATAAATAAATGTAATAGTTTCTTAAACTTTTAATATACTAGAAATAGTTTTTTACTTGGCATTATAATTTGTTTTTATTGCCTAATACATGAAATTTTATTCTAAAATCAGTAGTGGTTTTGACCATATTTAAGTTTTTTTTAGCAATTCTGAAAAAAATTTCGGCATTAAGATACGGTCCCTTTTGCTATGGACGTTCACAAATATATAATAATGACTATTTTGGTTGGCTAGCACACTTCATTAATTCGTTCATCGTAAAGCAAGGACTTCTGGAAAAAATATTTGAAAAAAGTTATTGTCTACAACTACCGATATGTTATATAGTACGCACTGGCATTCACACTCACACAAGTCAGTAGGGAATTAATAATAATAGTTCTTAATATTTGACGTTCTAGTGATTGTATTGCGAGTGTAAGGTTGAAATTTATAGCCACTGAAGTTAGAATTTCTTGTTTTATTCATATTAGAATACGAATTCGCGTATTAGTAACACATTTACACTCGTTACAATTCCACGCTTTCACTCTTGTGCCGCATGAATAATGTGACGAGGTCCACGGTGATGTTAATTTTATGTATGGCGCAAGTACACAAATTGAGAAGGCAGGATTTTCACAAGTGTGCAGTTAATCATAAACAGCCTATACAAAATTATTACTGTCTTGTGACTTGTATCTAGCGATCGCTTACTATAGTCTGTTCGTAGCTCTTTCGCCCTTTTTTAATAGAACTTTCGAAAAATCACTTAATTTATGACGTTTTCGGTTGTTTCCTAAATATGATGTGTATCACGAGCGTTTTATACTCGTGTTAAAGTAAAAGTGCCTTATTTTTTATTAAAGTGAAATCCTACTTACTTTTCATCCATAAATTATAATATTTCATATGTAATTTTTATGGCTAAAAATAGAGCGAAAATAGTTGTGATGGTAATGCCTAGAAAGAAATATTAATTTTGCAAATATTATCGCACTGAGTACGCACAAATGCGGTGTGTTGTCCCTTTTGTCTTGTAGTCTAGACTTGATTAAGCTTTGTTAGCTTGAAGCCGAGGAATATGCTGTAAGCACGACTTCAGCAGGGCTTCGTCAGAGAAGTTAGAAGTGGCCGTGAATGGACTATAAACCATTCTCCAGCGGTATTTCGAAGCTCGGGAATGGAAAGGGACGCGGAGGTGTACCTCGTACGAGAAACACCAGCACTGTGGGATTGGCCGAGGAGGGTGGACTGGCGGCGTCGGTCTACTTCACGTGCCGTGTCCAGCCCGCGTGCTCTCCGCGGCGACTCCCAGCGGGACTGGGCCCCGCGACCGGCCGGGAATCTCAATGAGGCAGAACCCGACTACTCCTTACTCCGCCGAAGAGCCACTTCCTCTCCCTTGGGGGGGGGGGGGGAGGGGGATCGTCACCGTGACCCCGCCGCACCGCCTGAGTGAAGTGCAAGAGCTGTAAGGGCCACACTGGCACGCGCTACAAGTGCGCCATCGTCGCTACGCGCAAGGCTCTGAACTGCCGTGCAGTGCTCTCATCGTTTCTGCGTGTAGCTAGTAAACATTCAGCGGTGACCCTATCATTTTATTGTGCGGAAAGTATGTATACGCTATTCACGGTAAAATGAGCACTTTTGTAAGTCCTGCTTAAGATCTACGTGTATGCACTTTGTGTATTCTTCCGCCTTGTGTAAATTTAACACTGGCCTGGGCCTCGTAACTTTATTCATGCGTCGATCGAGAGAAACTCTGAATTCATTCAAAAAGTAAATATTTCACAGGTCTGCTCTTTTTCACACTTCGAAAGGCCTACATTGAAAAAAGTACAAAGCAAAAGAAATTATTTAAGTTGTTACAAATGATTACGGTACCAAACACTTTTAATTTGACGTTAAAATATGGAACTATTTCCCATTCATCGTTACCAACTTTACTGAGCGTATGTCACCAAGTGCGCCCGTTATAATACAGTATATGCCGGCCGGGTCAGTGACTTTTTTCTAAGGTACATTTCCAAAGTGCTCACTTTATCGTGAACAGCCGTTAGCAAGATTCAGTTCATGGCCCTAGTGTACTTTCGTGAGTGTGTATAACACATGTGTCGCGATGCAGCGCTTTTAAAAAGCCGTTTATAACCATGTTGGAGCGCTCTGAAATGGGGTTTCTATTGTGCGTGACGTCTTAAAAGTAAACTGCGGGCATTGTCTGGATTTCAAACACTCTGCAACGTAGTTCGGACACCAGGCAAGCGGACCCCTTAAGGGGGACCATTCTTCATCTTGGATGTATAAAATTTTCGCCACACAGATATTTTAATTTAGCAATCAAGAGGTCATAGAGCATTGCTTCGCATATGTTCCAAAATCGGCATTGCTTGACTATTTGACTGCTTAGTTCTGCAATAACCCGTTGGAAAAAAGGGGACGCACTTCTTGCCGGCAGACTTTAGTCAAAACTTAATACAGGCAGTGGAACTTGAGCGGGAAAGCTTGAGACGCTATATTTATGCTGTGTCGTGCAAAATATTTCGTTAAACAATCTTAAATGGAAATTGTGGCAGTAAAAAAAGATAAATCTTAGATGACGGGAACTGTTTCCTCTTATGGACAGGATTATTTGACTGGTGGGATACTATGCGTTACGTTCAAAGCACGCGAATATTTGTAAGCCTTCAGTTTTTATTCTATATATATAGCTTTAATTAGTATATAATCGATCTAAATACTTCTTAAAGTTTCCTGTTAGCATATTGAGTGTATGCGTTAATACTGCAATGCTAACAATCTACTTGGTTTCGAGGAAATCTCTCTTTACTCAAGTCCCCTTAGCTCATCTTTGGATCCCCCCCTGTGTCTTTACGACTCGTAGGCTATAGCTTAAAAGACGTCCGATAGGATATGTCCTTAAATTTAGTAATTTTTTTGTCTGTTATGGTTTTCCGTGGTAATAAAAAATATCCACCTTTTTCGACGTGATAAAATATAGCATTTATCTACTATGTGTTTTAATATAATTAATTTTTTATGTAACAAAACTTGTTATAGCTGTATTGTAAAAATTATCTTGGTTAATCATGTAATAAAGTTCAAAAGTTCTTTGCAAATGCCTGTAAACTATGTTTACGACTTTGAATTTTTTTTTTAAATTTATATTCATTCCTATATTGCAGATAGTGTTAAAAGAAAATATATATTCTCCTGGTAACTAGATCTTATATTTTATGTCAACTAGTAATGGGAACATTATTTGATACTTTATTAATTAATGTTTTGAATATTATTTGCTTGAAATGATGACGACTTGATTAAACAATTATTTTTTGACATTGTCAAGATTAATGTAGAGTGGAGAGATTTGGACGGCTCTTAAAATGGAGGTCTTAAAATTGCCCCCACGCCATGATGCCAGGAGTTGGGCCTGTGTGTCACACTGTCATAGCTAACCACAACAATGTTTTTTCGGCTGAAGTCGGGCCTGGCCTCACCTCCACCACCTTCCAGAACCAAATTCCATTGCGGAATACTGGGAGTACTACGTTAATTCTTTGACATTTCAGTTTTCGATCCTGCAGTTTTAATAGGCCAACGGCTTTCCGGGGAATACATAGCCAAAGTCGAGCCAATCTGCTCATCGAAACTCAACAAACGTTCTTCTTTCCTGGAGGGAAGTCTCTTTTTTCCGATCATTCCAAGCCAACTCGGAAAGTTACTAGGAAACCTGAGGGTCTCATATCAACCTCTAGTAATGCCATGCCATTACTATGGCCACCTTCATTATCCAAATCTCACTTATGTTTTCATCCTCTTTTGCCATAGTGGTATGATTTTGTCCATAGTCTATTCGCGGTTTCTTCACACTTTTTGAATGAAACCTTTAAAATATCACCCCATGTATGACGTGTTTAGTTATTTCCTAAATATGATATGTATCACAAGCGTTACATACCTCCGTTAACATAAACGTATACTATTTTTCGTTTTACTAAAATTTAACTTATATTTTATTTATAAAATTATAATATTTCATTTATAGTAAATATGAATGACAACAATAAGAAAACATGAGTGTTGGTAGCGCCCAGTAAGTAATGATTCTCTTGCACAATATTATTACAACTGAGTTCGCACGAACTCGGTGCATTATCTTTGGGCGTAATTTTCTTGAGTTGGTTAAGCTTAGTTTGCACGAGGTGGAGGAATATACTGGAAGTAGAACTTTATCAGGGTTTCAGAAAATTGTGACGCAACAGTGAATATATTATATCTAGTGATTACTCTAAGTAGGGAATTATTGTGTGTTGCAATATACTGTCAGTCAGGCGAGCAAAAAAATACCTTAATATTTAGCGATAGACGGCGTTGAAGAGGATTAAAAAATATTTGCAAGTATTTTAATGGACTGAATTCACTACCGAAAACAAACCTAAGGACAAAACTGTGTCATTTGAAATAAAATTTCTTTTGCACGTTATATAGTTGCTCTGTATTTTTTCTCATTGTCTTCGACTACTTCATATTTCCTTAAACTCTAACCGGGAAATATTTCCCTTATTTGTGTTCATTGTAACTATTGTCCATAATTTTTCTTGCCCAGTTCACTTCGTTTGTTGAATGGTTAATGTTCTATTGACTTCTAGGTTATTCTAAAGATCCTAGGCTTTTTTGTAGATTTATTTGATTGTTCGGTTTTTTTATTATTCTTAAGTTTATTTTAAGTAATGGATACAGTAAATTTAAACACTCAGAAACGTATAATTATATTCATCAACGTGACCTATTGCTGAAAAATGCTGACGGTATTTTTGCCAACATTTAACGAGCCTGAACCACTGCTATAAAAACACGTAATGTAACATATTGCACATTATTCAAACAATAACGAAACTGCAGTTTACAAATATGCAGACACTGAAAAGGCCAGTTCAAATATACAACAAAGAGTTTTAGTAAGAGGAATGTCTGCTATCTGGTTTTATGTTGCAAGGTGTGTTTGTTTGTACTGGCACGTCGAGATGCACTGAATCTGAAAGTAAGTCAGATATTTCTAAAAATTATTAAGTTACCCGATTTTGTCTACAAAAGTGTTTAGCGTATTTGTTGATTTGTACTAAACGAAACTATAAGATAGGAGTGGAGATTTGAGAGATTTGGGTGGCTCTTAACGCCGAGATATACAGAGTAAATGAGGGTGAAACGAAGTGAGTATGGAGCAGCACTGAAATGCAAGGTCACGGGAAACAGGAGGTCCCAGAGAAAACCTGTCAACCATTGGCATCGCCCGGCATGATTTCCACATGCGAAAACTGCCAGACTGGAATGTAGGCCTACTAAATAGGCTTAATAATTACCAAATCACCGTAACATTAGCTTGGTTTTTCAAAATATGTCATAAATGCATAACTAGCTTACGTTGTCATACAGAATGGTGTTTTAACAAATTTTGTATTTTAAATAGCAAGAAATTTTAAAAGTTTTATTAAATTATTCACTTACGGAAATTACATTGTCATTGCCATCAATCTTACAGATAATATTTTTAAACATAATTTTCTTGCATAAAATGTTATTAGCAAATCTTCGCTCCTGCGATATTAAAATATCTTGCACTGAAATAAAATAAACATATTTATGATGTAAGAGAAAGCTTGACATAGATGCATCAACGTATCAAAATGTTTGCTCATGATGTGGACTTTTCTAGCATCACTCGGTTATTATATTTACACTTTGGATGTCTTAAAAATCCTGTAGATCTCAGTTGATGACGTTTTTAGCTTTCATTTCCTGCCCTGGAACACGTGTAGCATGAGTTTATGTGATTTCTATTAAGCATGTCATTAGTTTAGCTTTTTTAAATACTTTACTTTTCTACTCTGATTAATACGTAAGGTGATAAAAAATGTTTTTCCTCGCTTTTAGAAAATTGAATTTACTACACAGTCCCTGAATGGTTGTTTTTTAGATATCCTTATGACATATATTCAGCTCATGTAGAAAGTCGGTTTTCATTTACACTGATTCTTTTTGTCTAAATGCTGTTCTCGATAAAGTGAGCACTTTTCAAATCAACCTTCGAAAAAAAGTCACTTCCCCTACCTGCATATATTACAACGGGCTCACTTGGTGACATACGCCCAGTAAGGTTGGTATCGATGAATGGAAAATAGTTCCATAACTTAATGTCCAATAAAAAGTTTTAGGCGACCATTTGTAACAACTTAAATTATTTCTTTCACTTTATATATTTTTTTATGTATCGAAGTGCAAAAAAGGGCAGATTTGTGAAATATTTACTTTTTTTAATAAATTCTAAGTTTCACTTGACCGACACATGAATGAAGGGATTAGGCCAGTGTCAGTGTTAATTTTACATAAGGCGGAAGAACACACAACGTGCATACCAGTATATATTAGGTAGGGCTTTCAAAAGTGCTCATTTTACCGTGAACAGCCTATAGTCCACTTGCTATTGAGACTATTCCAAGCTGTATATTTTTAAACAAGAAATCTATTGACATATTTAAGTTACACGATTCCATGTCCTTCAGCCAAATACTGCACTTGAAACAATGGAAATAATCTAAGCTTTTTGAATAGTCATTGTTATATATCAAATTATTTTGTCATAAATTTAGTTCGTAAACCGAATGGCTACACGTCGACGTCCTGTGTTGCATTGCAGAGTTCCACGGTGCTTTTGAATTTCGATTTGAAAACCGCATCAGCTAAATACATGTTTTGTTTGCGACAGTCCCACACTGGTGCTTCCTATTTGTATTTTAGTTTTTCGTTTGGGCGTACAGTGTGCTAATTGGCAGACCAGAACCCAGTGCGCCTAACTGCGCTAATCCATCGGGAGAGAGTTTTATTTGAATGCAGCCTTATCCCGAGTTGTTTACAATGTGTTAGTTTTCGTGGGAAAATGAGTTATGCTCAAATTACCTGCACTTTCGTAATGATATATCCCCTGGGGAATGGCGATTTTCTCTCTTTAATTGCACTGCGGAGTAAACAATTTGTACACTGCTGAGGTTTATATATCTCACTAATAATGTGGCAAGCAAATACTATGATAGTACGTAGAATCTTTAAGGTATTTAGAGTTTAACCTGCATTAAATTTCAGGAACTTTAAAGGAGCAGTATTTTTAAAAAAGGGCTTTTATTTATAGATTTTCATCTCTTTCGTTTTATTACGTGTCACTGAATCTGTAACACAGAGTTAAGCTGTGCTAAACAATGCCTCTCTTTTTATACTGAAACTTTTTATAATGTAGTTTACACTACTGGGGAAGGAATGATATCAAGTCTTCCAAATTCTAGCACGCCCGGTTTTTTTTTTTTTTTGTCAAATGTAGAACAAGAAGTTGATCAAATATATCAATTAAACTTTGTGCGCAATGTGATAATTCCATTTGATCTCGCCATTCCCGTTGATGTTTCAATTATTTGCACCATCACTGTAGGTTTCTTGCATCCATTAATACTTTAGTTCAAACTTTTAAGGAAGTTGGCATTTACCATAAATCTGGTTTGTATTGTGTGATGATCTGTCCCTCAGGCATCCGCGAGATTCATCCCTCTTACCCTGGATTTCCTGGTATAACATTCCTTGTCGAAAACATGCGTGGTTCTACAGTTCCTTACCCAAAGTGAAAATAAAGTGATATTTATGTGGTCTTAAATAATTCTTCTTTTGTAACACATCTGTCATAGTTTATTTATGTCCACAGGAAAAGGAAACGCAGTGCAATACGTTTTGTCAGAAATCTTACAAACAAATATAAACAAAGTTTCAATCGACGCTGTAGAGCATTTTCCCAATAAGCTCAAACAAGTAAAAATACTAACATAATTTGACATGTGCAAATCGGCATAAATTTTGTAGTATATTCTATTTATCTGTAAAGAGGCGCGCGACGTTTTTCTTTGGTCCTACAACAATACTTCGTCAACCTTCCTGGATGGCCAAACACGATGCTACGAATATCAAAAGACTATGTAATGGGTTATTTGTACTTCCTGGGTCACTCATTGTGGATATTTCCTGGCTCCGGACTTGATCCGACCATGATGGGAGACACCACAGTGTATTTGTATTGAATCAGGCTGTCAGTGCCGCCCAGTCCAACAAAACAGGTAATATTAGCTATTCGCGTTTAATTTAATCACTTTCGAAAGTTCTGTTTAGGAATTATTTTACCGACCTTTTTATATTTTTTCCCGCCACCTGCAGATACAGAATTGCACCTGACCAGAGTACAAGCATTTACTTACTGATCAAGTGAAAATGTGAAATTTTTGGAACTTGGGGCTCTGTCTCATTCGCCAATTTGAATTTTCCTTTTATGTGCCGTAACTTAATTTTCGATTAAATAAATAAATGCATATTATAACACACTGATATTTTAAAAATAGCTTTCAAATATATTCGGCAATTATAATCCACGAGTTATATGGTAAATGTGATACGGAAAGAATCTATTGGTAAATTATAAATGAAGCTGCGCTAATTACGTCATAATTACTTAACAAAATGTCAGAATTTATATTTTTCCCTACAAAGTAATTAACGTTGCCAGAGAGCTATAGTTGTGGTTTCAAAATAAAATGTCTTTTATCAACTGGAATAAGCCAGAAACCAATAACTCAACCTAGCCTTAAGCACGTTAAAACAAAATAAATAATTTAAGTAATACAAATTTGGATGACAAATAACACGTGCGACTATTTTACTTAAGACCGTTGTTAATATTACTGAGAGCACTCCAGCCAGTATACCCCTTTGAAAACTGATATTTCCACCGGTTGATTAAAAAAAGTGATTCTTTAAGTGCCAACCTGCCGTAGAGAGAAACGACAATCGTTGGCCGTTTCGCTGATTACGTAAACATTCTTAGACGCTGATGATTGAGTGTTGCAACGAAACCTACCTTGTGTCTGATTTTCTTCGCTATTTATTTCAATTTATTTAGATAAACCTGAGTTTAAATAATTGTAAGTTTTTTAATCAACTTTTTGGTTTTTATGGTAGATCTCATTAGCTATTCAATTTTACAATTCTGTATTTTAATAAGAATTTTTTGAATATTGGTTTTACAGCTTGTGTTGTTAGGGGGATTGATAAATTTTATTGCTTGTCATTTTTCATTTATGTGCATAGCTGAAATAGTATTTTCTTAGTGACAAATCTGTAAAGGGCTTCTAAGATACTAAAAATTGACAAAATAAAATGCGAAATTCGAGTTTCCGAACAGATATTTAAATGCGCATATGGGAACATGTGTGTATGAAGGTTTACTTTGATGTCCTGTACAAACACCTTTCATCTGAAGTAGTGTGATGGTGTTCAGCTGATTGTTTCTACACTGCTGCGCGCTTAGTGCATCTGCATAGACAGAGGGTCAATCGGAAGACTTGCCTTATTTGTAGCTCTACGTAATGCATAAAAAACCTCGTGGCACACGTTGTAAATTTTCTTAACTTTGGAGAGCTCTACTTAAGCGGAGCGAATTAATTATGGACTCGTGCATCCAGACTGTTTCAGTATTTGTTTAAGTTTCGAACTTTATCGCTCCGACATGGGACTTCGGTTGAGGGAATGGCGGTGGTTTGGGTAATAAGGGGGTTGTGAGGGTTTAGTTGGTTTGAGTGTGTTGAGGATGGTGAGGGGGTGAGTTTAGTGAGGGGGTTGGTGAGGGGTTTTCGGAGGTTCAGGGGCGTTAGAGAGTTAGTGAGGAATGTTGATGGTGGTGGGTGGGGGTCGGTGAGCCGGAAGTTTTAGGGGTGAGGGGGTGGTTATTGGTGTGTGTTGAGTGGAAGAGTAGAGGTGAAAGCTAATTTTTCAAATTTTTAAATTAAAATATAATTTTTTGTTAGAGGTTTTTGTGAAGGAGGAAGGTATCAATACGTCCCTCGATGCACTGGTTCCGAAGGGGCAGGTCAAAGTTATTTAATTTTTATTTAAATCGTTTCTTGGTAACATTACTCGATTGCATTTTTTTTACTTTTCTTGATAACTGGAATTATGATCTACAGTGACACACTATACCGCTTTAATTAAAAAAAACAAGTTGACTTGCCGATACTGTTTAGTTTATACTTAAAAGAGTATTTAAAGAAAAATGTTTATCAAAATAATGTGTTATAAAACTAATTTCATGGGATAATGGGGGGAATAACATGAAACATGGCATCAAGCCCCGGCCGTGACGCCTACCAAACGGCGGATGGCACCAACCAACATTGTCACCGGCTGCGCTTACCAAGATGGTGGACAACTCCTACTTCCTATCCCTGAACCCTGTGCCTTCGGAGCCCCATAAGTACACTACTAGTTTAGACAAAAGAAACGTGTTGGCATACAAATTTGGCTGTATGACAAGATATTGACAGATGGCAATAGATATTCTATTAAGCTTCAATTAATTGTAAAATTAAAAGCTCCAATTTAAAGCATTAAAAATGTTGATGCATTCTAACTAAAGGTTGTTCATATTAAAGTGAGCACTTTTGAGGTCTTATATTTACTTTTTACTTTCAGTCATTTCTTAATCTTTAACCACCTTTAAAAAAATTGCTGTATAATTAATTAACACAGTGTATATATTCCGCCACACTCGGAAGTTAACGTCTAATACTAAATTAAAATTAATTTATTGACTACCAGGTGTTAGCCCGTGGCCGTGTTTTTAGTATTGTCACGTGCCTAGATTAGTTACGATGTTACAAATTTTTGTTATCATACGAAGACTGAAAAAAAAATGATGTGAAACTACCTCAACATTGGATATAGTTCTATCCAATAAGCCACTGCGGAACTGCTTGGAATTGCTCTATCCACTGAGCCACTAAGGCCCCAATTGGAATCGCTCTATCCACTAAGCTACACTGGCCCCATTTGGATATAGTTGTATCCACTAAGCCACTGCGGCCCTACTAGGAATCGCTCTATCCACTGAGCCACTATGGCCCCATTTGATATATCTCTATACACTGGGCCACTACGGCCCCACTTGGGATCGCCCTAGCTACTGGGTCACTAAGGCCCCACTTTATGTGAAATTAACTCAAAATTAAAGCGAGACATTTAGAGTTAAAACATATATATTCCATAACCGTCATATCTCTATGCAATAATCTCTATGCATTAATACAAAACTTTCATAGGAAAAAGTAATTAAATAATGAGCTTTAGGGTCAAAAGTCATAATAGCGTAATCTGATCTTGCCGAGATTCGAACTTGGCATATGATTTGACCCTGATGATTCTCTCTGCACAATACTTTTGTCGAGTTTCAAGGAACTTATAATTATTAAAGACGGGCAGACAGAGATCTTCGCCTTATATAGTAGGATTATTCCAAATTAGTAGGCCAGTGCTACTTCGTTAGCATGATATTTAGGACTTTGAATCGATCTAGCCACGTCTCTTGGTAAGGAAAGGAAGACAGCCCATACAAAAAGAAGAAATGAAAGAATTTTTAACAATATTTTTTTATGGATTAGTCCTAAGAAGAGCTTAATCCAGTACCTATTTACATTCCTGATAATCATATCGCTCTAGCCACGGCGGCCCCATTTGATATATATCTATCCACTGGGTCAGTACGGCCCCACTTGATATAGTAATATCCATTAAACCTCTGCGGCCTAATTGGAATACCTCTAGCCACTGGACTACTACAGCAATTTGGAAGGAAATGAGAACAGCCCATAGACAAAAAAGAAAGAGAAATAACGGAACTTTTTTAACAATACTTTTTTGTGCAGTAATAAATCCTAATAAAAGTTTAATCCGGCACCTATGTACATCTCTGGTCATCATTATTCTGGAATCGTTTGGGATATCTCGATGAAACAAAGACTAAGTTGGTCCTGGGGTTATTATCTAAAGACTGTGTAAATTATATGTCAGTACGATCAGTGGTTTTTGAGTTAAATCCGGTCGGACAGACAGACATACAAACAGACAGACAGACATTAAACAAATTAACATTATATATGACTTTATACTGTTTGAAAAAATAATTAAAAGTTGGAAATTTGAAAATCACAGACACTTCTATTTTATTTAGTAGTATAGATGAAAGCGCTTTCAAAAACGCCCACTTTACCGTGAACAGCCTATAACAGCATTTGTGTAGGCATATATATATTTTCATATATGTACTACCTGTACGTACGCGTGTACATATGTATGCGCATATGTGCAAATTTTGTACTACACGGGTATCACGGTCAATTTATTTCAGAGCAATATTATATATACTGGTTATATTAGTCAAAGTTACGGTTGGCAACCATGAAGCCGTTTTATTGCAGCCACTAAGCCGCATTCCCGAGCTTCTCTTATCATCAGCTCCGGACAATTTTAAAGCATCCTATCATATTTCTTCGCACTTTTAAGAGATGAAGATGAATATATATATATATATATATATATATATATATATATATATATATATATATATATAAAACTGTAACTCGTCTGTAGTATTGTGACAATGCAACATGTGTTTCAAACAAAAGCTTATTACTAATCGTTTCCTTTCCCGATTTGACTTCTGTACAAACCGGCTTCAGCTGACCAGCAGGTCGATTAAAGCCGGGCCCACAGCAGCGCGCTGCACATGTTTTAGTACACGTTTGTCAAGCTATTTATGGCTATTTCCCGACCCTCTGGACCACAAGTGTCTTACATCAAATTGCTCGTCTCAGAGACCTGTATACTGTTGTGTACAGTTGTAAACACTTATCGTTTACATCCTGTGTATATATATATATATATATATATATATATATATATATATATATATATATATATATATATATATGTATGTATATATATACATATATACATATATAGCAGTACTTGAAATATATATTCATTCCATTCACAACACAAATCTGGATTAACCCTGATAGTTTAGTTGAGTTCATTCAAAAGTTGTAGAATATCGTAGTGATAAAGTGCTCATCGATCATAGATTTTTTTTGTACGAGTATAACGACAATCTATGGTCCTTTATGGAATAATTTATATGTTAGGTACATTAACAACTGAGATTTCAGAGTTACAACAAGGACCGTAGGACCTTACTAAACAAGTAACAAACAACTTTATAATAATTTTATAAAAACTTGTAAAAGTTTTATCTTTTATACGCAATTTTATTCTAATTGTTTGCTAAAACTCATAGCTGGGGAATGATGCGGTAATATTTTACGAAAACGGGCGGGGTTTTCTTGTAATGTGAATGGACTGAGAAGATCATTCCTAGTACATCCAGTTCAGATCTAACCTGTAACCTTCCGAATGACAGTCAAGAAAAACTTTGGTTAGACGTGGTGTAAAACTGTATTCGTGTTGCGAAATCTTATGTAGGAAACCTGTGTTGTCTCATACAAATTTTACAACTCAACCAGTAACCTAAATGAGTAAACCTGTATTTAAATTACTACAAAAAATTGTGCTTTGTTTTTAGTAGACGGAGTTCCACATTATCTAGCTGACAGTGCTAAACAATTAATTCCCACGTGTTTATTTTGAAAGAGGTAGGACACACAGATCAGACAATCTAACACCTGGTTTAGTGAGAAATAACACACGCATCCCCTTTGTTTGTTCACCAGTACGCGAAACGCATAAATTCCTTGGATGAACTGTTATTTTAGACAAACACAGACACAATATGTATGCATATGTGCCTGAAGACGGGAGCAGAAACCAGTTCCAAAATGTCACAATTGCCATTGAAAGAAGCCTGCGGAGTTCGTCTTTAGTCGTCTTTGTTACGTCTTGTTTTGGCGGGTACGTCCGTTTTCACCACTGTATTTTTCCGTTTTGCCTTCGTTGTGTCGTCTTGTTTCTGTGTGCACCACTGTGTTTTTCTGTGTTGTCTTCAATGTGTCCTCTTGTTTCTGCACAGGCATGTTTTCACCACTGCGTGTCGTGTCGTCTTGTTTCTGCGCAGACACATGTTTAGACCACTGTGATTTTCTGTGTTAGGTTCATTGTGTCGCAGTGTTTCTGAGCAAACATTTGTTTTCACCATTATTTTCTTCTGGTTTTCCTTCGTTGTGTCGTCCTGTTTTTTGCGTGTACATATTCTTTCACCTCTGTTTTTTCTGTTTTGTCTTCATTTCGTCATCCTGTTTCTTCGGAGACATATGTTTAAACCACTGTACTCTTCTGTATTGTCTACGCTGTGTGGTCTTGGTTATGCACAGGCATATGTTTTAGGTGTTCTTATGTGCTTTCTTTGTTTTGTCGTCCATTGTCATAATCATGTTTAGCTATAAAGTGTCCATATTTTCCGTTTATTTGACCGCCGATTCCCTTGTCTTCCACTCCTTTAGTTTGAGACAACTGACTGAGTTTCTTTATGCAGAGATCTGTATGCGACATTTACATATGTGTTGACATGTGTTACACCTACAATTTTTCAAATAATTTATTTTATGATTCTTTGTTTTTTAATTCCGTGCCCTGAGTTTTCCGTCGCCCACGAGAAATATTTGAAATGGCGTTCACCGAAATAATTGTTCATTCAGTCCCCTAAGCCCTCTGCGCGAATCACTGAAAGATCGCATGTAGAATCCTCTTTAAAACTCTTCTTCACCATATTTATGTGGCTACTGACACAGAATTTTAAACAAGAAGCAAAATCATTATAATCTTTTGTTTCGCCATTGTTACCCGTGCATTTTACGGCGACAAAGATGGCAATTTAAACATGATTGCATCAATCTTAACGCTTCTCTCGTTTTCTTGTCTCCACCGCATTACATGAAGGGAGGAAAAGAGTGGCAAAAAATAAAGGTGGTTAATTTCGTAGGAGATTTAAAGCCGCGAGGGAGTGCATTTCACGCAGATAAGCAAAATCCAGCGCGTTGCCAGCATGCGCGCCAACTCCCCAGGCTGTGTGTAAGCTGCATAAGCTTCGCTACCCTGGTAAGTGGCCATTACGAGCTGTGGAGATAGCCGAGTACGATGGCAGCGATGCCGCCACCCCCCCCCCCCCCCCCGCCACCCACCACTTGTTTCAGATTAATTCACTGGAATAACGTGGAAGGCGGACTGCACAATACAGCCGAGGCATCATAAACTTCCCCGGCAGCCAACTGAATATTTGTTTTGCTTCCTGCTGCCAGGGATGAGAAGGCAACATGCACAACGAAAAAGTTTTTTTTTTTTTTTTTTTTTTTTTTTTAACAGACACACGAACAGCTTAAAAACGGCACACGGCAAACTGTCGACGAAAAACAAAGCTCCGAGTTTCGACCTAATCTCTAAATTTCTCTATTATTTCTCTCTAAATATATTCATGTTAGGAACCCAAATTTGATAAATAATTCTCATCCTTACATGTCTGTGAAATCTAGCCGTCTATCTGGCACTCCTTTAAAATCTTATAAACCATTTAAAAAAGACATAAAAATTGTAATGTCTGGCTAGATGTTTTTCAGAATTTTACTCAGGGTGCGTTTCTATGTCACATGCATTCCTTTGCGTGAAAATAAGAAGAGACCCAATAGCAACCTACGTTGGCCCAACGTTGGCACCTAGTTGAAAAGGTTGGATATATGTTGGGCTGAAGTACATACATTAATACAACGTTGGTCCAACGGAAAATGGCAACAAAAATATGCGTCCACGAATATGTTAAGATATTACTTTGCACCCTCGAGACAATAATGTCTCTAAATCAGAAAATGCCATAACCTACCGCAAGTGAACATTTTTAATTTAAAATTCTTCGTCAATAGTTGTTAACAAGTTGCTAAACATACTGTTGGTAATAGGTGTGTATTTTTATGTCATGCCAACGTTGGGGAAACGACATTTTTATTTTATATATTAAACAAACTTCCTTGGTGAAAACAATGTAACTTTCTTGTATTTTATTCAATATGATTGTTGTGCATGACCTGAGATATTTCTCTTCAAAATATCTTCAATTGGTTTAATGATTTGTCAATGTTGGGAACAAAACGGTTGGTAATTCGTACTAACTGTTAAGTTCAGTCAAGATTGTATAATGAACATTATTCCAACAATGTTAGTTACCGTATTTCTAATTAAATAATACTATAATGTTGTACGATGATTCGAAGCAATGTTTTAACACACAAACCATGTTTTATTTAGAGTTAACTTCGTCGGATGTGTTTGTTACTTGTTGGAAAACATGCTGTTGGCATTTGGCACGTAAAATTTTAACGGACAACGTTGCGTAACCAACATTATACCAACAAATATTATTGCCATATGTTATTTTTACGATTTTTTAAAAACAATATTTACAACACACAAACCATGTCTTATTTAAAACTGACTTAGTTGTTAACGTTTTGGGTACTTGGGAAACGTACTGTCGGAATCTGGTGGCCCTTTGTTGGGCCGACATTATAAAACAAACATAAATTACTAATTATTGGAAATAGTGTGTTTAAAGGGAAAAAAAATTATATATCAATGTTCACAGCATAAAAGGATTTACAAATGTAGTTTTTGCTTATACTGTGTTTTAATCCTCATGTGTCTAGACAATGTCGTGAACATAACAAGTAGAAAATGGGTACTTTCTGTAACGTTGGGACAACATTGCATTGCAGACGCTATGCCAATACAGCTTATTGTTTATGTTTTCTCAATAAAACATTAACAATTCATTTTATTTTCTTGATGGTTGAGGTTATTTTTAGCACAGAGATTCTTTAAATATAAACTGTTTGTTGTTGGTTGAGTATTGGTTATTAGTTGGAAAATACACTGTGTAACTAGTAGGTTTTAAATTCAGTTTCAAAATTTTAAAATTTTACCAAAATACATTAAAAAATTCACACAGTTTATTGAACCGCATAACTATAATATACACAAATTTATGTAACTTTAAGACGTCACAATATTCTAGTGAATGACACATAGGGTAGATAATCTAAAGTGCACGATTTCGAATCCAACATCCACCAAGTAAATTTACGGATCATAACATGAAGTGAAAAGTAATAAATACTAATGGGCTTAGCAGGATTTTTAAATTTTAGTTAGAGGGTAAAGTTTATTTAAAACAATGCTAACCAATGCTGGTAGAATTATGGATTGGCATTATGTTGCAAGGAAACATCTTGTCAACACATTACCAATATCGAAAAATGATAGTAATATTTGGTTGATAAAATGACTGTGTGAATACCTATCTAGAAGAAAGACACGCTACTCTAAAAAGTGCGCACACGCCCATAACATTATGTTGGACCAATGTTGAATTTCAGTTCGCAACCACCATAAAATTTGTGTTCGGCCAACGTATACCCACGTGACACTTTTTCGTTGGACCAACGAATTATGCCAAGGTATGCCCAACGGCAACTAATTAACTCATGTGCAGTTCGGTTAAAATTCACATTATATTTTGAAATTAATTTGTTGCCCTTGCATGAACATTGTATCCGTAGTATTTTCATCACATACATTTTTGAATAATAATAATTTGTTTCAAGTTGGCTCAACAAGAAATGCGTAGTACTCGGGATTAATTATGAATTCATAATTTTACCACAAGCTGCAAAGGAAGATACGGAATAAATACTTAGCTGTGATTATTTTAACTAGATGCGTACAGAAATCGACGATAAAAATTAATATTTTTGCAATGGCGATATAACGACATTGGTAAAGAATGAGTGAGTGAAGAGATATGGGAGGTTCTTAACATTGACGTCTTTAAAGCCGAAGAGGGTGAAGCGAGGTGCGTATGGAGCAGCGCCGGAATGAAGAGGCAGTGGGAAACGCGAGTTCCTCGAGAAAACCCGCCGATCAGCGTCATTGTTCGGCACGATTCCCACATACGAAAATCCGGGAACGACCTCCACCGGGAACCGGTTTGCCTAGGTGGGAGGTGAGTAGTCTACCCACTACACCACCGCGGCCCCTGTTGGTAAAGACATTAATCTGTTAGTGAAATTGCAACCATCTAGACGCACACATATTACGAAGGCGATGAATACGTATAGACTGGACATAGGCCTACTTCGTCTTGATTTCCTAGAAGTTCCAAAAAACAAACCTAATATTTAAACAGCTTAGCACAAAAGTGAACACACCATGCCAAGCGACTAAATTCATGTTATGGCATTCAAAATCCGAAAGATACCATCTCCATCATCAGTCATCTTGAATTTCCCAGCAGTTACATTTATTTACATTATTACCATTATCTTGGCTTCTAAAGGTTTTGTGCGATACAATTATATAATTTTATTCGTAGGATAATTTATTAACTAACAATGTAATAATTTATTTAACACTAGCGAGTACCCTGCATGCGTTGCAATGCCATGTAAAGAAAGAAAGTGTTTGTGTTTTAAATCTGTTAATTGAAGTGCTTTTGGATACACAATATTTTTTGTTTTTCCGTCTGATGCGTACACGAGTAAGTCAGAAGGTTTTCCGACGCGTGAGCAGGCCATATACAGCTGTCCATGTGAGAAGCATGGATTTTCCAAATTTAGTCCACACACTTGTAGCGATTGTCCCTGTGCCTTGTTGATGGTCATTGCAAATGCGAGTCGCACCGGAAACTGAAAACGTTTGGACTCGAATGGCATATCATAAATTTAAGGGTACTGCAATACACGCATAATTTATCCATTTTTCCAATAACCACACTTGGATGAAGACTGTAATCATAATTAGCATTGTAATGGAATGCACCGAGATTTAAATCAGCATGCAGTGTTCGTCTGGATCGAGCAGTGAGTAATCGAACGGTTTCCAGTCTTACTTCCCGTTGCTCGTCGGTTTCTGAAGTTCGTGATGCCTTTTTTCATTTTTGCTTGAGGTGTAGATCTGCCAATCGCTTTTCGTTTGGGTGGCATATTTGATTTGACAGCGAAAGAAATTATTTGTGATGACAATTACAAATTCACAATCAACACCACTTATTATGTCACACATGAACTGCCGCTAAACTATATGAAATATAGTAATATAATAAATACATTTATTATTCTGTAAATACCGGGTTCGTCAAGGCTACGTACCTAGAAATGATATATAATGCGAATATTCAAAGATAGTACAGTTAAATGTAACGTGAAGTTACAAATTAGTAATTAGTCTTGTTTATAAAAGTAATATTAAACAATGTTTGTTTAGATTAAATTTCAATCAATAATCAAATCCCTGATCTGTTCCCGTAGATTGTGGATTTGAAACGGAACAAATTGTCATATTTTGATTAGGTACGTCATCTTCATTCATCATCTGTCTTTTGTAAGACAATAGCTAGAATAAACTTATTTGTTGAAACGACTCACGCGCCACCTATTGTAAATTGGTTGTACTAATTGCAATCGGATGAATGGTATAGGAACGCATACCGGTCAAACAAAGAAACATCCTTATATATATATTCTATTTTATTTGTGAATAATCTGAAATATTATCGAATTTGATAAAAACTTACGTTAACTGAATATACACTGCTTAAATAAATTGCGTGAAGTTTTTATGGCCAACTTTTTACTATGGTGGCGCCATGAATTTGGATATAATTGTGTGTTGGATACCGCGCTAGCTACACTGCTGCGATGAAGTCGCTAAATTATGCATTTTAAATTTCCACATGTGATGACGGTACTCGATAATACACACTACTCTACAGTACAAATATAAGAGTCGAACTAGCTGTTCTCAATAGGGGTGCATAACACTTTGCCAAGACGGGAGGGATTTACATTATACACAGTCGAATCACATCATTACGACCACCTGATAGAAGTACCATCTCCAGCACTTAGCCCTTGACGTAAAGCCCCTGACGTGGGCTGGTAAAGCGGATATATAATGCGACCAATAGGCGGCTATACTCAGTGCTGTCATGGTCAAGGGAAGAGATTTAACCAACTTGATAAAATGGGTGATCATCTGCATTCGGGCCAAGGGGGGCAGCATTTTTGAAAACAGCGATCTTTGTAAACTGTACACGTGCTTCTGTGGTAAAGTTGTATAGTTAGCTGACGAATGCCCCCATTGCGGTTACAGTGGAACAGCTCACCGTCCACGTGAACCAGAGGGCATCCAGACACGTGTCTACCACAGCAGTTCTGCTAACCCTTCTGCAAATAGGGCTCCGGAGTAGACGGAGGGTGACTGCATCCGTGCTAACACAGGTGCCTCGACGAAAACGACTGGCATTTTACAGTATGGCGACGGGTAGCATTCTCTGACGAGTCACAATTTCAGCTCCATAGAACAGATGGACGTCCGCGTGTCGGGCGAGAAACGTCAGAGAACCGACACCCTGCATCCACAGCTGGATTGACAGAAGACGTTGGAGGCAGTGTTATGGTACGTGGAATGTCCTTGTGGTATTCTCTAGGTCCCATCATCTGTGTGGAAGGCACTCTTGATCAATTGCGTTATGAATTCATCCTCAGCGTCACGTCCACCCATACACGATGATTGTTTTTCCTCGGGAGGATGAGATCTTTTAACACGATGCCTTGCCACACGGCTAGAAGTGTCCGCACGTGGCTGAATATCACGATCAAGACTTCAAAGTTCTTCTCTGGCCCCCAAACAGCCCCGATCCCAATCCAATTGAACATCTGTGGGACCACCTCAATCGTCGTGTTTGCCGTCTGTATCCTCCGCCAAGCATCCTGCAACAGTTGTGGGATGTACTGCAGAGAGTATAGCTCCAGATACCCGTGGAGACCAATCAGCACATGACAGAGTCACTGACAGTTCGTCTAGATGCTGTCCGTGCTGCGAAGGGCGGTTACTATGGATACTAGCAGGTGGTCATAATAATGTGATTAGGCTGTGTATGTTCAAAGTGTCGACTGTCCATACGCTGGTATGTGGCCGCACGTCGCAGAATATAACCTCTCACATTCTTCAGCATTTCCTCGTAAACTGTGGTAATCACAACTTGAAGTTTTGTCACCATATCTTCAATGCACATACGATGATACGTTACATTCATGGAGCCGCTGTGACCAAACCGTTGGCCATAGTAATACAAAATGGCCCGTATATTTTCTTCACAGTGATCACATATTTACGAAACCCCGGTGTTAAAATCCGCAATTTTCACACGTTGTATACACTTTTATTCATCCTTGAGTGAAAGCTGTGTAGTTATAATATGAAATCTGTCAAATTGTGGAGGGTCAAATATAAAATTTTCCTCCACCACAAAAAAAAATATAATTTTAATTACTTTACACATAACCTTAATCAGTAAACACGGATTCAACAGCAACGTGTTTATATTTACTACCATGGTAACTACTTGCAATTACCTCGTCTCCTATCTTAATTTTTCTTGCATGCTCTCAACTACAATTTTGCACCCTTCTCAACCGATTCGTGGGGGGAAGTGGGGCCAGGCCTCCCCCAACTACCTCCACTAAGCACGGTCCTGATGAGAAGACTGTCATTTCCTGGTAAGCACATATTTTTCTTGTCGTATTTGAACCGGAAATGAAAGAGATGTAAATAGTAAATCGGCATGAATCTAAAATGGCTAAATGTACCTCTGCAAGAAGCGATGGTCACCCACAGATACACACTTGCGTGTGCATATCTAGTCGACCAGTAACACAAAGCTCGTTAGTACGGAAGACAACACCACTAAACTAGCGGCCACGGTGGCTAAGCACCTAGCACGCTCGCCTCCCACCAAGGCGAACTGGGTTCAACACCTGGCCGGGTCGCCGGATTTTCGCAACTGGGAATCGTAACGGACCATGCCGTTTTTCGGCGGGTTTTCTCAAGGATCTTCCGTTTCCCCCGCCCCCTCATTACAGTGCCACTCCATATTCACTTCAATCACCCTCATCGGCTCTCAAGACCTTGCTGTTAAGAGCCGTCCAAATCTCTTCACTAACTCACTCCATTCAACTATGTATCATCGTATTGTTCAGGCGTATGTTGTGCTTAGAATTATTACTGAATGCGATACCAAAGAAGATGATATGATGGTTTCGAGGTTGACGAAAAAAAAAGTTTATGAATGGAAACAAATGAAGGCCCTAGTGTTCACTTTCGTATTCCGGTATACCAATTTTTCTTCCTTCAGTAAACATTTTCCCAAAGTGCTTTCAAATAAATAGATGAAAGAGTGAAAATTTAGAATTTTTTTTTAAACTATAACAACAGTTGCCATTTTGGAATATATAACCGTGTTTTATTTTGGCGAAGTGACATAAGTAAAACAGTAATGGGATTGAATTTTTGCCAGCATTTGGAAATGTTTAAAAAAATCTCTGAGGTAGTTCTATATATTTCAAATAGGTCTCGTGCTTACGGACTGCATAAATATAATCGTTGAAAATATGTAATTAATTTACCACCATTCCGCCAAAGTATACGTAGCAAGAGCTAAATTTTTGTAAAGTGCGTTCACCAAAATCAAGACAGTTTTTCATCTTACAAACTCGGTTTTTATTTTATTTTTTTCTCCGTCCCTTTTATAGGGGGTTTTTTCCCCGACTTCCATTCAGCCGACTCGTGACGACGTGGCGAGGTGTTTAATGCAGTTTGAGGCAGTCGTGACAAGTCAATTAGAACGATCGCACTTCGTTTCCCCCGCGGGAAGAAAGAGGAATAATTTCCGGGGCCGACACTTGCTAGACAACGCCGGAAGCTTGCAGCGCCGAGAGCGACTAGCGCCACCTCCCGAGGGGAAGTTGCGCCGAGCAGAGAGAATAGAAATACAAAGCGCGAAAGTTAAATTGCTTAGCAGCCCGAAATAGCTACGGAGAAGGCCCACTGCAAATGACAGCAGACTAATGCCCAGTTGCACCAACATCTTCCCCGATCCGAGATCGAATGATCCTGGTTCCGAACCACGATCCAGTTTGATCTTGGTTCCAATGTTAAAGTGTTGCACCAACGAAATTTCATGATTCTGGATCTCCGATTCGTCGATCTTGGTTTCAAAGTGAGATATCGAGATTATGTATGAGACAAATTTTGCTATTGTTTCGTAATATATGACGTCATGAGTCGTATTTTTCACTATAGATAGAACTAGATGTACGATGTTTTATCTGTTTTAAATTAATTATTGTTATACGAATTTTACTGAATAATATTCAAGTGCGTATAATGTTGTTTTAATTTCCCAAGAAAATAATTGAACGTTAGCGTATTTTCAAACTACATTTGTCGACGATGGCTGATGATCTCGGATCGAGATTTCGAACCGCCAATTTCGGCGGTTCGGAATTAACTTTATCTCGATCTCCAGTCCAGCTCTGAGCTAGAATGGTACAACAGTTTTCTGTGTCGACCTTAGATCCGATCTCGGATCGAGTTTCGCACCACGATGGTGCAACCGGGCATAAACCGTTCATATCCAGAAACGTGTTGAGAACCTTCGCTGCCCGGGCACCGACGTTTGTCATATGCTAACGGCAAAGTCCTTAATTAATTTTTTACGGCTTGCGAAACCTCCAGGCTATAGTCTCCGAATCTCCAGGCAGATGCTTTACGGTTGTATCGATCCAACAGCTCGTTTCGCCAACACCGAAACTCTCGTAAATTGTCGCCGGGGCTCTTTCTTTCCTTTTTACGGTCCCCGGGAAAGGATACCAATTTCAGCGGTTATGTGCCGCGACGTTGGGATTGAACGGGACGTGTCATTAACCTGATTTCCAACGCAAACGAAGTTTTTTTTTTGAGAACAGGCGACAGAGAAAGATTATACACGTAGTGAGAGGTTTCGTTTTATCCATCTCGACAAGGCAAGGGGTGGCAATACCCCAGCTGCAGCTACTGTATTAGAGTTTAAAATTTCTTTAACACTATTAGTGTGGATTGCCAGTCTTCACCCACACGTTATATAAATGGTTAGTGTAAATGTTTTCATCCAAAATTGAAGGAATAAAAAGTTTTGAATTATTTGTTAAAGACGATAAACTAAGATACATGATCGTGACTATCAAACAATAAGGTTAATATTTTGTAGCAAACTAGGTTATTCTTTTAAATACACGAAAAATATTTAGTGCTAAGGAAAGTTGTACCGCGAAAGGAATATCTGATCAAATTCAATAATTTATTGGTTAGTGCACACAAATCAACACACAATGGCTAAATACTAAATTAACTTTTAAAAATTTCAACTTAGTCGAAGGAGACTAAAATAATAACCTTTGGAAAGTTACGGCAGATACAAACAAAATTTCAGCATTTCAGATGGCACTATAAAGAATAAAATTCTCTAAACCTATGAACACACAATTTAAAAATAAATTTAGAAGTGGATTGCAATCTTGTACTTGAAACCAGTGTGTTATACTTGATTATAACATATGCCGCTGGAAATATGTATATAAACACACTGAAGATGTATCAAAAGTGATTAGACTGTTCACTCCCACCAAAGCGAAACCAGTTTTCATCCCCGGCCGTATCATTTCGCATTTTCGAAAGTGGACTCATGCCGGGCGATGCCGCTGGTCAGCGGGTTTTCTCGGGGGTTTCCAGTTTCCCCCATTCTTGCATTCCGGCTCTGCTCCATTTTTACCTCATATCACCCTCATCGACTCTCAAGAATTCGTTGCTAAGAGCCGCTCAAATTTCTCAATTCAACTGATTAAATAATTTCAATAATCTTGAAGCTCTTAAAAGGATAGATGGTATGAGTGTGTCTGCGTTTCGTTGATAGCGATATTAATAGAGACGCTGTCAGAAAAAATTGCTATACTAGTGAGACAATTAGACCTTGTCCACAATAGCTTGTCCGCGGATGTCTAATTGCTGATTGGTGCACCTGATCTCTGACGTCACAGCTCGTGGTCCCAATATTCTAAGGTCCCATTTCCCGAGATCATTCACTAACTTTATCTTTCTCCCCTGGACGTGCTTCAAGTTGTTTGTTTCGTTTACATCATATCGCACTCAAACAGTAAAAGTAAATAATACTGTAGAGATATTGTTGCACGAATATTGAAAAAATGAAAACGCTACATGTACAAAGGCTCGTCAGTGTCAAATGTACTAACTCGAACAAAAATATAATATCCAAATAAATTTAAATTAAGGCAAGATTAAAAATTACTAACTGGCGTAACTCAGATTAAAAAACCAAATAAAATCAGTTTCAAATACGAATATTTATGAGTAATCTCATACTACTTTATTGCTGCGGCTATTTCAGTGCACTCTAGTGCCAGTGTCCAAATGCTTAACTCGGAACGGTGCCCAATTTGGTGCACTCTGGTGCCAGTGTCAGAAAGGTTACCTTCGGCCAATGCAATAGCTGACGCGCACGTTGGGGCATTCTTCCGCGGACGAAATGTGTCCGTGTGCCATGACCCACGGACGAGCTATTTTGGATAATACCTTACAAATACACACGTTCCTTACTTGGGACTCGAGTAACCAAGTACATTATGGAAATATAATTCGGAATATCAACTTCGTTAATAATCAGTCTAAATGTTTTGGTAGACTAGCTTTAACGACTTCAAATATTTACAGGGACTTCATTTTTTAAAACAAATGTAAGGTTATCTTAAATCATGTAAGTTTACATGGCTTACCGAAGCAATACTTGTGTGCAGAACTCGGTGGAAATATGTTGACTGGCAGACATGGCAGAAAAGCTTTAGCTTTAGCCTAAAAGCAGGCCCTGTATACACATAGCTGATGCTTCTAAGTACTCTCAGCATACAAAGTTTGGTTAAATTCGTCATGTTATTCCATAGATATGATAAACTAATCTAAATAATTTATACCGCACAATTTTGAAAAAAAAAAAAATGTTTGGCACACTTAAATTACATAAGTTTACATAGCCTACTGTAGTATTATTTTTCTAGAAAAATTTGGTGGGAATTAGGTCATTAGTTCCCAACATATGGCATAGTTGTTGAATTTTTTTCATGTGGCACTATCTTACAGGAAGGTGGCAGAAGATTATCTCTATAAACATATTTTATGCTTCTAATGGATCCTCTCAACATTTAAAGTTTTATTTAATTTAGTTAAATTGCTTAGTATATATGACCAACTTACCTAATTATTTATAAGGCAGCCATACTGTAAATAATACCAGACACTCTTGAAACATGCCTTACTGTAGCTCTACTTGTGTGCAAAGTTCGGTGAGAATCAGTTGATTGAGCCCGGACATCTGACATAACAAACCAATTTTCTCATGTGAGGACTATTTTCATTACTGAACAACAAAACTGGTTTGTATTGGTGCATTCTATGTTCGTCATAGGTACTGCTACATATTAAAGTCGGTTAAAATTGTTTAGGAGATATGACATAGTAACCTAAAATATTTACATATTAGCTATTTTGAAAATATGTGACTCCCCCCTTAAGCCACATAAATTTACATGAACTGCAAAAATTTAACTTATCGCCTGAATACAGTGTGTATAAATTATATTTTTCCTCTAGATAGGAAACAAAACCTTAATTTTCGTGTGGTGCTATAGTCCAATAAGAAGTTACTGATATAACTGATGAATCTTATTTCCTCAACGTGGATGCAATTAATTTTTTAACTATTTATTTAAAGCTGATTTGGTATGTAGGACTTGTCGTATCGTTGAAAGCAATATCATTATAGATGATACCAGAAATATATGCAACAGTAGTGGCACAGTTACAAATACACACTGCCTTACCGGGACTCGACCACAGATAATATTTCCCATAAAGTACTGTGTAATCAACTGTACTACGGAAGTCGGATTCAAGCATCAACTTCGAATTTAATCAGATTAATGTTTATACTGCTAGTATTTACTAACCTAAAATATTTACAGGGCCGTCATTTTGAAAACAAGTGACTGAGCCACTGAAAACATGTGAGTTTACATGGCCTACCAAAGAAGAATTTGGTGAAAATCGGTTGATTGGTCCGCGAGACATTGCATAAACCTCCGTATTACTCATTGGACGATCTTAATAACAGGAGAACAAGAATGCATGTATTAGCGCATTCAATGGTTGTATACTGCCAGTATATAAAGTTAGCTTAAAATATATTGCATACCTTCGTATATAGAGCACACCACGACAAAGTGTTATTATAACTGCCATTCTAAAGATAATTGTCTGTCACACTTTAGAAATACGTAGAATTAAAGACTGTTCACGATAAAATGAGCACTTTTGAAATGAAGCTGTAAAAAGAGTCGCTACTCCTGTCTGCATGTATTTCAACGGGCACACTAACTGACGTTCGCCCAGTAAAGTTGGTAGCGATGGAGGGAAAGAGTAGATGTATGTTGGGAATTCTGGCTCACCTCTTGTTTTTCATCGAAAATCAAGCAGTTTTCGTCCAAAAGTATGCTAATTTAAGCCAAAATCAAGCAATGTTATCAACTGCTAGAAGCAGCAATTCCAGGTCCTCAAAAAGCAAGCAAATGAAGCCAAAAGCATGCAAAAACAAGCAAATTAAGCCAAAATCATGCAAAAACAAGCAAATTTTTTCAATTGCCCCCTAAATGAGCATGCAGGATTTGGCACAAGGTAAAACAAAACAAATTTCTCGCTTTTCAAGCAATTTTTACGTTTTATAGAAAACGTAAAAATATTTTATTTTTATAAAATTATTTTCTTAATAAATAAAATGGAAAAATATGCTCGAAATGGAAAATAATAACACAAGCAAGCAATGTAAAAAATGTGGCAATGTATTAAACATAGAAAGTTTTGCACCACATAAACACACAAAAGATAAACATCTTAACATATTTAAAAAATGTTAAAGTGAATATGATAGTGGTCGTTATGAATTAAAAAAAGAGTAATGTGCGATAATGGAAAATATTTCTACATCTCTCGAAAAGCATAAAAATAGTAAATTACACAATACAGCATTAGATATTCTAAACGAAAATCAACATGATAATTATCCGACAAAAACATGTTACGTGTGTAATGAGAATAAATCTTTAAAATTATTTTCTCTTAATAAAAATAGTAAGGACAAATATTCATTCCCATGTAAAAAATGTTTTAGTGATTATATGAAGAATTATCGCCATAACAAGAAGTTAAATACAGTTTCCCAGTAATTTATAAATTTTGATTTCTTATAAATAGAGAATTATGGCGACAAACGATCTAGCAGTTAATCTGGGCGAGAAGATAGTACTGGAGTTAAGAATTATAGGTAGAAGATTTGAAATTAAATATTTACATGATCTAAGGAAAGCAGATTTAATTACAGCTATTATAACATTTATTAGTGATGGACAAAGAAGAACAAACTTCGCAAATTTGCCATTTTTTATGCCAATATCAATGAATTATATAAGAAAGATAGAAATAAATTGAAAAGAAATTTACATTCTCTAATAATTTATATTATAAACAAGAGAAAAAGGAATTAAAAGAAATATTCCCTTATTCTGCCACATATTTCAAAAACCTAGAAATAAAAGCCAGCGGATGAAATAATGGATAACAAAGAATAATTTTACAAATTTGCCTTTGGCTGACGTCGATATCAACGAAATATATCCCGAAGATAGAAAGGAATTGGAAGAAATATTGCCATTAAATAATAATTTATTTGATAGCAAATAAATAGAAGAAGAACCAATGACAATTATATAGTTAATAAAGCCTTTAAAAGTATGATATCAACATATAACATTTAAAATACCTTTAATTTAGTACAGCCTATTCATTTTTGACTTCAGTTAAAAATAAGGTATTTGAAATAATACGCACTAATTTTAGAAACCTTAAAGGGCTGAAAGCCAGTATTAAATTATATACAAATTGTTATAAGCTAGATAATAATCGAGTAGAATTATTTACATTTCAATCACCCAATTATACAGTATTGAATGAAGGAGATACTAAATAATTTATAAATTCATAATACAAGAAATAACTACACAATTATCTGAATTTCACCGAAGAGGCTTAGGCTGGACATTAGATAGAATAATTGGAATAAAATTAGCTATAAATAAGTATAATCCATTAAATGGATCATCTTACCAAAAGTTATTAAGAATAAGAAAGCATCCATAAATGTTAAAAATAATGATTGAAAATGCTCTCTTTGGGCAATAAAATCTGCACTGTTTCCAGCAGACAAAAATTCAGACAGAGTAACTAAATATAAGAATGTGGAGCTTAATATTGACAAAATAATAGATAAATGTGAGTGTCCTATTCAAATTGACGATATACCAAAAATCGAACAGCAAATTGATGTATCTATAAATGTATACTCTATTGAAGGTAAATATGCCACAGTTTATCCACTTAAGCTTACAACAAGTAAAAAGGATAAGCACATAAATTTAGTTTATTTCAATGATGACAAAACAGATGCAGCTGCGTAAAATTCGCATTATTGTTGGATAAAAGATTTATCGAAACTGCTTTCATTGCAAAAAGATAATCATAAATGTAAAAGCTTATATATGTGATATGTGTCTTCGATTCTTTTATTCTCAAGATAAATTAAGTAAACACACAGAAGACTGCTCTAAAAATGAAGCAGTAAAAATCAATATAGCTGCGGAACGAGAGAAATTTTTTTTAAAATTATTAACATAAAATGAAGGTTCCGTTTGCAATATAGGCAGATTTTTAATCAATATTGAAGAAAATATCAACAATTAAGCAAAACCAAAGAGAATTAAGTAAATTTAACCTTATAAAAGAATACTCGGTTTTGACCGAATATGATATTGATAATGGCCTTTATAAGGAGGTACTTAAAGACAGATATAATCTTACTAATGAACAAATAAATAACATTGATTTAAAACTGAATGACTAATCATATACTATGAAATATCAATTGCATGAGGATTCTGGTTTTTGCTATTATATTGTATCTGCTTATGGTGATTATAAACCACCAGTAGTTTATCGAGGTCCAAATACTTATCAAATGTTTATACATTCAATTAAAAGAGAAGTAGAAGAAATTGGTGAAATATATTTGCAAATTGAACCAATGCATCTACTAACAAAAGAAGAATAAGTGTTCTAAAGTAAATAAAAAAAGGACTGTATACGAATGCGTATATACAGAAGAGAATAAAAAAGTACGCCATCATGATCACACAAGAGGAAAATTCATTAATCCTGTATGTAATAATTGTAATCAATCTACACTTAAAATCGCCTAACTTTGACCAATTTATTTTTACAATTTAGCTTGATATGATGCACATTTATTTATTAAATAGTTAGGCTATGATGAAAAAAATATAGATTTAGTAGCAAATACTGAAGAAAAGTTTATTACTTTTGAGAAAGAAACAGAAAATTTAAA
Source organism: Dryococelus australis (assembly GCA_029891345.1). Classification (NCBI taxonomy): domain Eukaryota; kingdom Metazoa; phylum Arthropoda; class Insecta; order Phasmatodea; family Phasmatidae; genus Dryococelus; species Dryococelus australis. The sequence goes on along the minus strand of CM056995.1, from coordinate 90,212,693 downwards.
AATGAAATTTATAGACACATTTAAATTTATGACCAGTAGTTTAGCTAAATTATCATCGAATTTAAGTAAAGATAAAATGAAACACACACACAAAATAATTTCCCAAAAGATAAAGTGGATTTAGTTATATGAAAGGGTGCTTATCCATCCGATTATATGGACAGTTGGGAAAAATTTAACGAATCTTATATAAGTGACGATGATTATGAACATGCAAAACTTGTATGGAGCCAATTTAATATGAAAAACCTTGGAGAATATAACGATTTATATTTTTAAAATGATGTGTTATTATTAGTAGATGTATTTGAAAATTTTAGAAATACATGTATAAATGCATATGATTTAGATCCGTTGTGATATTTAACAGCACCGGGATTATCTTGGGACTCAATGTTAATAATGACCAAACAACTACTAGATTTATTACACAATTATGATATGACTTTAATGATAGAAAAAGGAATAAGAGGAGGAATATCGCAATGTTGCAAACGATATGTTAGATTTAGATGATTTTGACTCTGATCAAGAGTCCAACTATTTAGCATATCTTTATACTAATAATTTATATGGCTGGGTAATGTCACAATATTTACCATACAGTAGTTTCGAATGGAAAAATTATACAGCACTTCATTTTTACCATAAACATATATTAAATTTGGAGGATGATTCACCACAAGGTTACATTTTAGAAGTTGATTTAGAATATCCTAAGAAACTACATAAATTACATAAAGATCTACCTTTTTGCCCAGAAAATAAGGTAGTTCCAAAAACAAAGCAGTCAAAATTATTAAGAACTTTGCAAAAAAATAGAAAAGTATGTAATACACTATCATAAAGAGTGGATTAACACGATTAGGCGAATGCCTAAAGAATGGATTAACACTTACTAAAATACATAGAATGTTAAAGTATAATCAGTCTTATTGGTTGAAGATATATATATATATATATATATATATATATATATATATATATATATATATATATATATAGATTTAAATACAGAGATGAGAACTAATGCTAAAAATGACTTTGAAAAATATTTTTGTAAGCTGATGAATAATTATGTGTTCGGCAAAACTATGGAAAATATTAGAAACTGAGTAGATATAAAACTAATAGCAAACGAAGAAAAATGTGAAAAATTAACAGCAAAATCAAATTTTAAGAAAAGTACTACATTTAATGAAAACCTTGATGATATACATATGAATAAAACATGCATAAAATTTAATAAGCCAATTTATGTGGACATGCCAATTTAAGACATATCGAAAGAGTTAATGTATGATTTGCATTATAAAGTTATGAAACCAAACTATGGCAATAAAATTGAATTATGTTATCAAGATACCGATTCGTATATTTATAACATAAAAACAGGAAAAACATATGTAGATATGAACACAATGATAGAAAAATTTGATACAAGTGATTATCCAAATTATAATATATACAATATAACACAAATCAATAAGAAAGTTTTAGGTAAAATAAAAGATGAGTATAATGGCAATATAATGAAAGAATTTGTTGGTTTACAGGCAAAAATGTATGCATATAGAGTTGACAATAAAGAAAACAAAAAATCTAAAGAAATAAAGAGATAAGAGAATATAATTTGATGACTGTAAGAATTACTTGGTTAAGAAAAAGAATACAATACGGAACAGTTAATTTAATAAGAAGCAAAAAGCATGAAATATATACAATCGAAGTTTAAAAAATAGCATTAAGTCCTAATGATGACAAGAGAGTTACCCTAGAAAATAAAATATACAGTGCCATATGATTATCGAAACAGAGAATCTTAAACATCTTTAATTTCTAAAACGAAATCGATATCAGCACCATCAATATCAATCAGTTTGCCATTTTCATATCTACTTTCTAAAACAATATTATTAAACCGCTCATTATTAATTTGATAAAAGAATTGGATATGCTGGCTTATAGGTAATATAATCTCTAAATCCAAACATAGTTTTTGGTGGAAAACTAGCTATCATATCTGTTTATAAATTATTTGATTCATTGTATTTGATAAACATACCATATGCTAAGCTACTGTGAACACTTATTGTTTTAAATGGGTTAAAATTAGATAATTTAGTGCCTGCAACAATTTTGACTTTTTTAATAAGAATATTTCTTTTACAACCAAGAATATCAGATAATCTTTCATCAAATTTAACGTCGAACTTAGATTTAATATGTATTCTGTTTTTCACATTATCTGCCGTTAATTCAATGTTATTCGTTGAAAATGGGTTAATTGAATTTATAGTTTCCATTAATAATTCAATACTGTATTGACCTCTAGGAATAGTTGTTACTTAATTTTTATCAACATTAGGGCTCCTGTGTTCAATTGTCGTTATTGTATAGTAGTTTATATTTGGAGAATAAAAATTTTGTGTGGAAACAAACCAAAGCAAACGATTTTCACAATGGACTATATCATAATGAAGTTTTTTCCTTAAAATAGGACTATTATTTGTTAATTTAAATACTTCATTATCCATTTATTACAAAAATTATCTTATTAAATGAATATGCAGCAGCCAAAGCAGCCTATGCTGCGAAAAGTTAAATGGGGCCTCTGTGTTTTAATTCATGAAGATAATTCCGAAATTAAAAAGAATGGTGAATTATTGCCTGACAATATAAGGGCTATAATAGTAGGTTCAAGCAATTGTGAAAAAAAAAACTTATTTGATGATGAATTTTTATTTGTAATGTAGGATGGATAAGTATTAATAAACTGTATATTTGTTCAAAAAGTTTAAATTAACCAAAATATATTAAATTATAAAATATTTTAATACATTATCCTAAAGGCTTAAAGTTAAAGAAAAAAGGCATACTTTTTTTAAAAATAATAATGACGAAATGACTCCTTTAGAGATCAATGTGAAAATGATTCTCTGGTTATATTTGATGTTATTTTATATGACCAAGATATTGTGTGTGATTATTTCACTTGAGGAACACATAACAATTTATATGTATTTTATTTAGCACAATCATATTCGAAAATTTCAAAACAGTTGCTAAGAGATAATACAAATTTTTTATGTATATTTAGACAAGATAATACTAATTTAAAACATATTTATAATGATTTTGTTGGTGGAGACATACCTTATGAAAAATTTTAAGAAATTTGTTCAAAATGTTGGGACAAATATGATCGTTATTTTAATAGATTTGAGTAGAAAATAAAAGATGGAAAGTATAGGAATAAAATAAAATAATTCACTATTCTTAAAAAAATTTTGAAAACAGGTTTACATTAAAATTAATGTTAAAACGAACATTAAAATTAATGTCGAAATAGCCATTAAAACAATATGTGTTATGTTTTTGCATTTGAATTAGATAAATATAAAAATTTTAAATTTCCAAAACATGTTTTATTAATCCAAGAGGTATGTGTGTAATCAAAACCTAACCACTTTACATAAATTTTATCGCCTTTAGTTTTTAAGACTTTTTCGACCAAATATTCATCAGGATAGTTGGTTTTCATGATTTAGAATTCATAAAAACTGCCTTCTATTTCTTCTCGTTTAGCATCTTTTAGTTTGTAAGAAGACACACCTTAATTTCAAACTTTACAAATAGTAAACAATTCTGTTGACCAATTAGCAGTATAACCCTTATCGAAAATTCTTTTTAGTTTGCTTTCATGAATGAAATCGCCAACTTTGTATATAGCTGGCAGTTTTGGTTCAATAAACACATGTAGTGGTATTAAAGTTTTTCCATTGTTTTTAATAACTTCAATTGGCTTCATGCCGATAATGCTATGATTTGTATTGTTTTCTTTCACTAATTCATCTACTATATAGACCCACTTATAATTTAGATTCAAACCAAATATCTTCCACATGTTATTTTTCATTGTGCTATTAAATATTTCAACAACAATTGCTTTCAATTTGCTAAAAGAAGTATAATTATTGATATTATATTTTTGCATAAGTTCATTAAATATTGTATTACAAAATTCGGACCCATTGTCGCTTTGAATATTACATGATTTCCTTTTAATTAATATCGATTCTAAAGCAATTGGTAGATTTTTAGCTGTTTTATCTTTAATAAGTACGACAATTGCAAAATTTTGAAGGAAAAATCAATAATTGTCATAATATATTTGTATCCATTGTTTATATGATATATGTGTTTCATATTGCCAGTATTCATCTCTACAAGTTCAATTTGCCATAAATCATCAATACCATATGAAATTAATTTTATTCTTAGAAAATTTCTTCTTGCAGGCTTATGCAATTCATTGATTATTCCCTCTCTTGCAGGAGGCAATTTTTCTTTAAATGTTGATTTGTTAGAATTACACATTGAACATATAGTTTTCTGAACTAATCGTCCATTTTTAGAAGTTTCAGTTTTTATATTATTATTTTGGTGACTTTCTTGCACTTCCAAGTACCAAGTGTTCCCCATTTAATAGTAAAAAAAATAATGAATCTTTATATTTTGCGAATACTCCTATTGTGGTCATTAAGCCATCATATTTAGATATTTCAGTTTTTTTTTTATATTTTAAATCTTAAAATATCACCCATGTTAACATCAAAAGACTTACTGTAATCTATATTTTGAGATCCCTTAGTAACAGTCACTGTATCATCACATAATTTGGGATTAACAGTAATTATTTTATAAACATTTCAATCCATCAAAAAGTAAAGAATATTTTATTATCTAAGTGAAAATTATTATTACTTTTATTCCAATTTGCAGGTAAATAAAATATATGTGATTTTTCTTCCTTACATTTTTCAATTTTCAAGTTAACATGTTTTGGTAAATGGTGGACAATAATTCAAAACTGATTTGTTTAAATTTTGCAATTTGACAGCTATTTCTTCATTGAAATATCTTTTATTGACAGCATATTTTCCATCTACAGGGTCAGCCATATAATTGACTCTACGATTTTGAATAGAAACATACTCAGTTGTATAAACAAAAACTTTGCTTATTTGGTCTCGTAAAGTGGAAACAATTATATTATATTTTGGTTCTATGTATGTTTTTAAATCAGAAATGATGGTATTGTATTTTAAATCCACTTCCTTTTTTAAAGCATAATGTATGTTTATACAAAAATCTTTTATTGACAGCATCTTTTCCATCAATTGGATCAGCTATATTAATAACTCTATGATCTAAAAATGAAACATAAAATTTTGTAAAATTATAACAAATGGTTAGATTACTTTGTGAAGCAGAAACACTCGCATTTCAATGTGAATGAACATATGATTTTAAAGCAAAGGCATTGGTGGCAAAAATTTTATTTAAATATTTTATTAATGGTTTCCCAAATATATCTCTCATTTAATACCATAGAAATTATATCGTTAAACTAAAAACCTTTAGAAAAAATATGTAATACAATTAAACACAGATAATGAAATTTGAATTCTGAATTCGTTTATAATTGTAATAATTGCTATTTTTAAATAATTAATTAAATTACTGGGAATATTACCTCCAAATGAATCAAAATAGTAAATATCGTTGTTTTCTTTAAAATAACAAATCCAATGAGTTCCTGGATTAGATTATATGTCGAAATTAACCACTGCACATTCATTTTTGTGCATTATTTTTGGTGATTCATCAATCATATAAAAATTTCTGAAATTTTTAATATTTAATATTTTTACATATTTTTCGATATCGATATTAGATAATGGAACTAAAAATTTTTTCGCCTTCCTCGTTTTGCAACTAATTCTTTCCCAGCCTTGATCTCCATTGCTAAATTATGTCTTCTTTGATCTTCTAGTTCTTTTTTATTTTTATTTACTTGATCAACAGTACCATAAATAGTACTACCTGATCCTATTAAACCACTGAGTGTTCCTAAAGCAGCAAGAATGAGGGGAATAATTCCTCCAAGATGTAAACCACTTCCAGATTTTTCTTTGGTTGTCTTTTTGACTGTTGGCAATGATAAAGTTAACTTGAAACCCTTGTCTTCTTTCAATTTATTATTTTTCTCTTAATTTGATCATTTGTAAAAAATTGATCTATACCCAAATCTTTTATCTAACATAATTTCTTTAGCTTCTTTTTGTAAAATTTTATCAGTGTCATGTCTAGATTCTAAATCTTTATGATATCTGTAAGCAATATCGTGATATTTACAAGATTCGTCTAATTTATTTATTCCTGTATCACCTCTTTCTAGTCTTTCATTTAATTTCGTAAATGGCTCTCGGAAATTATAACCAGGCCAATGCATTTCAGGCAAATTTAAATTGTTTGATGCCCAATTTATAATTCCTTTTAGATTATTAATAAAAAAAATCAGAAAATTTATTGTTCAACATATTCATTATGCTTACTTTTTCATTGATATAATTGTTATTTCCAGCATTTTCTTCGCCATAAATAATTAACAATCCATCAATTAATTTTCTAACATCGTCCATTCAAAAATGTTCTTTTAGCAAACTATCGTATTTTTTATACCATCGCCAGTTCTTGGATAAATCGTTTCTTTTCTGGTGTATTTAGTAATGATATTGAATGAAGTTTTTTAGATTGTTAATAAATCAGCTTAATTATATTATTATAATTCCAGCCAACACTTGAACTTGGCTTATTCCTTTTTATATTAGGAAAATAATTTCAAAATATAAAGCATTGGTTAATAAAACAATTTCTGTGTAATTTTCAAGGTCATTAGCAGTGTAATTACCTTCAAGGGCTTCTTGTGATTTTTCTGTTAACAAACTATAAAGTCCTGGTGTTAAAGATATTATTTATCCTTAACAAACAGTGTATCATTATTTATCGTTACTTGTGGGCGAACAATGTAAAAATTTTCCTCGACTCAACGTAAACCATATTTTTCATTAATAACATGTCTTCTTTTTGCAATTTCTATTCCGAGATTTATAGTAGAAACACTTGCAATAGGTGTTTTTTTTTTATGATACAATTCGCCTTTGGTCTTCCAAAGTGGAGATTCTTGCTCTGCAAATAATGCCCTTTCAACAGGTGTTTCTTCTGGTTTTGGTGGTTAATCTAAATTTTTTAATGCAACAGTGACTAGTGTTGTTATTCAATTTTTGTGTTCTTCACTTACTTTTTACACTTTTTTCTTACCAATATTTTGTAGATCGTCAGTTAATGGTTACTCTTTCCTCTTTTTTTTCATATTCTATTTCATGACGCATTTTATATCATTTATATCTTTCAATGAGTAATTCAACTCGAGAAACTCCATTCGATTCTGACATTTATATATACTTTTTTACTTATAAATGAGTTATAAAACTATTGAGTTTCGAGAGGCAAACTTTTCCCCCAATTAATAAAACTAAGGGGAAATAAATGTTTACAATAGTAGAATCGAGTTTGATATTCCCATAGGAGATGACTTTTCTGTTCGAAATGGTGCTTGTGTTTATAAACAACTTAGTTGACTAAAGAGAGATAAGGTTGGTGATGAGGCGAAATATGTTGAAGAAGACAATATTTATGTTAGTTCAAACTTTTGTCCTTTTCAATTTTCTAGAGTAGAAATCTCAAAACATGGAAATATTATTGAAGCTGTTGATAATCTGGGTAAAACAACAGCAATAATGAATGCTTTATTAAGATCGCCAAGTGAACAAAATTATTTAGAACTAGATGACGCGTGCGACATTTAGGACTGCGGCCACACTTGATTTATAGCTATACACTGCGGCCCCACTATTGGGTTCTCTAGTCAGTTTATACGGCCCCACTAATGGGTTCTCTACCCACTGAGCTACTGTGGCTCCACTATTGGGTCCTCTACCCACTGAGTTTCTGCGTCCCCACTATTGGGTTCTCTACCTATTGAGTTTCTGCGGCCCAACTATTGGCCACTGGGCTACTGCGGCCCCAACTATTGGGTTCTCTACCCACTGAGCTACTGCGGCCCAACTATTGGGTTCTATACCCACTGAGTTTCTGCGGCCCCAGTATTGGGTTCTCTAGCCACTGAGCTACTGCGACCCCACTATTGGGTTCTCTACCCACTGAGTTTCTGCGTCCCCACTATTGGGTTCTCTACCCACTGAGCTACTGCGGCTCTTGATAAGGAATGAAAGACAGCCCATAGACAAAAAAGAAAGGAGAAATGACGGAACTTTTTATTTTAACAATGCTTTTTTATGCAGTAGAATTACAATAAGAATTTTCATGAAGGAATGATATAAGATTACAATAAAAAATTTTTTTAGAAAATGAGATATTTTCCGGGATAAAAAGTAGCCTATGTCACTCTCCGACCCTCCAACTATATCTGTGCAAAAAATTACGTCGATCCGTTGCTCCATTTTGACGTGAAAGAAGGACAAACAAACACACAAACACACTTTCCCATTTATATAACAGTAAGGATTTACTGGTGTTGATAATCTATATCGAGGTAAATCTGCTTCTAGTGAAAAAATTACAAAACAGGTTAAGACTGTTTCTTGTGATAAAACAAACGAAATAAACTATCATCTTAGATATCTGATTGGTTTTATTCGTGATAAATATGAAGTTTATTGGAAAGGTGTCTATAAAATTACTTTTTTCGTAATTCATCTGATAACAACTGTTTATTTCTTTATGAAACTTTTGATAAATATTATAAAACATCGCCCTGGTTGTGGTAAAATTGTTATTTAAAAATTATAATTTATGTGGCCTATTGTTGAAAATGAATTGGACATGGCCATTGCAATTAAAGAAAAAATATATAAAGATCCAAAAATACCCATTGGTTTTGATTATTCGCAATTTTTAGAAAAATAAGTTCCTATAGGAAGAAATGTTTTTAGCTTTGATATAATCGATCAGTTTAATAATTTACAATTTGACATACCCGATTTTGTAGTCGTAAGCTTTCAATTTAATAGCAACTTTAAACTTTGATGGTGATATTAATTACTATTCATTTTGGGGGCGAAGGCCTTTATATGTTATTGATTGTTCATACAGAAAAACCACTGTAGTTAAAGAAAAAATATATAAAAATTTGTTTCGATTTGAATAAAAAATTTGAAGAAGCAAGTACCATTTGTAGTGTTGTTTTAATTAGTAAACGAAAACTTACTTATGATAAATTGAAAGAAAGAATTACTGAAGATTTATAATTTTTTATAGTATTAAATGGAGGAATCAACAAATTGTTCCGATAGGTTAAAACAATTTTTTGAGCTTATGGTTGAGTAGTTACGTTTAAAACATTTACGATTTTTTGATCAAATTAAGGATCATTTTTATAATTCTAAATAAATTTATTTTCCTTATAAATATAACTAAAAATGTCTGTGTTACCTTGCAGTTTGATAAACATTTTAAAAGGTGGTATTGGGTCAAAAATTCCTTCCTATAGATTAGATAATGTATCTGAACATCTTAAAGATATGGTTCGCAAATTTCATTCAAATTTACAAAGCTTACAATTATCAATCTTAGATAACATTGACGATAAATATGAACTTCGAGAAATTGGTGGAAATTTAGAGCAAATAGAAGAAGTTTTTAAAAAATTAGTAGAGCGTCGAATTTAAATGTAAAGAATGATGAGGTAATATTTCATTTGATTTTTGCTTAATTTTGCATGTTTTTACCTTATGGCAAATCCTGCACGCTTATTTTTTGCGAACTTAAAAAATTTGCTTGCTTTTTGAGGACCTGGAATTGCTGCTTCTAGCAGTTGATAACATTGCTTGATTTTTGCTTAAATTTGCTTACTTTTGGACAAAAAAACTGTTGGATTTTCAATGAAAAACAAGAGGTGAGCCAGGATCCCCATTATGCATCTACTGGCAAGTAGACCCATATCTTAATGTCGAATAAAAATTGTTAGGTAACCATTTGCGATAACTTAAATTATTTATTTTCCTTTCTGTTTTTTAATGCATTGAAGTGTAAAAACGGGCAGATTTGTAAAATATTTACTTTCTTAATAACTTGACAGTTTTTCTTTACTGACGTATGAATAAAGTGATGAGGCTCATGGCAATGATACTTTTATATAAAGCGGTAGAAGACACACCGTGCATACAAGCAGATCGTAAGCAGGGCTTTCAAAAGTGCTCATTTCACCGTGAACAACCTTTATTTGGCCTACCAAAGTACAACATCTTCGCCAAATTTGGTAATAATGGGTTGATTGTTTCCCAAGATATGACACAAAAACTTAATTTTTACTGTGGGGTAACTTACAAAATTGCAGAGAAATGAGGCTATGTACAGACCAATTTGATGGTTGTATAGTGATACTGCCAGAAAACAAAGTTAGATTGGAATTAGTTTCGTTAATAAAAGATTTTGAGATAAAATATTTATGTAGCCACCATTCTGAAAATTAGTGCGTGACTTGCTTAAAACATAGCAGTTTACACCACCTGCTGTAGTGAAAATTGTTTGCCAAATTTGGTAGGAATATGTCACTTGTTTCTCGAGATATCACATAAAAAAATTTTCTTTCATGTGCCATATCTTACAAAATGGTGGACAAAAGATGTTTAGTGTAGACGCATTTGATAGTTGTAGTACATACTGCAACCATACAAAGTTAAGTTGTTATTCATTACATGGTATTGACGATATCGTATACTGTACTAAAACAGCTATATGGCCTCCATTTTTAAAATAGGTGACTGACATACTTAAAAATTATCATTTAATATTATCATCCACGGGGCTACTTATTCGCCAAATTTGGTAGAAATCGGTTACTTGTTTACGGAGATATAACATAAAAACTTTACTTATTCATGTGACGCTAATTTACAAAATGGATGACAAAAATTGTCATGTATTGGCATATATGATACTTGTAATAGATGCTTCCAGCATACGGGTTTTTGCCCAAATTGGTTACATGTTATAGTAGATATACAAAATCAACATAAAATATTTGCATAGCCACCATTTTGGTACTTCTTAAAATTCGATCACTTGCGTTTAACTGGCCTATCATAGTATCACATGCCAAAATGGGTGAAAATTGTTTTAACTGTGTTCTTGATATAATGTAAAATCTTAAGTTATTCGTATGTTGCTATCTTCCAAAATGGCAGACCGACAAAGATATCAATTTCAAAATTGATTGGTTATACTATGCTCTTCCTGCAAACAGAATTTGGTTTAGATCCGTGTAATGGTTTCCGAGGTATGACATATCACTCAAAATATTCAAATGGCCGCCATTTTTAAAATATGTTCCTGGAAAGTGATCTCGTAAGCCTTTCTTTCATTCGCAAAGTAGACGAAAATGGCATCGTATTTTTTTACATTGTTAGGTGTGGTGCATACTTGACAGAAAGTGAAGTGCAACCTCGTGGTAGAACATTTGAGCATTGCCTCGACATTTACCGACACATTCGTTCGAATACACCAGGCATCGCTCGTTGCCTGTTCATAACTCACACAGACTCACACGTAGCACATGACGCTTTGTACGTTTACATTACAGTGTGCACTATTCGTTTGTTGCTAACTAGTGTATCGTTCAGTCACTCTTCGTGTATCTTGCCTGCCCCACCGGCAACACAGATTCTATTCCATTTTACTCGAAAATGGTTCACCTGAGGGTCCTCTTGATACAAATTATGGCATAACACCTCTAAATGATCTTATGGAAAATAAAATTAAACCAAAAAGGGGGTGGCCGCCCCCAATATTGTAACGAAGGAGGTAGGTATTCGAAACGATTTCTTCAGGGACTGCAGATCTTGTTAGCATAAAACAGAATCCAAAGAATTGTACTTTATTTCTAAGTAGTTTACGATATTTTGCCAAAATACGATATTTATTTTCTATTTTCAAAGGCGAATTTCTCCCTTAGGATTTGCGCCAGGTTGTAAGTCGCATTATACAACTGTACCTCATTTTCGACAAGGAATTACCTCACAAAGTCTGTAACACACTTTCATATACAACCTTTATAAGTGATTCCCATGAAAAGTCGGACCTGTCCTACTTTGTATGGACATCTTGAGTGTATGCGGTAGTGCTGCAGTGTCGCTCCGGTACAGCCCCAAGCAGCCGGAGCTCTGTTCCGTCACTGCTTGTGTGATTTTGAGAGCAAAAATATCACTTTTTTTCCAGTACAAAATAATATTTAAAAAAGTACGCGAGTTAGCCTGGTTTTTATGTAAAGGCGGCTGGGGGAGGGGGAGGGTAATTGATAAAGGAAAAGGCCTGCCGGTTATATTTAAATGATGCGACACACCATATGCTGATTCGCACGAGAGACAATCAATACAACTGGCTTTGTCATATATTGGTCGCTTCACTTGCTAGCACCTGGTAAACAGGGAATTCTCGCCCGACATCATGCGTTATTGGTCCGAGCGTTCTCCACTAGGTAGCAGTATAGCACATGATTAATTGCAGAACTTCTTCCCGTGTAGCTCTGCAGAGTACGAACGCGGATTCAGCCAGATGAAGCTCATAGTGTCCCCAAACAGGACAAGGCTATTGACTTCACATGTCTCTGCGCTAATGTTTTTAAAACTTCATGCACCTTCCTAGCGAGAGTGGGGTCAGACGCCATACGTAACATCGGTTAGCAGAAGATACAAGAATGCTGCTAGCCCAAGCAAGAAGCAAGACAGAGGAGAATGAAAATCGCCGCCGACCCTCATATGCCACCGGAATGACACGCGTGTCGTGATACCGAGAGCCGCAGCTCCCATAAATCACTGGGTGTTTGTAAATACGATTGCCACCTGACACTTGGACTAATCATAGGGTCCGCGGGCTGGGGCCGTGTCAGTGTAAGTCTAGGGCACCGGGCCCACATTTAGGCTGTTTTTGTTTTAGTGCCTATTATTATGTGATTTTACATGTTAATGTTGTCGGCGGGGGAGTGAAGCTCCCCTCCAGCCTCCCGGTTGGAGTGAATGTAAGTGTCGTGATGTCTGTCTAACGTATTGTTATGTTGTATAAAGGTGTGCTATATAATCTCGCGTGTAGTGTGTCGGTGAGTCCCTAATCGCCCCGGAGCAACCCTCGGGTTAGGTTTTATCGTTTCAGAGTGTTGTGACAGGAAATAAATCCAGTGTTAGTAACAGACATGATAAGGGGGGGGGGCCTTGGGACCAGAGTCTGCCAGGCTTTGCCAGAGTCTGCCAGGCCCTAGTCAAATCAGAGCCACCCCCCTCATACTCTCTTCAACGAGGATCGTCTTCTTCCCGACCTGAAACAGACTATCAGGTCGGTGCGCTATTATAAGTAAATAATGGTGTTTGTAACATATAATACACTATATGTTTTAATTATTTTAAAAATTTTTTAAGTGTTTTTGTATTTTATGTTGTTTTTTTTTTAATTTTTTTAGTATTTAATTTTACTATAATTATTTGAAATTCAATTTATTTTAATATATTGTGATATTATTAGAAGCTTAGGCTATATTAAATTTTTTGAGCTAGACAAAATAGCTATGTCATATTGTGTTTGCCCCCCGACCCCTACCTCGACTACCATGTGTGTCACTTGACCTGGAAGACGAATGGTGGTTGGGGCTATTTCCCACCTTTCCCGAGTTCCCACATAACCAGCCTGGGCAGAGCGCCCTAAATATTAATAACTGTGTGTTTAAAACGGAAGTGTCAATTTGGGGTAATTTGATATTTAATTAATCCCCAAATATCGTTTGTTTACTGTGGTAAAGTGACGAGTGCTGTGAGGAGCAACATCTGCTTCTCGTGTAGTGTTGTTAAGGCTTTTGCCTGTGTAATGATGGGCCTTAAATGGTCCAATAGTGTTGCGAATTGTATTTCTTTCAGAAGTGCGGCCAGTTCCTGCACGTCGGAGATCATGGTCGCATTTTCTGTTATGTTGGTGTCCTTTCTCCTATGTGTTTGTGGCTTGTTCCCTCCACTCTTGTGTTGGTGCTTGTTCCCTGTGTGTATTTCCCTGTTCAGTCTGTAGTTTCTGAGATTGTTGAGAGGGGGAGGGGGATTTCAGCCTTTGAGTGTTTGGTCGCGTATCCTGCCTTTTGTTTTGTATTTGTTTGTTGGCTTTAGCCTCAAACATTTGTTTGCGAATGTTGATATATTTTTGGACCACTTCACACTGTTTCCATACAGCCGAGTGTCCAGTTTTTTTACAAAGTCCACATGTCAACTTTGACTTGTCTTGTTCTCTTAAGGGGCAGGTACTCATTGTGTGATTTTTCCCACAAAGAGTACACCGCTTCCTAAGTGTGCAGTATTTCTGTGTGTGGCCGAATACACAACATCTCTTACACTGAACCACATCATCAGTGCGGTATTTGTACAGCTCTATATGAACTGACATGTAACCTAGTTTGTGTATTTTGAGAATGTCTAGCTCCTCTCGAGGCAAAACAGTGCCCTATAAACTGCCGGTGAGACAGCTGATGTTCCTAATTGCCAGACATTCAATGCTGTGTATCCATATTCTCAAATTTCATTTGATAATTCTTTTGTATCTGTGTTATGTAGTAATCCTCTAATGACTATTTTCGTTGGCCTTTTAGTATTTATAGAATGTGTGTAAAAACGAATTTTGTGTACCTCAAGATAGTCACAAAATGTCTTGTGCTTATCTTCTGCTACTTCTATCCTAAAATATTGTCTTTTTGTGAGTGTTATTTTTGCAAAGAATGCTTCGCCAGATTTGATATTTAGCCTTTTTAGCCTCGAAGTGTCCGGAATGTATACTGGTGGTACAAGTGGTGTTTTACATTTGTGTTGTTGTGGAACTACTGTGCCTGTACTACTATGACTATCGTCTAATTGGTCTGATACAGCCAAAGGAGAAAAAGAGTTCTCAGTTGGAACTGATTTGCTAATGTGTCGATTTAACTGCTTTTGCTGTGTGTTTTTTTTTTTTTTGTTGCTTGGTGTGTGATAGTCTGTATGTTGTGTGTTGTGTTGAGATGAGATGTATTCGTGTTGTCAGAGGAAGAAGAAGGCAAAGCAGCTGTTACATTTCGGCCCTGCTCCCCTCCGACAACATGTCGTCCGCCGTCCGACATCGCAGAGTCGGTGTTGTCGAGCCGCTGCCTACTCGCCTACAACCTTAAACCTCGATGGTTGACCAGCTCCCTTGAGGAGAGAGACAGGCTAGGCCTTTGGGAGGATATCCTCCCAGCACCGAGGTTCAGTGCGAAGTGAAAATGAAAATCCATTTTCAAGCATGCTTTTAACCTAAAGTAAATAACTCATTTATTCGTCTCTGTACAATGTGATAATCATTTTGTGTGAACATATCAATTGTCAATTTGTTATATTTTTTAAGTGGTGTATGTTAATAGTTAAACTGTACAAGGAAACAATGGCAAACAATTAGAATGCTAAAGCAAAAATCCTACAGTGCCCTTCAAGCTGGCGATTTCAGAGTGCTATAATGAGTAAAAAAAAAAAAAAAAAAAAAAAAAAAAAAAAAGTGCATTTGTTTTCTGAAGGTGGTATGTAAGGGGGTAAGAGCTCTGGCACTGCTTAATTTAGCACTACATCACTGTACCTGTAACTTGACAAACGTCTGCATCTGTTGCGAAATATAACCGTATTATCAGATTATTAGAACTCAAGAAACGTATAATGCTACCTCTTCAGTGCTTTATTTTTTTTTTTTTTTTATCTGACTCCCTGGCTGCTGTATGAAGTGAAAATGCTGTGTGATGAGTCGTGCACTGAATTTAAGGAACTTTTCTAATTTCAATCCTGAACTCTGCTTTCAGTTGGTAGAACATCAACTGACAAAGCCATTTGAATAAACCTGGCTCGATATGGAAAAATGGAAATCACATTTCCAACGAACATTCCGCGTACATGAAATTTACAGCTGATTATCACATAATACTGAAAAGAAAATGTATTAATCTAATACCTTTTAGTAAGCATAAAGAAAATTTAGAATTTTGACTCCTTGTTTACCCAGTTGAAAACAAAAATCTCTAGTGGCACGTGCATTTTAATATAGACGTAAAGATAACAGGAAAGAACATATATTACCATAAATAATGTAGCTCACATGTGCCTGGCGAAAGGCAATGCACTCTGTCTACCTCGTCTTTACTTTATGAATTATGATTCAACATAACACCAGGATTGTAAAATTATGAATATTGTTATAGTAACACATAATATAACTAATTTTGTTTTGTCAAATGAATTTAACGTGCGTTAGAAACAATATATACACAATAGTATTTCACTAGAATATGTACTGTTTGGTTAGTGCAAAAATCCCTGCAATCTGTGGGGGTCTCCACTGCATTTTCCGGTCATGACAAGAACCATTTGTCACCGTTTAAATGAGGCTGGTCTACAGGTGCGGAGTTCATCACGCCAGCCGTTACCTTTGACCCCTCGGCGTTGTGCAGCACGCCGTCAAGTGTACCAGCAACATTGGACAGAGGAATAGCAACGCATTGTGTACTTCGAAGAGTCTCGCTTCAGTCTTAACGTCGATGATGATAGCAGCAGGGTTTGGCACCACAGCGGACAATTCAACGATCCTGCACTGATTCGTGAACTCCATACGTCCCGGACACCTGGTGTCATGGTATAGCATGTCATCAGTTATGACTAGAGACCTGCGAAATTCGCGTTACTATTTGGGGACATGTTAAACTTGGAACACATGTACCTTTGCAATACGTTTATCGTAGGACCATACTTTATGTGACACACCCTGGGTGACTCTGCGCCAATAAAGGAACATTTCACAATTGTGTGCACCAATCACGTGTACTTCAGTCAGAGAGGGGGTGTCTTCACATCTATGTAGCAGCCAATGGGGAAACAACGCCGGTTCTAGTGCATACAGTACTGTGAAGTTCAGCGTGATGCCAAATAATAACGCGAATTTTGCATTTCCCTAGTTATGACTCCCTGTCACGTCTCGTGGTTGTCGAAGGCAAGGAGAGAGCACAGCGACACGGCAATAAGGTTCTGCAGGTCACATTTCCTGCCATTTTTGTGCACCATACCCGACGCTATTATAGAGCAAGATATACTCGTTCCCATTCAGCTCGCATCGCCCACCTACAAGGCGTGGACACCATTTCTTGGGCGGCCATGTCTCCAGTTTTGTCCCCTATTGAACATGTGTAGGACATGATGGGGCTACGCGACGTTTGCACCACAGCCAACACTTTCCCAACCACTGGCTGATATACGTGTCCAGTTGCAGGAAGCATGATGGTATATGTCTCAGGACAATATCCGCCACCTCATAGCATCGCCGCCTGTGTAGCCGCGAGAGAAGGCTCTACCCCATATTGGGGCCGGCTGTGGCTGAGCGGTTAGCCTGCTCGCCTCGCACCAAGGCGATCCGGGTTCAATCCCCGGCCGGGTCACTCCCAGATTTTTGCATGTGGGAATCGTGCCAGACGATGCTACTGGTTGGCGGGTTTTCTCGGGGATCTACCGTTTCCCCGCCCTTTCATTCCGGTGCTGCTCCATGCTCACTTAAATTACCCTCATCGGCTCTGAAGACCTCGCTGCTGAGAGCCGCCCAAATATCTTCATTCACTCACTCTATCCCATATTGAATGCATGCTTTGCTGATACTAAACAACGCACCATCTATGAGTGAAAAGCGTAACCATTACTCATTTGTACTATCTGTCTGTGATGGATTAATGAAGTTTCGTTTAAGGAAATAGGACGTTGTGATTTCCATGTACAATAGTATATGTGATTTGGTAATTATTACACTTGAACCGAATAACATACAGATTCCAAACTCCAAAAATTCTGAATAAGCCTTATATTTATAAAATAAAAAAAATAGCATGGGAAAGTGCAATGTAACTCTACGAACACACAGCCACGCACTGAATACTTTTATACTACATGCTCGAGAATTGACACTTCACAAGAACTTTTTTAATAACATAATAATTGGAAAAATTCTAATCTTCATTTCCGCATTTACCTTGGAAAATTCCTTTGGTTAAATTAGTGAAAAAGAAGTGATTATCTTTTTCATATTTTATACACTGCACACGCGTTAATTATGTCAACACTAATCAGTCAAGGAAAATCCTCACGAGAAATTTTTTATTGACCAACTACACATTTGTGTAACTGCAATATGGCAGGTATTATAAGGACGGAATTTTAAAGTTGCTATGACTTTCCTGTCAAATTCACTAGAATATTAACGCCGGATACAGCTATTCATACTCAACGTCGTTATGATCAATATGTGAGTAATGGTTTCCAGTGAACATGCACTGGTATAAAATAAGGTTTTTTCTTACACGTACCATGTTTTATAGCGAACGCACGTTACGTGAATTTTACTATGGTATGTATACTGTATGTATATTCATATTTCGTATACTGTTAAGATGCATTCATCTAAACTTGCTTAAATTTGGATAATCATCGCAACTTTCGGTAGCTGCATCTTTGTTCTGGCGCTCACCAACAAAATATAAGTTAGTATTCCTATATGTGAAAATGAAGTTGGATCGTTAAGTATAAAATTGTCTTTTAAAATAAAGTACGAGTGGGGACTTCTGTGGGTCGATGCTAATCTTACAGTGTAATTAATGGCGTACATTACACTCCGATCATAATAATTTAAGGATAACACTGCTTATTTTCGACGGAGAAAAATGCGAAATTGGCAATTTAAATTAATTAAATATATTTATAGCCACCCTAACGAATTAAAATTCTGTAACGGATGCCTAAACCTGTAAAAGTTTGTTTATTGAAACATGTTAAAGCATACGTATTTTGTATGTTTCTAAAGACTTAAAAGGAGAAATTAAAGACTTCCTTTAGAAATTTTACCTTGTTACCTAATGCTTCTTTTCTGTTTTACTTTGCGTATACATATTCTTGCGAACCCACGTGTGTTCTTTCTACAAGGGAAACTTAATGAGATTCCCTTCAACTAATTAACAAAAAGGCCGCAAGTACATTTATTTAATTTACTTCTTTCCCGTGTGCTCTTCTCGCCGTAGCTTCCCTGAATCAGACGTCTGCTTCCCTCGTCTTTTAGTGGCACTGAAGAGCGCTATAAGGTAGCGGGGAAGCCCCCATCGCAATTGCTTGTTAATCCCTTCCGAGAGCTCGACTACCTACTAGACAACTGTGCAATCCCGAGCTTATTCTAGAGGCTACGAGAACAGATCGAATTTTAGTTTAAGTCAACCTGTAAGCCGATCCTTTGACAGCCGGTTACTATGTCGAGTGATTTGCACGTGTCAATAAGATTAAGAAGCCATATAGGGTATTGTGATTAGACTTTATTACTTTGAAGACAACCGCAGAGATAAACACTGCGAGCGACAAATTCAAAGCCTTCGTTTGGCTAGTCGGTTCACAGTATTATTGCGGCAGAGAATTGTCCCTGCTAAATTCTATCATTTTTGAGGTCAAACGTGGCAATTTAAATCATAAATTGCATCATTTGATGTTTTACAATATCAAAATAAAATATTATATTCATGCGCTTGCAGTTTGGAAATGTTATTTGTTTCTTTTGGTGGATTGGTTGGGGGGGGGGAGGATACGGGGAAGTAGTTAATGTTTTACAATATGGCGGACGTGGTGGGTTGGAATTAAGTGTTAACGTGTGTCAAGAAACATAAAATAGGATGACAGCCTTAAGAAATTGTACATATTATAGTGACGATTATTCAATGTGTATAGAGGATTCCCGGCTTTATGAATGCGGAAGTGAAATATATATTGTTTTCATAATATACAAGCGAAGGAAACTTGATTTTGAAAACTGAATTCTGATGACGTGTGTGCTGGTGGCTGGCAACACAATCAATACTTTCACAGGTAAGTGGACAGGTGGAGTAATACAAGCTACTATAGGCTGTTCATGGTAAAATGAGCACTTTTGAGGCCCTAGTAACTTTTTTCTTTCAGAGATTTCTCATCCTTTAACCACATTTTTACATAAATATTGCCACGCAAGTAACAAACACAGTGTATAATTTCACCGCACTCAGAAGTTTACGTCTAGGGCTAAAATAAAATATATTTATTGACTATTATTCCGAATGAGAGGGCTTTCAAAAGTGCTCACTTTACCGTGAATAGCTTATAGCTTGCAATGAGTAGGAGTATAGCGATGGGTGGATCCAAACCAGAATTATTCTCATTTACGTGAGTATCCCAGCGGACAGCTCGGTTGCTTGTTGTTCACAATTAGACAAATAATCCGTCAAATTACGGAAAAGTTTTAGCAGAAACCTTATCATAATATTCATAAAATAATGGAAAAATATTCTACTCAAAAACAAACTTTCCGTGAATTTCCTAGAAGTGATGTAATTATAATGAACTTCCTTGAACAAATTTTAAGATTTTCAAATTACTATTGCGAATAACAAACTATTTTGTGTATAGTTGTGGGAATGTGTATAAAATAAAAATATAAATTGCATGTTGTTGACCGGGATTTTAATATTACCTATTGTATTCCAAAAGCATATCCACAACCTTTTTTTTTGCATTTTCACAGAAAATACGCTGGATATTTAGTATTTATAATTAGGTGATCCACGTTGTTTTCACTGTCTCGTTCTGTCCAAAGATTGGAAACACTGCTACTGGCAATGGGCAGTTAACAGTAAATTACGATACTCAGGTACGAGTCTACGCTGTGTAAATAGCGTATCGCATCAATCATCCCTTTCGGTTACAGCGGACTACTGGAAATACGGTTTAATTCAGTGGTTTATAATTCAAGATATTACTTCCGTTCCCATCGTCGAGAAACGTGTTTTCACGTTTTAACTGCACATTTTCGCAAAAATGTTTCGTTTGCTGATATTTCGAACAGCGTGTTTTTGCTGACAACGCTCCCCTCTCGTTTTCATTCAATTTCTCTCCGGTCTTAATTCGCGTTGTATTCTTCCGAACTGCGCCCCCCCCCCCCCTCATAGGCCATTCACTGAACATTATTTTCAGTTCGGCATAGGCTGTTTACGGTAAAGTGAGCACTTTTGAGAACCCTGCTCAAGATCTACTTGTAAACACATTGTGTATCCTTCCGCCATATGTGAAATCAACATTGCCGTGGACCTGATCACTTTATCCATGCGTCAATAAATGGGAACTATAATATTATCATAAAAGAAAATATTTCACAAATATTGTAATCCATACATGTATACATATAAGAAAATCAGAAAGAAAAATAAATCATTGTAGTACTGACAAATGTTTTTCCGAGCACTTTCAATTCAACGTTGAGACATGGAACTACTTTCCCTTCGTTGTTACCAACATTACTGGGCGTACGCCACTACGTGTGCTCGTTAATAATACACGCAGTTGGAGACAGTGACAATTTTCATGGGTTGATCTCAAAAGTGCTCACTTTACCGTGAACAGTATTTATGTATTTGGCTAGTCCTACATTGGAACCGACTTGCACCCCTTGAGGTAGCGCGTAGTCACACGAAGTCGCCCGAGCGACCCCAACTTAAGATAAATATTCGTACAATTAAAGCATGTTCACGGTTCGCCACATTAAGGCCGTGTGCACATGTGCGGACATTTACAGCGGCGGCACCGCAGCGACGTGTGCACTGGTACATATAAGTCAAGCCCGCGTGGAACGCTTTTTGCGGCGCCGCGCGGGAGTTGTCAACACGTGTGAACCCGGCCTTATACTTCGCAGCCAGGCCTTCTTTAGGATAACCCCACCCCGGCTGTTGCCAAAACTATCGTCGCCATGGCCGGCTTCCTCGTCGTTGCTCGCACGGCCTGGCAACCCTTGGCCTGATGGTGTTCACGTCAATAAGCAGCAGGCTACTGGAAATCTCTTTTTTGCACTACGTAAGGAACATAAAAATAAATTAGGTAATTACGTCGAAAAATAAAGGAGTGGTGCCGAGACAAAACGATGTTTCGTATCTTGACCTATCTTAACCTGTTCACCTACAAAAACCTATAGAAACTTACTTCTTGACTTACTCTCGTAAATATGTAATGATTGGAGGCCCTAGTGGCCAAAACTGCAGTTAATCACACATGCTGGCGTGTAGTTAGAGTACGAGAAAGACTATTAGCACGCTCCAAACGGACCGAAATTCTATCTATGCCGATAGTAATTACATCTGGAATTATTCATCTCCGGCTATCGGCAATAGTTCACGTGAATTGATCACATCCTTTGAAAAACGCAGTACCCGGAGGCGCGGCTATTATTCCCGCAGTTCAGCATCGTGCCAATAAAATGAACAGATTATACATTGTTCTGTTACGACGACCATCGTGCATAAACGTTTTGTTAAACATCTTCTGGTTTTTTCTTTGTAAAATATGGCAAGGGACATAATTCAGTCCGTATCTGCATCTTATTTTATAAAGGGCCTAATACAAATAAGCCACGGAAGAAATTGCCAAAATGGTTTTATTCTTCCATGTTTTTATGAACAAATTATTTATGCCACTTACAGAATAATTATTACTGAAAGTGATTACGTTACTAGAAAATGGAAATTCCCGTTAATAAATATTACTCTCCTGTTGAAGTGATTTCGGCTCCCTTACATGCAGGCACTAGTAATAAACTCCACTTATGAAGTTTGCTCCCAATTCTGTGACGCGCGAACTAATATGCTAGGCATCCGCTCTTAGCTGTAGTTCTTGATCTCAGTACGGCCGCTTTAGGCAAGGTGTTGAGATGCGCTCAATTAGAGCAGGATAACTTAAGTTAGCACAACAGATGTCAAGAGAAATAAGCTCTAATATGGAGAAGTAATGCACTTTGTGCACAAAATACACTTTCAGGTTGTCAGTAAAAAATTTTTGGGAGTTTTGTAGGCGGCCATTGCCCTGCATCACCAAAATTATGCCGCGTATGTGTCAAAAACAAGAACTTGCAGGGCAGAAGTACTTTGATCCGTGCTGCACAAAAATTCTATCTTTTCGTTTGGCTTTACTGTATGTACTCTGTTCGTAGTTTTGATTCCAGAAATGAGATGACACGCACTTGAATTTGACAACTTTTAGTTGTTTGCAAATATACTCCCAACAATCATTAAATTTTCGTAAAAAGAATAACTCACTTATTTTGTTTCATATCGTAACTTACACAACTTCCACACGGAAGCTGGATATGAGAAACCGACAAATGCAAAGAAAAGTAAGTTAAAAGAAGACGTATTTCCTGAAAATTTTTGTCAGGCGTTTGAAAACACTGGCCAATCTTCTTTAGAAGACTGTAACTATCAACGTCGTAAGTGTTACCTTAAATCGCAAGATTCCATGTTCGGATTGCAGGTAAGCCACATGAGTCATTGTTATGTAAGGTCAATGTCTTCATGTATAGATAAGCATGCAAATTACCAGTTAGTCGAAAGGGTTAATAATTTGGCTTTTAATAAAATCCGACAAATTAGTAAAAAATCAGAATTTACTTCTTGACGTAATTATCAACGGTTGGCCTCCTGAGATACCAACCCGCGGTTATTAAAAACAGCCATATTTGTTACGGCACTACCAATATAAAATCAATCGGCGGCCTTTATAATTCGTCCGTGTTGACCACCCATATTCATCCTCTCCAGTTTTTCTCATGCCATCAACACAGAGATAAAGGTCGCGTATTGGTGAAAACTCATGAGCATTTCAGGAGTGAATATTTCATGAGTGAATATGAAGCAGACACCTCAACTCTTTTCGCCAGCATGTTTCGCAAGGCAACACAAGCAACACCGATCATCCCCGGAACAGGAAATGAATAACGGGGCTGAATGCTCCTAAGGTCAGAAACAAATTATTTTCGCTTTATTTGTAAACACACCTTAAAACATACCGACCGTACTATTCATTATAAACTTGCCGGCCAGTTATGACCTTACACTCACGTTGGCTCTTCAACACCACCGGCTCTCAGTAGCGTGTGGTGAAGTGTTGCAAGATAAGCTGGTGCTTGCTCAGTGCTGTACACACTGGGCACGCGTGGCAGGAACCAGTAACCAGAGTGGAGATTTTTTCTAACTACCCTATTACTAAGTGTTAAGTGGAAGCCCGGTGGGTAGATCGGGCTCATATTGCGTCTCGTGGCTAACCCCTTACGCCTACAAGGACAGGAAATCATGCGAGGAGACATGCATCGCGGCAGAGAGGGATTGGGCAGACATGTGGCCAGCGATTGGGGCCATGACTTGTACATATAGTTACGACTATACTAAGAAGAGACTGGGAAAAACCGTCAAAGACAACGTAAAAACCCAGTCGACAGGAAATAATTCAAAATCATTCATGCATTAACAGAAATGGTGCGGGAGACAGAGGTTTAAACTCGTGCTTTATTAGTAGAGATGAAAGACTAGTAGAGAGAGGGTGTAGTTGTTGGAATTCTTCTAGTGCAAGCATCACCTGGTGAGGGAAATGGCGCTATGGAACCATTCCCTCCGGTTTGTCAGTAAACCTGAAACTAAAAGAAAAAAAGGAAAGGAAGTGAACTGCCAGCGAGTGTCAGCAGACCCAACACTCGCTGGTTTTTCATGACAGGGAAGAGACGGTACGAGCTTGTGAAAAGAGACGACCAGATTGGAAACGGGAGAAACTGGATGTACAGCGGCCACTCGCGTGACAGCGGCGAGGCAACCATTACACACGTGCTGTGACGTCAACTGCACTACTACGCCTAAGTGGCCGATGTGTGAACTAGCAAACTATCAGGTATAGCACAGAGTAAAACACAGCTTGCCTTGAAACAGTACACCAAAAGCCGCTGGTAGCTCTGGCTTTCTTATGTGTACGTTTGTCGAAATATAAGTACTGTGGCCTCAGCACTGAATCATACATATTAAGTTGGAAATTATTTTGCTTGAGAAAGTTTTGTTTCTATACGTTCTATAACTATTCTAATAACTTTCTGTGTACCATTTTTTGTAAAGGAATATCAAGGAAACAAGTACTAAAATGATATCTATATGGCTGTAAGCAATATCTTCAAACTTAGTGACAATACCTACACATTATTTCGTACGTTTTATTAAAAAATATTTGTTCTCAATGAAATGTTTCTCTGTCCTACCAGACACAGTTTTAAGAAGAATGGACTTCAGCAGCGAACTACCATAAACGAGAATAACCCGTTAAATAGTTAGAAAAGAATTACCTCATAAAAATTCCGTTTTTCTCTTTCTACATGTGCATTGGATGAAGTAAATTAAGAACACGTTTCTTTCTACTTCCAACGAGACTTTAATATTTCTTATGTTGGTATAATTTAATACAACGCCTGGTTTGATATAAAACATACTGTATAAATCCAGTGTCATCCATGTTTTCTCACAGTCGAAAAAGTGTAAGGAAAGTCAATTTTCCGTACGTGCGCTATTTATTAACTTGTTATTTTAAAAATAATAAAGGTTAGCATTGTGTGATAGATAAATGTCCCACGTATTTACAGCTAATATATTAATAATTTCTAGTTACACATTTTTCCTCCATGAGAAAATCAGTTGGGTTGGGATGTTTCGGTAGGCGCTTGACTTCGGCGTCTTGAGCACCGTCAGCCAATGGCAACGTCCTCCACGTTTCCCACATGCAAAAATTTGGGTGGAAATAAAATACATTTTATTTCTTATTTCTCTCAAATATACCGAAATATTCTTCCACTTGTTATGTTTTTGAGAAGAAAAAATATGAATGAGACGGGCGCTGGATTCCAAGAGTAGGATTCGGGACTCATCCTGCGATGACGTCACAGGCAGAGGTCGAGGCCGCCTGCCTGGGAAAGCCATGTTATCGACAAAATTGTCTGCTTCACATCAATAATCACATACAAAATTAATTATTTTACCAAAAAAATCACATTTGTCACCAAAAAATTTCCAAAATAAATTTAAAAATGATGAAAGCTTATCCGAAGCTCCTCGACGCAAGAGCGGAAAAGTCCTCAGGTGAGCAAGAGGATTAAAAGTTCTTAGAGTTTTTTTTTATAATACTTTTTTTTTACATTTTTTTATTTTTTACTTAATATAATTGGGGTCAAGATCAAAGTCACCGACATCTAACATAGGGTCGGAGTCTGTAAAGCAATATGTTCCTAAACTTTCATTAGTTTCTATAGTTTTTTTTTTTTTTTTTTTTTTTTTTTTTTCGATTTTTAGTGTTCGAGGTTATTGGGGTTAAGGTTAACGTCATCGGCATCCAACATCTATATCGGAGTAAGTGGTGTAATGTGTTCCTAAACTTTTATTAATTTCCTTCGATTTTTACAATTATTGGTTTTTCCAATGTTTTGTTTTTAAAGTTATTGATGTCAAGGTCACCAGCATCCAACATGGGGGTCGAAGTCAGTGATGTAATATATTCCAAAACTTTTATGTGTTTCTTTCGATTATTTTTCATTTCTTCTCGATTTTTATTTTTCGAGGTTATTGGGGTCAAGGTCACCAACATCCAACATGGGAGTTGAAGTCAACAACGTAAAATGTTCGTCGATTTTTAGAATCGATTAATTTTTTCGCGTTTATTCTCGAATTTTTATGACATCGGGCGAGTGAGGGTGAAGGAGGGGGATGACTGGTTAGGGTTGTTGGGTGAGTGTGTGGTAAACATTATAGGTTAATCTTTTTTTAGAAATTTTTTTTCGATTTTTTGCAATTTTTCTCGAATTTTTATTATGACTGTGTAGTTAACACTATATGTTCCTCGATTTTTAGAATCAACGTTTTCGTTTTTTTAATGATTATTTTTGTATTAGGAGAGGATAGTCAGGGGGGGGGGTGAGGGGGAAGGTGAGAATAGTGGGATGAGTGAGGAGTAGGGTAGGAGAATTTTTAGGGTAATTTTTCTATTTTTTGCGATTTTTTTTATAATAATTGCCAAGGGAGGTGGTTGGGGAGCGGGTGAGGTTTTTTTGGTTGAAGAGGGGTGTGGTAAGCCGGAAGCGAGCAGGTAGGGTGGTGTGGACGTGGTGGGTGCAGGATTTTGATCGGGGGAGGGGGCCATGTCCGCTGATCCCACCCGATCCGCTGGACTTGGCTCGGAGTCCCGAATCCTCGTCTACTGCTCTTTGGACTCAGTAACTCGTTCTGCTAAGAGCCTCTAATCATCTTGCTCGCCTGAGGACTTTACGGCTCTTACTTCGAGGAGCTTTGGATGTGCTTTCCTAATTTTTTTTTTATTGTTTGGTGAAAAAGTGACTTTTAGATAAAATAACTATTTTCGAAGTGATTTTTGGGGTGAAACAGGCAATGCTGTCGGTAGCATGGCTGTCCCAGGCCACCGGACGCAGCATGCTGAATCCTACTTTCCGGAGGAAAGAAAGACTTATGAGATCGCTTTCCTCTCTGTGTGCTGTGTGTGTAATGGTAATTAGTAAGGAGACCTGCCTTTTATAGTTTTCGACCACGCTAGGCACTTACTATCAAACTGGTGACCATTTTAAAATTTGTGCTGATATGTCACATCTTGGGAACCGTTCAACCAAATTGAACCAAATTTTGTATGCTTGCAGAGCATCGAGGAAGCATTAAACTTTCAGACGGACAATGATGACGGTCAACCATTTTGTAAGATAGCGAAAAATTAAAAATATAAATATTAAACATTATATCTCGAAATCTGTCACACAAATTCTCTCCCAATTTGGCCAGTAACTGATGCTATGCTAGGCCAAGTAAACGTAAGTGAAAGAGCTTTATTAGGTACTTTTTTTTCTAAATGACCGCCATACAAATATTTAAGCTTTATTTGGCATATCTACAATACCATTTAACCGAATTCAACCAAATTTTGTATTCTGAAATTACATATTACATGCTTAAAACACACCAACACATAACCAATTTTGTCGGACTTTTTGTAAGGTAGCGCCTAACGGATAAATAACATTTTTATCATATCTCGGTAACCAACTAACCGATTACTATCAAATTTGGCGAACAAGTAGTACTGACGCAGATAATGCTAAGTGAAATGTTTTAATCATGTCACACACACATTTCCAAAATGGTGGTCATATAGCCATTTTAGCTTAGAATGCTGTAACGTCTAAACCCTGTAATCAATTCCAACTTAACTTTGTATGCTGGCAGTAGATATAACAACTATAAAATATACCTACGTGGAGCAAATTTTATCTGCCATTTTGTAAGATAGTACCATGAGAATATATAGCATTTTTGTCATATCTCAGGAAAATTTACCAATTCCTTTAAATTTTGGCAAACAAGTGGTACTGAGTAATATTATGTTAAGTGGTATGTTTTAATAATGTCAGACACTCATTCTCAAAATGGCGGCCATATAGCAATTTTGATTTAGAATGCTATACCGTCGAAACCATGATATCTATACCAACTTACCTTCGTATGCTGGCAGCAGATATTACAACTATCAATAGTATCTACTTGGAGTATCTTTTGTCCTCCACTTTGTAAGAACGACACGAATTAATAAAGTCTGCCTCTCGTATCTCAGGAAACAATTAACAGATTTCCACCAAAATTGGCAAACAAATAGTACGGTAGCAGGATGTGTAAAATGGTATGTTTATGTAGGTGATGCACTTATGTATTTTCAAAAGTGTGTATATATAAATATTTTAGGTCAGCATTGTTTACCAACGAAACAAATTCCAACTTGACTTCGTATACTGGCAGCACCTATTACACCCATCAAAGTTGCCTATTTGGTGCTTCATTTCTCTGCCATTGTGTAAAATAGCCCCCCCAACAAAATAGAGTTTTTATCTCATATCCGGGAAACAATCAACCCATTTTTCCAAAATTTGGTGAAAAAATTTTAATGTGGTAGGCCATATTAATATATGCCATAACATTTCAGTTTTGTGTCCTATATCTACTAATTTATGTACTCTATTTAAGCCTAACTTTGTAGACTGAAAGTATATACTCATTGAAATTGCTTATACATATTTTTTTTTGTCATCAAATTATGAAGATCGTCACCTGAAAATTATTGAGGTTTCATGTCATATCTCCAGGACTATTCAACAGATTTCCACCAAATGTTACATGCAAGTATTTATACATAATGGTACGAGTACTGACATGCTTAAGGTGCGGCAGTTCTTTTTTAATGGTGTTAATATAAGTAGTTAATGTAGTATATTGTTGCTATAAAAAGTCAATAAATTTCAACCAAATCTGGTATACTAACAGTATTCACCAGAAGCATCAATTATGCACACAGAGATGTAAGTTTTTCCAGTCTTCTTACAAAATAATGATAGTTGAATAATAGAATATTTTTCCATATTTCTGTAACAGTTTTTTCTAATTTTCACCAAATTGTTCACACCATAAATGCTACAGAAGGCCATGTAAACGTTCGCGATTTAAATAGGTCAGAAAACTATGTTAAAAATGACGGTTTTATAAAGAAATTAGGTATTTGCTACATATATTAAAGAATTCAACCAAATTAAAACAAAATTCGTATGTTTACTATTATATATATATAGTAAACATACGAATATATGCTTATATATATATATATATATATATATATATATATATATATATATATATATATAAGAAGCATTGTATACAGATACTTTTTTCGTAAGTTTTCTAAAATAGCACGAAATAAGAGATTGAAGTTTTTTATGTCGTACCTCAGAGGCAAATCAACAGAACCCTCGAAATTTTTGACGCGAATAATGTCTTCAAAATCAGGCCGACCCGTGGACTACCAGAACGGAAATAGCACTATTAAGTTTACAGTATGATCCATTCCATCACTACGACTTCCGGTACAAATAACACTATCGAAGTATGTATATATTTGGTCCTGCTCAATTGAATATACAACTAGGATGCGAGTATGACCTTGAGTGGGGGGCCGCGACAACTTGCGGCAATTTTGAGCGCGAGAAAAAATTTCCGGACAGTATATCTCGTGACTCCTACGTGCTAGCGCACTGATTTTGTTGCAAAACGAAAGCTCTCGTCAAGATCTGTCGATTTAAGCAATAGAAACCAAGTTATTCATTATTATCTCCCAAAGAAAATATCATCCGCTTACGCATAAGTATTCAGTAAATCCCATGGCTGTGTCTCCAAAACAGGCACTTCCCGGCATCGATATTTTTTCTGTCTGCAGTGTGTGTGTGTATGTGTGTGTGTGTATATATATATATATATATATATATATATATATATATATATATATATATATATATATATATATATATACACACATACACACATCACGAGACCTCTTGGAAGAAGGCAGAAGTTTCCGAAATACGGCGCACTTCTTCTCTCGGGCAGTTACTGTGCGAAAAAATATGAAACGCTCATTATTACGCTCAAGTATGCCGGCGCAGACCAATCATGTGACGAGGCTTCTCTGTCCGTTTTGGTGTTGCAGGGAGGAGGGAGAAGGCAAGTAACGAGCGCCATTCATCGCGCGGCTTACAAAAGCCCCTGAAGCGCGAGAGAGCATCAAAAAGCAAACTACAGCCCCAATCAATAGCCCAGCTGTACCGGCCTTTTGGCCGTCTGCGGCCGCCGGCTTGGGGCAACAAGACCCCTTCCCAATAACGATGAAAGAGAATACCGCACAGCTCTATACCAATAACACGGGCAAGCGCGCGACAAGCGACAATGGTGGCATCTAGCGGCGGGGTGTGATGGAGGCCTGCGACTGCTATAGCAAAAGCATGTATACGCGTCAAAAATGTATCTTAAAAGTCGTGTAATTTATAGCGGAAATTATGCACCCACATACTAAATGCTGATAAAGGTTGTTCACGATAAAGTAAGCACTTTAGTAATCAACCTTAGAAAAATGCCACTGCCACTTTCAAAAGTGCTAATTTTACCGTGAACAGCCTTTAGTGTATAGTGTCTGCAGGAATTTATGCAGATTGTTCATTACTAAAACTATAAAACGCAACAGTCTAGTTCAAAATCAATAGTATTAAAATGCAGTGGATTAGTAACAAACTACAGAAATATTCACCTGAGACATAAAATTGCAATTTATTAAAACAAAAGATAACTCATCAATGTATATAATATAATATAAGAAGTATAAAATAGCCTATTCTGACCCACCTGGCATCTGGCGGTGGAGCCGTGGAGCCTAATTAGCATATTACCTGGCGTCTGGCTGTGGACCCCAGGAGCGAGAAATTTCCTTTTTAAAAATTTCCCGTCCAAAACGGTCGATTTCGCATACAAAATCGCCACTTTTTCTTTTGTTCACTCAGAGATTCCCTGATTTCCCTTCTGCGGCCGGTGGCCATTTTGGCAGCCAGTGCCGGCCGCTATATTTTGTGTCCTGATGTGGATAATCCACGGCCGATCCCACATTGTGACGCTTTACTTATTGTGGAGGTGGAGGAGATATTCCATGACAGCACTCAGGTCCACCATCTTGGATCACATGCACCACTGACTAACAATATGGGGGACAATTGTCGACGAGCTGAGGATGTCGACCATTTCGTTGGCCAGCGCCAACGGCTGCGGTTGGGCATCAAGGCGTCGCGAACGATCGGATCTCGTGTAACAATGCCGCCTGAAGGGTCAAATATGGCCCATGCTAACTTATAAGCATAGTTGGCTGTAATTTCGAACCGTTTAAGTTATAGTTGTCAAATTCATAACATAGGCATCAACCACAACTAGGAGAATATTCGTGGGGTCAAGTATTCACAATGTAGACTTATAAGCATAGTTGGCTATAATTTCTGAACCGTTTAAGTTATAGTTGTAAAATTCATAAAATGGCCATCTACTCCGACTAGGAGAAGAGATCGGCTGTCAAATATGTCACATGTCCACTTATAAGCATAGGTTGTTGTAATTTCCGTACCGTTTAAAGTATCGTCGTCAGATTCATAACATAGATATCATCCTCGACAGATAGAATGGTCGCGGGGTCAAGTATGCTATATATCTCTGTATAAGCATAGGAGGATGTAACTTCCGAAACATTTGAGTTAAAGTTGGCAAATTCATGACATAGACATCATCCACGACTAGGAGAGGAGTCGTGGAGTCAAGTATGCCCTATGTCAGTAAACAAGCATAGTTGGGTGTAATTTCCGAACAATTTGAGTTATAGTTGCCAAATTCATAACATAGACACCCGCCACGACTAGGAGAGGGGTCGCAGGGGCAAGTATGATCCATTCAAATGTATAAGCATTGTTACCTGTAATTTCAGAACCATTTGAGTTTTAATCGCCAAATTCATTACATTGAGATCAACCACGACTATGATAGATAGCTTTAAGTTACAATGCGTTTGAGATACAACTACCAAAAAATCATGCATGCATAATCCCCGACAACGAGAAGGGAAGTGCGGACATAAGTTGACCTGCATGTCTCACCGTTCTTACTTACCTCTGTCTCTCCTGTCCCCTCAGTGCCACCTCCTGGCCAAACATACAAACCTACACTTCCTCAACCACTCCGCCCACAGCAGCTCGCTCAGAGACCTTCCAATTATCCTTGTGTTCTATCCCTTGTTCTCCTCCCTCCACCTGCCTACATCACACCTGATCATACATCCTCGAGCACTCGCCACCACCCGGCCAGCAACTCGCTGTGTGGCGACTCCCCGAGCACTCGTGTAACAGCGTATGTACTTCAAGACAGTTGGTCAGTACCACAGGCCTTGCACCTGTGAGCCTTGTACCGTGTCAGTATGTATATATGTAATTAGATGTCACTCGCAATGACTACACAGCCATCGCTAGACAGCCGACCCCGCACATACAACAACACATGATAGAACGATAAGATTTATATTACGGAAACGAATTATCCCCTACCTTAACTGTTGTAGCAGTGAGTACACATTGCCACGAGCTCATCTCACTGTCATCGTCATCATCATCGTCGTCGTCATCTTCCTCGACGAGGTGACCTCGATGGAAGTGGAGACCACAATGACCAGTCCTGCCTTTCCGTGCACGATAGAACCCCCTCTCTCCGGTTTCCTCGGCAAGGCCACACACACACTTCCTCGCGCCTTCTCCACCTCGACACCTCCGCCTGCTACACTTCCTTCCCCTCCCCTTCTCCTGACACCATCACCACTGGTCATACTTCCTCGCATGCTCGCCACCACCTGACAAATCTTCAGCTATGTCACAGCGCGCCGAACCCGAGCATATGTGTAACAGAGAGCAGACGCCCTTTCCGACCCTCGCACTCAGGGCATAAGATAGGCATCCACCATGACTAGGAGAAGGGTCGTGGGTAGAGTATGGCCTACAACAACATATAAGCACAGGTGGCTGACATTTCCGAACCATTCGAGTTATACTTGCCATATACGTAACGTAGATGTCAACCACGACTAGGAGATGGATTGCAGGGTCAAGCATGCTCTATGTCAACATATAAGAATTGTTGACAGTAATTCCAGAACCGTTTGAGTTATAGTTGCCAAATTCATAACATAGACACCACCTGCGACTAGGAGAAGGGGTGCAGGATTAAGCATGGCCTACATCATCTCAGAAGCACAGATGGCTGTAATTTCTTAACCGTATACTTAGGCATCAATGATAGGTGTGTGGGGGTCACCCTAGCAGCATTTCTACTCGTCAGCCTACTGGCCGCCATCATGGACCCCCCCCCCACCACCAGAAACCGGCACTGTACACATGGCCATCGTCGGCATATAGCCCGCCCCACCTAAAGCCCACAATTTGTTTGACAGTGCGACTTCCATAGTTGTCAAATTCATAGCGCAACCATATTGGTAAGGAAACAATATGACCACCAGCTCAAAAGAAAGTATTATGAATGTAACTGTTTAAACTGGTAGACACACATGTTCGCACATGCACGCACACGCACGCCTGCCTGCACGCACGCCTGCCTGCACGCACGAGTAATTACCCCACAAATAAAACACATGCTAGAATTATAAGTTTCCTATTGTGAAATGAATTATCTCCTACCTTAACTAGTGTAGCAGTGAATACTCGAAGCCCACGAAATCGTACTTACTTTCAGAGAGCCCCCCCCCCCCCCCCCCCGATTCATGATGTGTATACATACTTCCGGACAGAAGGTTAGTACCACCCCACTAGGGAGAACTGACCATGCACTCGTGAGTTGTGTACCGAGACGTTATTGTATGCAAGACGATGCCACTCACAATTAATACACACAGTCCTCGCTAGACAGCAGAGTCCCACACATACAACAACATCAACACATGCTAGAACGATAAGCTGATAATTATTGCGGAACGAATTATCCCCTACCTTACCTCGGGTAACAATGAATACTCATAGGCCGTGAGTACAGCCCATCATCGACATAACCTTCCTGGAATCAGAGACCGCATTGACTGTTCCCACCTTTTTGTGCACGGTAGATACCGACCAAGTACTACTATATATCCACCACCACCACCTCCCGTTGTCAACATACATAGCAGTATACTATTGAAAGGAAACAATACATGTGCCCTGAATCAACCTCGGGGTATCGCAGGTTCGATTCACATATAGAGTGGTAATACAAGACGACATAAAAGCTACCATCGGATGTACGTTCATCAAGGGTGGGAGCAAGAGCCCCATTACTAAAACATCAACACAAAGAGAGTAACCGCTACTGTCTACAACAATGGTCGTAAATACAGACAGTCCCCGATCTGACCTCGCATACCAAGCTCATAACACACAATTAGAGATAGTCATATGCATTGCTCTGTGTGTATTCTTCAGTAGACTACTAGAGTGCACAAAAGGAAAAATACCTACCAACCCGCCCGCGCATATTGCACAAGCGACGGCTAGACAAGGCCATACAACGTATGTAAAACGACAAAAGCTATGCAAATCCACCACTAATACAAATTGTTGGGGTGGCTGAGCGGCCTAAGGAGCCTAAATCAAGCTCTGGTTCCAGTAAAAGGGAGTGTGGATACAAATCCCTGAACCTGACACATTTTTTTCTGTACCCTACTTGAATAAATAAGGTATCACAGGTTCGATTCCCGTAGATAATGCATGCTGACACACCTGCAGACAATCGTTCGCCGTTGGCCCTACTGACCATGAAGACGAACAAGTAGCGCCCATGATAGACATACTCTACAGTTACAGACAGCCATACTCTGCCTGAACCATCAATGCATGTACCAAGCCTTTGAAATTACAAGCAGCCTTACTCTACCCGAACTGTCAGTATCAAACGTTTTAAATTACAAGCAGTCGACACTTCTGTACCCTACTTGAGTAAATAAGGTATTGCAGGTTCGATTCCCATTGAGAATGCATGCCGACACGCCTGCAGACAATCGTTCGCCGTTGGCCCTATTGACCATGAAGACGAACAAGTAGCGCCCATGATAGACATACTCTACAGTTACAGACAGCCATACTCTGCCGGCTCTGCCTGAATCGCCAATGCATGTATCATGCCTTTGCAATTACAAGCAGTCATACTCTGCCCGAACATTCAGTGCCAAGCCTTTGAAATTACAAGCAGTCGACACTTCGCGAACCTTTAATGTATGCTCTTAGATAGTTTCCGTCCAGCATTAAATGTTCAACCGATTGGCTATAACAATCGCGGTGTTGTGTTTACCCAGAT
This sequence comes from Dryococelus australis, assembly GCA_029891345.1. Taxonomy (NCBI): domain Eukaryota; kingdom Metazoa; phylum Arthropoda; class Insecta; order Phasmatodea; family Phasmatidae; genus Dryococelus; species Dryococelus australis. The sequence goes on along the minus strand of CM056995.1, from coordinate 90,177,121 downwards.
CCTTATAAACAGCTGCTTGCACTCCCCAGTTGCCCGCTAGAGTGCATGAAAGGAAAAAAACAATACGACATCATACGCAATTAATGCACATATGCATATTCATTCAAAATATTTGCAGCCAAATGTTCGAAAATTGTGTAGGGCAGCAGCTACACAAAGCAGTAGGTACATTGCCTAGCCAGTAGGAATTAAGAAATATAAATATAATGTTAATGGATTTATTTACATGCATAACCGAATCACACACACACACACACATACATCTATTTTGTCATTCAATATACCCTCTGGCTCTCAGTTCATCAATAATTGCACATATCTCTCCGATGACAGAAAGATGTCCAACCGTCTGCGAGGAAACCAACAGCCGAAGTCTATCAACTAGGTCATTGGAGTCTTTGGAATCACGTGTACACCTTCGCTTGGAAAATGTCAGCACATCATCGTTATCGGTAGAATATACATCAACCCCAGAAACATGATTACACTTTTCCTTTGCAATTGTCGACGTGTGATCGTCATCAGTAGAAGACACATCTACATCTCCAGGAGACTTGGAGGTCACAGATTCGTTGTCGGTGTCCTATGTAGTATCTGTAATTTTCACTTTACATGTTAGCAGTGCAGGGCTAATATTTACAACTCCTGACGATCTGTCTGGTGCATGCTCTGCAGCACTCGTACGTCCTTCTTCCCACACATAATGCTCTGCAACACTCATAGTTCCATCTTCACACACATCATGCTCTGCTGCATGCATAGTTCCTTCTTTGCACACACTATGCCCTGAAGCATGTGTAGTTCTGCCTTCGCACACTGGTTTGGAACACCACACAGTCCTGCATAAAGTTATGGGCGCTCTAACGATCGTTAGTTTACATGATGAATAAGCAGGAAGGCTAGCCTTGTCGTGTGGTAATGTATGCTGTCGCGTGACAGGCAAATACGAGTTACCTTTAGATATTCCAGTGTGTCTCTTGAGGTTATCACCTCTACCAAATGCATCACTACACATATCACATGTTAGTATTCTGAAGGTCGGTCCTTTTGAACAGTTGATTTTCTCATGGCGATGAGCATAACAGCTTTTGCTGAAGATCATTACGCAGGAACAACACCAGTTTCCAGCCATGGAGGAAGTTACATCCATAGAGGCGTGCTCCACGATAGACATTGTATCATCTTGCACCAACTTCATGCAAAACAAAACTGAAGTTCTTCCCACAGTAGCTGATCTATATATCTACTAACACACAATATATCAGCGAGACTTAAGCATTGTACCAGCTGTCAATGTAGCTAGCACTTCACCCAGCGGGACTGCACCTCAAGCACACAACTGCCCTGCACTCAGTCCGTCGCTATATGTGGGGGTTGGACATATTTCTGTCATCGGAGAGATATGTGCAATTATTGATGAAATCAGTGCCATAGGGTTTATTGAATGACTTAATAGATTTATGTATGTGTGTGTGTGATTTGGTTATTAATGTAAAAAAATTCATTAAAAATATGTTATTTTCTTAATTCCTTCTGGCTAGGAAATGTACTTTCTGCTGTGTGTAGCTGCAGCTCTACGCATTTTTTTCAAACCCTGGCTGCAAGTATTTTGAATGAACATGCATATGTGTTTTAATTGTGTATAAAATTGTATTATTGTTTTTGTCTTTCGTGCACTCAAGCGGCCAACTGGGGAGAGCAAGCAGCTGTCTGTAGGGACCTGAGTAAACACAACATCGCGGTTATCATAGTGGAACAGTTTAACATGTTTTGCTGGACGGAAACTGTCTTAGTGCATACATTAACGGTTCGGGGAGTGTCGACTGCTTGCAATTTCAAAGGCTTGGTACTGAATGTTCGGGCAGAGTATGACTGCTTGTAATTGCAAAGGTATGGTACATGCATTGGTGGTTCGGGCAGAGTATGGCTATCTGACCAGTAGAGTATGTCTGTCATGGGCGCTACATGTTCGTCTTCATAGTCAGTGGTGCCGATGGCAAATGATTGTCAGCAGGCGTATCTGCATGCACTCTCTACGGGAATCGAACCTGTGATACCTTATTTATTCAAGTAGGGTACAGAAAAAAATGTGTCAGGTTCAGGGATTTGTATCCACACTCCCTTTTACTAGAACCAGTGCTTAATTCAGGCACCTTAGGCCACTCGGCAACCCAACAATTTGTATTGGTGATGGATTTACATAGCTTTTGTCGAATTACATACATTGTATGGCCTTGTCTAGCCGTCGCTTGTGCAATATGCGCGTGCGGGTTGGTAGGTATTTTTCCTTTTGTGCACTCTAGTAGTCTACTGAAGAACACACACAGAGCAATGCATATGACTATCTCTAATTGTGTGTGATGAGCTTGGTATGGGAGTGCAAGTCAGGGAATGTCTGTGTTTACGACTACAGTCATAGATAATAGTGGTTACTCTCTTTGTGTTGAATTTTTAGTAGTGGAGACATTCCTTCCACCTTCGATGAACGTACATCCGATGGTAGTGTTTATGACGTCTTGTATTACCCTCTCTACAGGAATCGAACCTCTACCATGCACGAAGGAGAGGCTGTGCTATCAATGCGGTATCTGCTTACATCGGGGTCACATAGACGACCAGTTAAGGTAAAAATAAACCTCTCCTCTGCATGGAAGTAGCAGTTCGTGGGTTTTGTGTGTGTGTGTGTGTGATGGGCTTGGTACACGATTGCAGGTCGGGGACTGACTGTAATTATTAACACTCTTGTAGACATCATGTTGGCTTTTATGTCGACTTGTATTACCACTCTCTAATAGAATCGAACCTGCGATACCCCGAGGTTGGTTCAGAGCACATCCATTGTTTCCTTTCGATAGTATACTTCTATGTATGTTGACAAGGGGAGGTGGTGGTGGTGGATATGTAGTAGTACTTGGTCGGTATCTACCGTGCACAAAAAAGTGGGACCGGTCAATGCGGTCTCTGATTCCAGCAAGGTTATGTCGATGACGGGATGTACTCATGGCCTATGAGTATTAATTGTTACCCGAGGTAAGGTAGGGGATAATTCGTTCCGCAATAATTATCAGCTTATTGTTCTAGCATGTGTTGATGTTGTTGTATGTGCGGGACTCTGCTGTCTAGCGATGACTGTGTGTATTAATTGTGAGCGGCATCGCCTTGCATACAACAAAGTCTCGGTACACAACTCACGAGTGCATAGTCAGTTCTCCCTAGTGGGGTGGTACTAACCTTCTGTCCGGAAGTATGTATACACATCATGAATCGGGGGGGCTCTCTCTGAAAGTATGTACGATTTCGTGGGCTTCGAGTATTCACCAGTTGAGGTAGGAGATAATTCGTTTCGTAATAGGAAGCTTATCGTTCTAGCATGTGTTTTATTTGGGGGGTGACAACTTGTGTATGCAGGCAGGCGTGCGTGTGTGTGTGCGCGTGAGTGTGTATCTACCAGTTTAAACAGTTGCATTTATAATACTTTCTTTTAAACCGGTGGTCGTATTGTTTCCTTACCAATTTGGTTGGGCTATGAATTTGACAACTATGGAAGTCACACTGTCTAACAAATTGTGGGGTTGGTGGTGGGGCGGGCAGTGCGCCGACGATTTCCGTTTGTACAATGACGGTTGTTGGGGGTGGTGGGTGTCCATGATGGCAACCAGTAGGCCGACGAGTAGGATGTGCAGTCACGGTGACCCATCACACAGCTACAATTGATGCCTATGTTATATGGTTCGGAAATTACAGCCACCTATTCTTATATATTATCATAGGGCATGCTCGACCCCCGACCCTTCTCCTAGTCATTTTGGATGCTTTAGTTATGCATTGAGCACGAGGGTCGGAAAGGGTGTCTGCTCTATGTAACATATGCTCGGGGTCAGCATGCTGTGACATAGCTGGGGCTTGGCCAGATGGTGGTGAGCATGCGAGGAAGGATGACCAATGGAGGAGGGGGGAGGAATTGTGGCAGGCGGAGGTGTCGAGGGAAAAAGGGAGTGCACCAAGAAGTGCGTGTGTGGCCTTGCCGACGGAACCGGAGAGAGGGGATTCTATCGTGCACGGAAAGGCAGGACCGGTCATTGTGGCCTCCACTTCCAGCGAGGTCACATCGTCGAGGAAGGAGACGACGACGATGACGATGACAGTGAGATGCGCTCGTGGCAGTGTGTACTCACTGCTACAACAGTTAGGGTAGAGGATAATTCGTTTACGTAATATGAATATTATCATTCTAGCATGTGTTTTGTATGTGCGGGGGACTCGGATGTCTAACGATGACTGTGTATTCATTACGAGTGACATCTCATTACATACATACATATTGACGTATCGGTACACAGCTCACTGGTGCAAGGCCTGGGTACTGACTGACTGTCTGGAAGTATGTAAGCTGTTATACGAGTGCTCGGCAGTAGGCGCGCAGCGAGTTGCTGGCTAGGTGGTGGCAAGTGCTCGAGGATGTATGATTAGGGGTGATGTAAGCAGGTGGTGGGGGAGGACAAGGGATAAAGAGAGCGCAAGGATGATTGGAAGGTCTCTGGTCGCTACGCCGGGGGGGGGGAGCACATGAGGAAGTGTGTGTGTGTGTGTGGCCAGGCGGTGGCACCGAGGGGACAGGAGAGACAGAGGCGAGTAAGAATGGGGAGACATGCAGGTCGACATATGCCTGCACATCCCTTCTCATCTTTAGGGGCTTATGATTGTATTATGAATTTTTGGTAGTTGTATCTCAAATGATTTGTTACTTACAGCCATCTATCATAGTCATGGTTCATGTCTATGTGATAAATTTGGCGACTATAACTCAAACTGTTCGGAAATTACTGCCAACACAGCTTATACGATGTGTTGGAGCATACTTGTCCCTGCGACCCCTCTCCTAGTCGTGGTGGGTGACTATGTTATGAATTTGGCAACTATAACTCAAATGGTTCGGGAATTACACCCAACTATGCTTGTACACTGACATATGTCATACTTGACTCAGCGACCTCTCTCCTAGTCGTGGATGATGTCTATGTTATAATTTTTGCCAACTATAACTCAAATGGTTTGAAAATTACACCCACCTATGCTTATACACTGACATATGGCATACTTGACCCCACGGCCCTTTTCCTAGTCGTGGTTGATGCCTATTTTATGATTTTGACTACTATTAATTAAATGGTTCGGAAATTAGAGCCAACTATTCTTATAAGTTAACATTGGGCATATTTGACCCCACGACCCTTTTCCAGTCATGATTGTTGCCTATGTTATGAATTTGACAACTATAACTTAAATGGTTCGGAAATTACAGCCAACTATGCTTATAAGTTAGCATGAGCCATATTTGACCCCGCGGGCATCAGTGTTACACGAGATCCTATCATTAGCGATGCCTTGATGCCCTATTGCTGCCGCCGACGCTGGCCGCCGAAATTGTCAACATCCTCAGCTCGTCGATAATTTGTCAGCCATATTGTTAGTCAGTGGTGCTCGTGATCCAAGATGGCGGTTCTGAGTGCTGTCATGGAATATCTCTTCCACCTCCACAATGAGTCAAGTGACATGATGTGGGATCGGCCCTGGATTATCCACATCAGGACACAAACGATGGCGGCCGGCACTGGCTGTCAAAATGGCCGCCGGTGACGGAAGGGAAATTAGGGAAATCTAGTGGGGAAAAGGGATAAAGTGACATTTTGGTACGCGAAATCGACCGTTTTGGACGGGAAAAAGGTGAAAAAAAAATGAATACTGGCTTCTGGGGTCCACAGCCCGACGCCAGGTAATATGCTAATTAGGCTCTACGGCTCCACCGCCAGATACCAGGTGGGTCACATTCGGCTATTTTATAATACAAATATATCGTGTTAAAGGCTATTTCACAAATATAATAATTATTGAATATTCAATTAAGTTACTAGAATTCAATTTATTAATCTAAAGAAAATCGCTTTATTTGCCTTTTAATGGATTGTATTCGATAAGTTTAAAGTTTCATCATGAAAATTTATTACAACTTCTTAACGAAACCAGTGGAAAAAGTACAGAAAATTTTTAGAAGTGTTTGCGACTCCAGCACGACAGGAAAATAATTTTAATCAATCATTTCTAAAAGGCCATAACACGTGGGGATAATGCACTTACGAAATAAAAGTAAAATTACCTTCGCTTTTTGTATCCACACTAGGCTCACAGAAAATTCTTTGTAGCATGTAAATGTGCAACACGATATAAGGAATCACCTGGTACCCAGAACATATTTTAGCCAAAAATGGACAGAGAGCTTTTAGAAATAACTGATTCAGTTGGTTAAACCACAACACAATTTCTTCATATTATTTATATTTTCTTTTTTTTAACATACGTCCTTTTTTTGTAACATTTTACGTACTTACTGAAATTAATCTTGTCAGATAAGCTGTGATCGGCGATTGAAATTTGGGATTCAAGAAATTATAGTAGATGTCCAAAACGAAATTCCCAGAAGGAAAACGATATATTCAATAAATTGTAAGAAGAAATGATCGCGATTATGTCATGCGTATGACGTCGTATAGCTTTCCATGACTTGAAATTAATGAAGACTGAAGAAAAATTTGATCGTGGTACAGGACCTTACGTCATTGCCTTGTATTAACAGTTTACAGAAGTTGATATAAATCGCATCATACAGTCAGACCTACCCCACATATGTTAATATTTTAATTTATAATTAAGTTCTATTCAAAACATATTAATATTGACATAAACTCGACGGATTATAAAAAATCGCTTTAGGAAGTATGTAGTCTACATTAAATGTGTCTTACTGAGACGGAAAATAAACAATAAAATTATTTATAATGAAAATTGCTAAGTAACAGCATTTTATTAACGATTAAAATACGTTTTCATAAAGTGCAACGTACAGCCAGGTTAAGAATAAATATTTTATATGTGAATATTTCGAAAACAGACAAACCCTGAAACACAAATCATAAATAATCGTTGCAGAAAATTCGTACAGCATTTACCTTTCTAAATATCTAATATGCACTAACTGTAGTTCGTCAATAAGTTTATATTTTTTTCCATAGGCCTTTTATGTTCATAAATTGTACGTTAAAACATTGATCATTAAAATTTTACTAAGTTAGTGGTTAATCAATTTTTTTAAGTATTTATTGGACATTTTCACATGGTTGGGTTTATAAAATTATAACTAAGTGTGTCAATTTAGACCTTATTGTGAGATTCGTTTAAAACTGCACAAAATATGAATTAAATATCACGTAAATTCTTGATGTCAAAAGTTGAACATAGTAATAAGTATGAAGGAACTTTACAATGTCAGAAGTTTTATCCTGCAAATAAAAAGATTCTTTATACAATGCTAATTTACTTTCATTAGTAAACTAGTGAGAATGTTTTCATGGTGTATAATTCAGATATATATATATATATATATATATATATATATATATATATATATATATATATATATATATATACACATGCTATGAAAGTTATTTGAAGCAGGTAAATTAATAAACATAGTTCCCTATATCTTCGTTTAGACAATGTGGTATTTCGGTGACGTGTTACTTGGGCGGCTTTAAACAATTGTAGTACTTGTAGGACTTGTGTTATATGCCCCTGGTGTAATTTCTATACACATTACTTTCTGCCTGTTAAACATTAATGTATTACTACTATAGTGGTTAATTCATACACTTGACTCAGCTAATTGGAACTCCTGGTGGAATCAGTAGGAAAATGGCCCGAGCACAACTGTAAATCATATTTATATACACATCACAAAAGTGTTTTTAAACGGCTTATCCAAGTCGTGTAGCTGACAATTTTGGAACCATCGTTAGAAGCTATAAACGAAAATAGTTTGGCTAATTTCTAGTTATACGTACATTAACTGAATACAGCGTTTGATTGCTCGTCTCTGTCTTTTTGAGATCTAAAATATGACATCGAAAAGTTTTTGAACCATGTTGTTAAAATTCATAAAGCGCACATATTCCGCCTACCATTTTATCTTTGAAACTTGCTCGAAAATATTTTGATCATTACGTTTTCTTTCTCGTAAAACGACGCGTCGTGACATTTGTTTATGTGGTTGCCCGGGATCTGCGAAGGTATCCGTCCCACCTGACCGCAAGAGTGCAGCACTGTCGCATGTCTCGCCGGAATCGGCTAGCCGTCCAGTATTCTCTTTTTATCGTATTTACTGTGCCCGCTGGGGCTAGTAGGGTCCGCCCCCGGCGTGCGCGAAGTTGCAATCATCGCGTTCTGGGATGGACAAGCGTGTGCAACTGTGCGAGGAACCCCGAGAGGCGTTGTCGCCCGCAGACAGTAGATAGCAGCACGTCTGACCAGTAGGGGCCGCGGTGGCTGAGTGGTTAGCCTGCTCATCCCCCACCAAGGCGAACCGCATCCAATCCCCGGCCGGGATTTTCGCAAGTGGGAATCGTGCCGGACGATGCCGTTGGTCGGTGGGTTTTCTCGGGGATCTCCTGTTTCCCCCGCCATTTCATTCCGGCGTTGTTCCATGCTCACCTCAACCACCGTCATCGGCTCTGGAGACCTTGCTGTTAAGAGCCGTTCAAATGCTCTTCACTTCACTGGAGTTAGTTCCCGACACCTGCTCAGTGTATATTTCCGTCCCATGTACAAATTGACATTGTCGTGTGTTTATCCATGAGTTGATAAAGAGATTCCATGAAATCAGTGTAAACATAAATGTCAGATCTTAATTTTCTTCCTTTAATAAATCCAAACCGATTTAATTTGCCATAATTGTTTTCATGAAATATTACGTAATAAGTTATTTCCTGTAATTTTTTTTATTATTACCTGTATACCTACTACTACTAATCAATCGTATAAATTAAAAACGGCAGTATCGTGACAATATTTTTTTTACGACTGGTTTTAAATGTGCTACTTTAAAAGTGTGTCAGCTATAGTAAATTCAATTTTCTTAGAAATTATGAAATACAGACGACTAATTAAAAATGCAATGACAAAAAACTAAACTCCATCATTACAATGTATTAAAAGTATAAAAGTGTAGATGTATGACGAGAGAAAATGTTTCTTTGAAATTATTTGATAACATTGTTCGTTTACCCATCCCTTACAAAAATATTATTTTTCGCACCCTCTCATATTTTTTAAGCTGCCCGCTAATCCATATATTGTGTGTTAGACTATACTACAGTATTTCCCAACAAGAGGACAATAAAATGTGGTCATATATACCTCCTCCCCTCTGCAGTGGCCTGAGCACTTTCACGAATAAATTTTTCTAAGCTCATGTTTGGAAACACAAATAATATTCAAATTCGATGGATAGTAAAATCTGTTTCCTCAATGCATATATTTGATAAAATTACTGTTTTTGTCAATATGGGTACCCCCTTCCCCACCACCCAAGTGGTTTTATCTTATGAACAATCGCCGTGGAAATTTACATAATCTGTTTTTCTATTTCATTTTCAACATCGGTTAAAGTATTTTTAATTTGAATTTTTCCGGGTATTGAAATGTCGCATTCTCATTTATCAGTTGCAAATATAAAAAATAATAAATTCAGAGAAATTAAAGTAATTATGACTATGATGTGGGATACAATAATTTAAATTTTAAAATTTTCCCTTCATTCATCACAATGTTCGAAACGTGTGTGTATTGGTGTGGAAACAAGGCTACAGCGCCCTACTTAAATTAATTTATTTGCAAGCGTAATTCAATTCCCAGGCAAAAAAATTTCGCCTGATGATGGTGATCAATCAGTAGTACAAAGCGTATTCGGTTATGGGGGTTCAAATTCCGGTTTCACATTCGAAGGTCACCGTTTCGATTTACACGCACTCTGCACTCTGTTCTATGCAAATACTTAAAACTAGACTGTTCCACCTCATTATTTCCTCTGGACAGCCAGCTTCCCATAAGCCAATTTAGCATTACATTAAGGCAGCAATAACGTGCAGAACTACATTTACATTATATTATTATTATGTAGGAATTATTTGAATTATGCGAAGCTGTAGGAACGTTAGGAGTAACAAAATGTTCGTACAAATAATTGTAAATGCCTTTACATATACCAGCGTTCATTTACCAACATTCCGGTGGTAATGAATTTCTAAACCAGATGAGCATTAAAAAATCGCATAATACTATCACCAAGTATATTAAGCATATTAACAATTTGTTTTCCGATAATATACAGGTTATTTCAACATTCTCCACCCAGTTTCAAAAAGTAATACATTTTAAACTAAAGAAAAGAGAACTGTGCGGTAAAAAATGAAAATCATGTTTGACAATAAAGGTATGTCTTTAGCTCTTAACGTCTCGTCGACTGCGATGTCATTAGAGACGGAGCAAGTTGCTTAGGCAAGCAAGAACAGGGTAGTGATTGGCCATAGCCCGTAGTAAGGAACCAACCCACATTCGCCTGGAGTTATTTAGAAAAATCATGGAAAATACCTGAATCAGCACTGCCGGACCGGTATTCGAACCCATGTCGTCCCGAATGCGAATCCGGGAGTTAACCACTGCGCCACCTCGCTCGGTCTCACAATAAAGATTTGCCGACTCGGTGTTCGGTTGAGCTATGCCACAAGTCAGCGAGCATGACCGTTCACGGCTAAGAGAGGATTGGAATGTTTCACTTGTTGGCGCTAGGTGCCCCCCTGAAGCTTCGATGACGAGTAGCCAGCAGGCGTCGGCCTATGGATGCCTAGGGATGTTGCGATACCACAAAAGTATCGATACTGGTATCGACAGAGGGATCGAAAGAATGGTATCGATTCTAATTTCGATACGAGTATCACAAGAATAGTATCGATACTGGTATCATATCAGTACCTGTAAATTGTTTTTTTAATTTATTTTGCCAGTCTTCTATTTTTCATAAAATATTTTTATATTTATATATTCTTGTTTATATTTGTAATGATCCAATACCTAGATCGTTCTCTCATTTCGAGGTCTCTTCAGAATTGATCATTTTTGATGTGAGAACATCGTACAATTCAGCCCCTTAAGTTCAGAAAGTGAGAATCACGAAATGTTGCTCTCGGGTCTGTGGCATTTACTCGTTGAGAATGAGCAGTAAATTAAATATAAACGAACGACAGTATAGGTCGGTCATTTGACTTCATGCTTCGGACACAAACTTATTTCTGACGTCATCAGACCGTTGTGAGAACCGCGCTGCGAACCTCTGATTTTGAGCGGTTTAGTATGCTTTAAGCCCTTGTCACACTGTCAAATTTAGCCTTCAACAAAATTTGAGGATAATATTAAGACCCTGTCACAATGCCAAGTTTACAACTTCAACTACATTTGACTATATTTAAATTGTTAGTAGTTTTAAAGTTTCTTGACGTCCATTTTTGTCGTGCACGATTAAGATTGGCAGAGACCGTCAAAGATCAAAGAAATTCAACTTTCTCAGACAAATATGGCAGTGTTTATGACGTTTCGATAACGTCACAACTGTCCAACATTATTTGACCAAAATTTACTGGAAGGAGTTTGACGGAGAAATTTGACAGTGTGACAGGGACTTAACATCGCTGTAGTGGCCAAATGACTATTCCGTTCGGAGAAATTCTGGTGTCTCTTTGTGCGTATAAAAAAAGTAAAACATAATCAAGAATTAGAAATAATAAACACACATAGTGACTTTCTAACCAATAATCATTTCCTTTGCAGATTACAAACGAATATAGTTACAAATTATGAGTGAGCGAAGAGATTTGCGCGTCTCTGAACAGCGAGATCTTGAGAGCCGATGAGGGTGATTAAGGTGAGTATGGAGCAGCGCCGAAATGAAAGACCAGGAGAAACGGGAGATACCCGAGAAAACCCGCCGACCAACGGTATCGTCCGGCACGATTCCCACATGCGAAAATCCAGTAGTCCGGCTGGGGATTGAGCCCGATTCACCTTGGTGGGAGGCGAGGAGGCTAACCACCCGGCCACCGCAGCCGTTACAAATTACGAGTTAGGTGAAAAGGGTACAAATTTTATTAACAACACGAATAGTGCTCGACAAGACAAATATAATACTGAAAGGATGACTCAGCTACCTCAATCCATTCCGGGGTTATATGGATAAGAAGTTGATAGTTCTATGCAGCAGCGAAATGCAGACGTAGATTATGTCATCACATGTTTTCTTCTCACCACCCAAGACTTTGTTACGTAAAAATACGGTGTAAACGACACAGTCCACGCCCCTTTTTTTTCTTTCATGTCTGATGTTTTCTTTGAAAAAATACAGAGTGCAGCACTTATTAGTATTATTTATATTTGGGCACCGTTCTAATTAGAGAACAGTAGAATACTGATTTGTGCTGCTTTTAAAATTATTATTTAATGGAGTAAAACACATTTTTATATTTTTGGAGAACTTTGATTGAAAGAATTCAAAATTAACTGCGGGCAGTAATTCCGCAAGAAAAGTATCCGTATCGAATAATTTACTGATATGATACTTGTAAAGTATTGAATTAAAAGTATCGATTCCAAAATACCCGGTATCGAAAGTAAAGTATCGATACAAGTATTATATCAGTAGCGTCGCAACATCCCGGATGCCGAACAGGACGGACGTGCTGGCGGTGTGCGCGCGGTAAATAAGGTCGTCCATTCGCGTATATATGTGTGTGTATCTGTGCGGTCAGCGCTATGCGGGTGCCTGGAAGGAGACGGCGGGCTTGCAGCCGTTGAAGAAGCGCAAGACGACTGCTGACGACGGCGACAGCTGCCTGCCGGCCGAGTCAGCAGTGCTGACTCAAGGATGCCCAAGTGAAACATGCGTGCATGGAAAGATTTTGTCACTCGTGCGCAATCTCAAACATACTGGGTTATGTTTTTTTTTGTAATTGAGTGACTTTGTGATTGAGTGGACTTTCTGATTTGAGTAACTTTGTGATTTATTGGTTCTAGTGATTGAGTGACTTTGTGAAGCACTTTGTTGCTTTATATTTCAAGTGTGAGTGAATGCCCAAACTGCGATAGCGAATGAAACGGAGTAGTGGATTCGTATCACTGAAGAGCCTGTCAAATGGCACGACAGTAAACCGGACAGACGCGCTGAGCTAGTTAAACTAGCTTCAACAATCTCAAAGGCGAGAGCAATTTATTCATTTGTGACCCCCTTTAGGGCGTAGCAGGGCTAAAGGAAGGCAAGGAGAAGGGCGCACGCCATTTAAAAAAATCAAGAAAGCATGGATACAAAAATTCCAAAATCAATACAAATATATTGAAGCCCATCTATACATTATCACCAAGAACAACAACTTAGCAACTTGATTTGAAAAATATAAGTGACATCTGTAAATTTCTTTTGCTTGCTACCAATCGGAGAACTAGGGGAAGGAGAGAACACACATGCACTGGAACAAACAGAAAAACAACAACATTAATGTATCCTGAAAAATCACTCAACCTTAATAAACACTTGTGAAATCCCACTAATAAAGGTAAAATGACTCCCTGAGTAAAGCAAACACCATTACTACTTTAAGAGTAAAGTACGCCTGATTATTCACTAAAACGTACAACATGGAATACTAATTTCAAGAATACCAATGGGAAGGACCAAAAACCCTCATTACACTTAACCATGAGCATAAAGGCACGTCGTAAAATACCCACTAAACTCCTTGGCATTAAAATTCTTTTCGCAAATGTTAGTCCAGGAGACCATTCCTACAGCTCGCCAAAAAAGGAATAATCCACCTTTTACAAACATTCCCAAAATTCACACAATCAAAACAGTGAAGAAACACTTCCCTACAAAAATACATATTCACAACAATCGCTAATAAAAAAAATAAAAAATATAAAAAAAACCTCTACCCCCAGCATTACAACAACTACGTTCATTGCAATACTTAACTTGAGTAGTACTCATATTACCCGAAAACGCGTCTAGTATGCTGAAGCCCCGAAGTACGAAGTGGTATAGACATGATTTATCGTCGGACAGCCCGCGAAACTCGAAGAGGAACACTGCACACTTGCTCGGACTGGGGACGAACATTCATACACGAAAACGCGGCTCGGGAAGGTTAAGGGGGTGGCGGGAATAGCGGAGAGGCGTATGGAAGGTGCCAGAGTGTGCGAGGCTGAACTCGTTGCCAGTAGTAGCCGCACCAGGAGCGCAGCGCGCCTCTCTTCAGTATAGCTCAGCGCTTGAAAGCGTTCAAACGTGCGCCACCCCGAGAGAAGTGGGTTGGGGGGGGGGGGAGTGAAGAAAAACAAAGTATGTCACTTTATCCCCTTTTCCCCACTAGATTTCCCTAATTTCCCTTCCGTCACCGGCGGCCATTTTGACAGCCAGTGCCGGCCGCCATCGTTTGTGTCCTGATGTGGATAGTCCAGGGCCGATCCCGCATCATGTCACTTGACTCATTGTGGAGGTGGAAGAGATATTCCATGACAGCACTCAGGATCGCCATCTTAGATCACGAGCACCACTGACTAACAATATGGCTGACAATTGTCGACGAGCTGAGGATGTTGACAATTTCGGCGGCCAGCGTCGGCGGCAGCGGTAGGGCATCGAGGCATCGCGAATGATAGGATCTCGTGTAACACTGATGCCTGTGGACACTGATGCCCGCGGGGTCAAATATGGCTCATGCTAACTTATAAGCATAGTTGGCTGTAATTTCCGAACCATTTGAGTTATAGTTGTCAAATTCAAAACATAGGCAACAATCATGACTGTCAAGTCACTTGCCTCTTCAAATAGTAACCCCTCTTCAAACAAAATAATAGTTTATTAATCTGGGCTACCAACTACAGACATTGCAAATAACCAAGCAGACATGCTAACAAAGTTCATTAACGTCATGTAGTTCTATAAACACACCATCCCCATAATAGCAGCATTTAATCGTACTCTAGAAAATTGTAGGCATCACACATTTCACCAACTGGTGTGATGATAATAAATCGTCCAGGCAAGACAGTCTTTTGGCAGGAAATGAGTACTCACATAAAATAGCTTGAGTTTGCTAATTAACACGCGTGTCAGACTTGAAGCAGGGCTTCACATTGAATCTTTTAATGGGCAATGAAACTGACTGGACACAAGACAAGAAACCTAGCAAATCGATCATTGATTAGATGACAGTGGCTTACCCATTAATTCATGGACAGCCTGCTGAGGAAATATGCAAAATAGTATATGAGTACTATGAAGAAAATACGGAACATGCAGCAGGCCTGGGAATTGGAGGAGCTCTGGGCGACATGAAGTTGTTCTCGGCCGAGGCGGACACCCTCTTTGGTAGACTCTTAGATTATTGCACTTTGGAAAAAAAAAAAAAAAAAAAGTAAACAAGGATGAAGCGAATTACATACTTCCAAAAGTTTTCTAGCTAAAGTCTTACTACCACACTATGACACAAAGAAATGCTTTTCTTCTTGGTTATGCCAAAGGATTGGTGTACAGTGTGAAACAAGGAATGAGTCCAGAGGTGGTAATGGAGAAAACAGAAACACTTAAATCATACTTCGCTCAAATAACGAAGGTGGTTAAGAAACTTGCACAAGAGCTAAAACCACCTAAGAAAATTACCCTGACATACACAGAAAAGTACGGTCAAACAAGCGAAGAGACAAGAAGACGATCCAAGAGAAGGTAAATCCTGTTGAAGAAGGATGGAAAGTGAATAACTTTAGAAGAGTATGTGGGGTAGGTGTTCTCATCGAAGCAGGTGATGAAGCCACCATAAATAAAATCAAGACAAGCGACAAGCTGAAAAATTTGGGACTTCGGCTTCATGAACCAAAGAAAAAAGGACCCAAGGTAAAACGACATTCCAAGGAAAGAGGATAATGAAGAATTACTGACAAAGGTGTGGAAAAGAAATCTTGAATACAAGGGTATAAAGAGCGAGGAATTCCTGAAGGGAGCATCAGTCCGACTAAGAACTGAAATAAATAAATAAACAATGAATGTGGTGATAGAATTGCACAGAAAGTACAGAAATCTTCCTAATGGCACAAGAAACTGTGTTTATTAAATATGTGGCATGTAAGGTGAGAGACTTTCTGGTTCCACTCAGATGCTACAAATGTCAACAATACGGGAATCGAAGTAAATACTGTAAAGGACAAGAAAGATGTTCTACCTGCGTTCAGGAAGGACATAAGTATTTTTAAAATGATAAATGCAAAGGTAACAAAGAAATTTCTGCCTGTGCAAATTGTTTAAAGGATAATAATGAACATAAACCACAAAGTTGATTCGAAAAAGTGTCCACATTATGAACGAGCATTTACTGCGGAGCTGGAAAGGATCTATTATGGCGAAGCATGAATCAGCAAAGATCTAAAATCACTATTGGGCAGATAAACCTGCAAAGATCTGCAGTGGCTACAACAGAAATAGCGACCATGGCTAGAGAAGGAGACATTGACATAGTCCTAATGCAAGAGCAATACGTCCTACACAGGTTACCTGGGGCAATTTTCTCAATAAGTGACAGTCCAATGGCAGCTATATGGATTAAATCTGAAACTCTAAGTACTATAACTATGGCTACTATGTCAAACAGCCATCATTTCTGTATTCAAATTAGAATGGGACAACAGAATGTCTACTTGGCCAGTTCCTACTTCCAGTACTCGGATGAACTTCGAGTACATCTGGAGAAGTGGGACGAAAATATAAGAGTTCTTGGAAGGGTACGACTTTAAATAGGGGCTGAAGTTAATGCCAAGTCGGAAATGTGGCACTCGCCTGTGACAGACGAAAAAGGCTTGGCACTCGATCGCTATTTATTGGCGAACGATCTCCATGTCATGAACGTACCAGGGACCCTTCCAACATATGTGCCCCCTACTCATGATTCTGAATCCTACCTGGATGTGACGGTTGTAACTAGAAAGGCGCCCAGACTGGTTACAAATTGGATTGTCATGGAAGACTCGACCAGTAATCATAGGCTAATTATTTATGAGTTGAATATGACAACAGGAAAACATGCTGAAGATATAATTGGTCGAATAAGGTTTATTCACCGAGGGGCAGACTGGAAGAGGTTTGACGAATTGCTGATGAATAAACTTCATCTGTTTGTTTCCTCTCCCTGTGTTTCCAACTCGTCGCGCCAGCCGAGAGCTAGCCATTCCCCATACCGACTATCTGGAGTATTTTGCGGTGACGTTTGTTATTCAAACTATACAGAACTGAACTCTTGCACGCCCCACTCCAAGGTGATAAACAACGACGTGTGGTGTTTCGTGCACTCATTGCCGAAAAGGAAATGTAAGATGACATTTTTCTTTCACGCTTAGTGTTCAGTGACGAGGCCACGTTTCATCTCAGTGGTACTGTGTATAGCCTCAACGTACGGATTTGGCGATCACAGTAGCCGTATGCAGTAGTCGAGCATGAAGATACTCCTCTAAAGTGAATGAGTTCTGCGTCGTTTCCCGAGAAAACGTTTATGGTCCGTTCTTTTTTTTCCTGACGATTCTGTCACGGGACTCTCATGCCTGCAAATGAGAACTGACTTTTCCTGCAGTTACAGGCAGATTCAGCTGATTTCAATTTTCAGCAGGACCTTCCTGAACAAAGAGCTTCCGCACCGATGAATTTGCCGTCAGAAACCTACTGATTTGGCATTATACCGCAGGCCGCCAAGGTCGTTCGATCTCACTGTCTGTGATTTTTTGTTTCGTGTGAGGGTTTCTGAAGATTCAGTTTATGTACCGCCCTTTCCTACAACAATGGGTGAACTTCAAAGCCACATAACAACAACAGTGGCCACAGTAACAGCAGACATGCTTGCTGAAGAATGGGACAAGTTTGAGTATCCTTTAAAGTATGTTGCACATCTGCAGGGAGCCATACTGAGCTTTTGTGATAATTGTAGCCAAAATGTTACTGTCAGACATGTATTTCTCTCTTTACCTTATGATTCTATGTTCCTTAGTTTGAAAGATATAGCCTTTTGAAATTGGATGATTCTTTTTAAAACATCCTGAATTTAAAGTATAAATATATTTGCGACTTACTTTTTAAGCCCTACCAGAAGGATTAACACCAAAGTACTGGTACACAGTTGGTAACATAGCTAATCGTGCAATACTAGTATAACAAGCTATGTTTGGAGTTAGGTTATTTGAAATTATTAGATTCCATTCATTCAAAAAAATTGTGAAAGAAAAATTTTTCTAGGCGAGTAATGTAACATTTTTTTCTTGTGTGCATTGCTTTGCTATTAACTAACTTAGGTAGTTGTAAACCTAGAACCATTTTCCTCAAGGACCATGGACCATGTAATTCTTTATATTCAGCAAATATGAAAGCTCACGAACGGAACGTTGTCGAAAACTTGTGAAGAGTGTTGAAGACTGGTCTAATTAACAGTCTTCCTACAATAGATTAACTTTCATGTTGGGATTGTTTAGGGAGTGACAACGGAACAAAAGTGAGGAGCGCACGCACAATAGCGCGACCCACCCCTCCGACGCAACGTTTCGACTGGAACTGTACTGTAGGAAGTCACCGTGATGCCTCTTGCTAATGACGCTGTTAACGGCAGCGCACAGCTAGGAGGGAACTTTACTTTAGAGCAACTCCTATAGTACAGTCACAGCATATACAAAACAAGGCACACTGTTATAAATTGCCTTTTTAGTCGATTTACACATGACAGCCTATGACCTTATGGGATGTTATTCATTATGGGAGCTATTAACTTATGATGGTAGAGCACTGTGGGGTAAATTAATATAAAAATCTGTCTGGTTAATATCTAGGTTTATACTGTAACATCTGGACATTACAATATATGATACACTCAAAGGTCAAGGGCACATTGTTATTGCAAATACGTTAACTAATTACGGCGGTCTGCACAGCAAGCTCCTGGGGTCGTTCCTCTCGGCCGGCGTCACGTGGAGAAAGACGCCTTCCGCCACTCAGTATTGCCCTTATATCTATGTCGCATGGTGCAATCTGGCTTGATTCCCTGGCTCGTAGAGGGGGTTCCCACTTACCGGAGTTTGGCGATGTGGTCCCCGATTGCGGCAACTGCTGTCCTGGTTTCTGCTTAAGTGAGAGGGCGTGTTCATGCGGGGATTCTCCTTAAGAAGTGTTCACGCCATCGTTACAATATCTATTGCTATAAAACAGTCAAACCCAGAAGAAGAGACCAAGCGAGGCGGCACAGTGGTAGCACACTGGACTCACATTCGGGGGACACAGGTTCAATTCCCTGTCTGGCCATCCTGATTTCGATTTTCCATTTCTTCCCGAAATCACTCCAGATGAATGCTGGAAAGGTTCCTTAATACACGCCACAGCCGATTCCTTCTCCGTTCCTACTTCCCTGAGCAACTGCTCCGTCTCTAATGACATAGCTGTCGACGAGATTTGAAGCCCTACTACTTACCTATCTACCGACCCAGAAGGAATCATCGAAATGGAAACAAATTTGGCACGTGTAACAATAGTGATAAAACAAGTAATTACAACATCAATAAAAGTGTACTTTATTCGGACTAAATTGTACGTGCTCCCTCATATTACTACTGTTCTAGGCATAGTCATGCAGTTTGGTCACAATGGTTCGGGGGGCATGCAACACTTAAGAACGACCACTTTGCCCAGCTCTGGCCAACCAATCGTCCTTTCTGAAACTCTAAAACGTTCATACATATGTTAAATGCGTCACGGATGCAAGCTAGCTACTCACTAACTTTCACTCCACGCACACGCTGATTACATTGCATACTTCTCCGTCCTACGGTTTTCACGCTACCACAGATTTAGCGATGTTATCATCCCCTAGTAACAGTTCTATGTGGCCAGTTGCAAACTTAAATCCGTGGCAAGCGAGGTGGCGCAGTGGTAAGAATACTGGAGTCACATTCGTGAAGACCTGGGTTCAATTCTCACCCCGGCCGTCCTGATTTCAGTCTCCAGGGTGTTTCTAAATCCCTCCAGGCGAATACTGGAATTGTTACTGATACAGGTCATAGCCGATCCCTTCCCCATCTCGGAATGTCTAGCGTTCCCTTGCTACGGTCTTCTTGACTTTCGGAGGTACTCAGGACACTAAATAAATATCACCCAGCTTTGGTTTGTACACCAACTTTCGTTTATTAGGACTTCGTATTGAATGCGGTTATTTTTATGACAATGAGTGTATTAACAAATGTACAGAGGTCCCAAGTGTACGTAAAATACACACATGGTACAATATTATTTATTTTAATTGGCAAGCATTTATTTCGTTTCGTTAGTAACATTTTTGATGTTTCTTTTAGATTTTTTCCTCCTTCTGCATACTACCGTTTACGCTGGCTTTCTACTTCGTTTTGAAAATTGAATAATACGCATTTTTCGCGTACTGCTTCTGGGGTGCGTATTTCGCCGCACGTTTAGGTAGAAGACGGTTGAAGGCAGTGGAATCTCTCAATCATAGTGACTTCAAAATTCCTTTGGTATTTAGTAGAGATTGCAATTCTTATTGATATTAATGTTTGTGTTGCCGCCATTTACCCTTCTCGCCCCGTGAGAGTGACGTCTTAGAGATCAATGAAGACTTTTGCTTAAAGGCTGTTCACGGTAAACTGAGCACTTTGAAAGCCCTGCTTAAGAACTACTTGTATGCACGTTGTGTATTCCTCCATCATATGTAAAATTAACGTTTTCATGGACCTGATCACTTAAATCATGCGTCTTACATGTGAAACTATTAAATTATTTAAAAAAAATTAATATACTACAAATTTGCTAGTCCTTACAGTTAAACAGTAAATTAAAATTTATTACCTCAGTATTTGCAAATGTTTATCTAATAGTTAATTCAATACTCAGGTAGAAGACGAGTCTCCCGCCGTCGTTACAAACTTTACCGGGTGCATAGCAGTCAGTTTACCTGTTAAAATTCATTTATTAGGAAAATTGAATTTTTAGAAGGCTGATTTGAAAAGTGCTCAATTAGCCGTGAACAACCTTTGCATGCTATAGCTCAAATGTTTTGCCGCCAAAGCCAATACAAAGTAACACGATGAGTAAGTATCCCGTTATGTCTGTTTTGCTTCGCAGGAAACAGCAGGGCGTTTTGGAATCTGTGGCAGTCTTAAAGCACGTCCGGTCGTTGTTTAAATACGCTACAGAATAAAAGCGAACACCTTCAAGTTGAAATTATGCTGAAAATTCAGCATGTCATGCAATTGTACCACTATCAATAATATACTATTTAGGTTGAAATTGGTCCTCACGTCGTGAATTGCCGACGATAGTAACGTTCGCGGGTCGTCCTTTCTAACATTTTTGCAAGACTTTTTCTGCCCCCTAACGCCCCCCTAATGCCCCTAATCACTCCAGGCGAATACTGGAATTGTTCCTGATACAGGTCATAGCCGATCCCTTCCCCATCCCCTAACCTTTATGCCGCTCTTGCTTTGTAGCAATTCTTCTTGAGTGCGGGGGAAAAAGGCGCTTCGAAAAATGAGGCATATGATGAATGGTCTTCCCTTTATTGAGAAAAAAAAAACGTTTTCAGGCTCGTGTAACAAGACTCTCAATCTTGATGTCTTTCGGAGTTTTTAAAGCCACAAAAACGGCCCCAGATTTATTTACAACACAAACCATGTCCTGACAATATACGACCAGAAATCGCTACACTCCATTTCACAATCTGCATACGGTTCGTAATAACTGTCATGCAATTATCAAAATTATATTGAAATTTTAACGATGAAAACTATTGTTAGGCGTGCGAGTGAGTCTGGGGCGTAAGTTTGAATACACTGTAAAATTTCCATAAATTAAGATATAGTTTGAGCATAAAAGTGCAGCTAATACATGGAAACGATTCCTGTAATTTGTAAACATGGAAACGTTTTATGTAGTCATAAAATTTGTAACCTAACTATCTTCGGGTTTAGGGACGATTATTTCCGAGAAAATACGAATAGTTATTTGCAGCGTTGTAAATGATACAGACCTCCCTTGTAGCGTAGATATATCATTCGTGCCACAATGACAACACCACTTCAAGCTTTTAAGAAACGGAAAAACTGTGTTTTTGTGTATCGTACAAATTTACATATACAGAATAAATATAAAACCAATAGAAAATATTATACGCAGGTTTATGACGAAAAAATTCAAGACTAACGGTTTACAGTAATTTTTCAAGGCAGTATACGCCTTTCACTGTGCAATAAATCACTACTTTGTTGTAAATGTTAAATGGCGTATTTAATAAGTATGTATAACATGTAGTTGAAAACAGATATGCAACCACAGTAAACCTTGCTCTCACTAAATTAATCAGAGGAAATAAAAAGGTTTACCACTTTTATTATGCACTACTTCTCATGACGGGAAACAAATTTCTGTTTTAATGACCGGCTAGTAACAGTTGTGTCAAAATTAACAAAATAAACGGCTACCTTGTGTTGTTACCCCAAACCCCACAGTTTCTGAGAAATGATTGATTTACACGCGACACAAATATTTCACGCACAACAATCCATATTACATGCTCACGGACGTATAATGTGTTTGTTTCCATTATTTACTCAACGTTCGCAAGTCTTTGCTCACAGAAAAGGCAAATGGGCAAAAAAGTTCCATCTAAAATTGGTTTAGAGTAGTTTTAAAATCATTCTCATCAGTACTTTCACCGGAATAATACCGCCCTTAGAAACCATCCCTCCTTATAAGCTCGACCGTTGTGTGGTTCAAAATTATATGGTATTGATAAACTTTCTTTAAATGTATTATCTTAAGCACACATTTCACCAAATATAATAATCAAATTTTTTTATTAATTTATACGTAAGGATCAATAATCTTAGTTTTCATGACGCAATCTTAATAAGATTTGAGCGGCTCTTAACAAAGAGGTCTTGAGAGCAGATGAGGGTGATTGAGGTGATTATGGAGCAGCGCCGGAATAAAATGACGGGGGAAACGGGAGATCACCGAGAAAACCCGCCGACCAGCGCCATCGTCCGGCACGATTCCCACTTTCGAAAATCTGGGCGTGTACCGACCGGGGATTGAACACGGTTCGCCTTGGTGGGAGGCGAGCAGGCTAACCGCTCAGCCACCGCGGTCCCTGAAAATTAGAAATTACTGCAAAGGGATAACGCACCGTATTCGTGAACACTCAATTAAAAACATTTTACACAATAACTATTCCTTACTAGGCGTTACAAACACACATGCTGCCTCTATTTTATCCGTATTGTTTATTAATGAAATATTATAACATTTAGATAGAATATAAGTAAAAGTTTAATTTAACTAAAAACAAAATTATGTTATGTTGGCAGAAAAATATAACGCCTGTGATAAATGACGTATTTAGGAAACAGCCAAACACGCCATACGTGGGATGATTTTCAAAGGTTCGTTTCAAAAAGTGCAAAGATACTACGAATAGACTTTTACAGACGTTCAATGTCCCATTTTAAATACATTTTCTTATAGTCACTATAAACTAGTTGTCCAGCTCTAACATAGTAGTCACTTTAGGAATCACATACAAATCACTTCGGACAACATGTCGTGTATGTTTCAGGTTATTTTCTTGACGAACCTGCAGTCATTCGGAATCGGTAGAATTCTTAGGTATTCCACACATAAAAAGTAAATAAATCGGAATCTATTTCTCTGATTTAACTGTCTGAAACTTTGTGGTTTTATATATTGGTGATTAACAAATGCTAAATAATGTACACTAATGAAACATCGTAATCAAGGAAACAAGCAAATTGTGTCACGAGATGCATCTCAAAGGCGACTTGACAAACTGGGACCTGCCAGCTTAGCTAAATTCAACATAAAGGGTTCGGTTCATAGCAAGTGAGAATCCGGGCGTCCCAGTAGACCACTGTCATAAAAGGCATTCGAAATCACATCTTACTTTTGTGTTCTTTACACAAGGGTCAAAATTTTGGGCGGTCAGATTTGCGACATGGTCGGGATTGTTCCAAACGATTTTTTAATACGTTGTTTAAATTTATCCGCGACAGCAATAAGAGATTAAATTAAAGGTAGGCGTTGGCCTCGTAACAGTTGGGGTACTGTTTCTTTATCATATTACATGTTTCTCTTTCACTCGGTAAGCTACGAAGAGACAGCTCGTCAAAATTAACACCAAATACAGAAGGGTCACATATTCCTACGTACAGTATATACCCACAATATTCTACGCGATCGATGTTATAGGTTGTTCACTGTAAAATGAGCACTCTTAAAAACCCTGCTTAATATCTACTCGTATACATGTTGCGTGTTATTCCGCCTTATGTAAAATTAACATTGCCATGAGCCTCATAACTTTATTCATGCGTCGGTCAAGTGAAACTTTGTGAAATTATTAGAAAAGGAACCTACCATAGGAATCTGCTAATATTTACACTTCGATGCATAAAAGCATGCAGAATGCGAGAGAAATAATTTAAGTTATTACAAATTGTGGTTACCTAACACTTTTTGTTCGACGTTAAACTACTTTCCCCTGCATCGTTACCAACTTTAGTGGACACATGTCACTCATTGCGCCCGTTAAAATATATGCAGTTACAGGGGCAGTGACTTTTTTATAAGGTTGATTTCAAAAGTGCTCACTTTATCGTGAACAGCCTTTAGCTTTAATCTTTACTTCAAAGTGCCTTTCGACAAAAAAAAATACTTCTCATTCGAAATACCGTGAATATCGCTCGCATTGTGTTCACGCAAACGAAGCTCACTGCTCAAAAGAATTTCAGCGAATGATGTTGGGGGGGGGGGGGAGGAGATTTGCATATGTCTCGCAGTGGCGTGCCCGTGTATCGATTGGGCAATCTCCTTTCTTAAAAAGATTTCTGCCGAAAATGGAGGTTGGCGTGTCCGGTTTCGTGTCCCGCACGAGGAGAAAAAAGCTCTTATCGAATCTTCTGCCCGGCAGCTCCTGATCTGTTCTCGCAGGAGCCTTAAGCCCTTCCGTCTCACTTGGCCCCGGTACAGGGTGCGCTGCGCGGGCTCTGATAAAAAGGACCCGCAGTGGTTTGAAGGGTAAAGGGAGGGGGGCGTGGTCCCAGGAGGGATTGACCTTCTCGGGTTTCCTTCCTAACCCCTTCCCCCGCTCCAATAACGTGAATTTGAGGCTGGTGATAGACGGAGAGGGGGAGGGGATGGGGGCAACGAAGGACTCTTTGAAGTGGCGTCCAGGTCCGTCATATCGCGCGGTCGGTTTCACGGTAAGGTCCCGCCGCTTTGCCGCGGTCGCCCCGCGGAGCACGGGACTTGATGATCGCTATCCACGCAGCTCTACGTCATCGGCCATGATCGGTCGAGGGTCTGCGGCTGAATATCGGATCTCAAACGCGTCTGCTTTCTTCGGTACAGACCGGTGGTTCTCGGCTGGCTTCACGTTCACATCAGCTTGGCACGTTCGCCTTATGTTCGCTGGGACCAAGTTAATGAAATATAAAACGCTCCAAGCCTGCAGGCCCTCCGGATCATATTTCGCTTATATTTCTTAAATACTAATTAATTAATACATTTTTTAGTATTCAAAATTCTACAAACAATTATTTCTCTTAATTGACATCTTCCCATATAATTAAAATTTTATACATTAATAGAATACAAATTGCCATACAAATTGGCAAAGAAAATAAATTTAAAACCACTGTAGGGGTTTACTCAGCTCACAAAAGAACCAATAAAAACGGAGAAAGATTAATCAACTTCTGCGACACCTTCGATTTAAAATTAATGTCAACCCATTTAATGTCAACCCATTTCCTGGCACTTCCACAAAAGAAAAAAAATTGGAGATCCCCAAATTGCCATTTAGGAGAATTTCAATTAGACCATGTGACCATTTCCAAGAAAAGTAAAAAAAAAAAAAAAAATTATGAACGTTAAAATCAAAAAAGGAGTCATTGACTCCGATCACCACATGTCTCTAATCATAGTAAAATTTCAACCCAATGGATCCAAACTCAGAATAAGTAGAAATGCACGAATCAACCCTGAATTTCTGCAACAAAACTCTAACACTTTTCTTGCCAATATCTGCAACCAACATCCTTCCAACTGGCTTGAACTTAAATACACACTATTGAAAGCTGCTCAAAGCATCGGTTCACCTCCGAGAAAACGCAAACACAGATGGTGGAATGAAACCTACGACAAAGCCATAGAACTTAGAATTAAAACCTAGCAAAATTGGAATCCCCATAAAACCACACACAATTGGCAAGAATTCATTAAAATGCAGAAACAAACTTCAAAAACCATTAAACCCAAAAAAAATGCACTTATGATAAAAATAAACTAGCAGAAATATATCAAGATTTCGAGAAAAAGAACACAAGGATTTTCTACAGAACATTCAAAGAAGAATTGTTAAATAATCTGGCACCTAGTCTCTGTTTCAAACGTCCGGATGGGGCTCTGGAAACAAATAACGAGGAAAATTGTAAGCTCCTAGCAAATTATTTCAAAGACCTTCTAAATTGTGAACACCCCAAAGAACAACTCACCTTTGAAAAATCCGTTCCAAATCCAGATTCAGAACCTCCCACATTACAAGAAGTCGAAGAAATAATCCGTGAACTCAAAAATAACAAAGCCCCGGGGGAAGATCGTATAATTGCCGAAATGTGGAAAATAGGTGGTAAGAGTCTTGCTCTTTAATTTATGCAATTATTGAAGATATCTGGATCAAGGAAAAAATCCCTGAAGACTCGAAATGTGCACTAATCCACCCACTACACAAGAAAGGGCATAAAACCGACATTAATAAATACAGAGGGGTTTCCTTGCTGCCGATTACCTACAAAGTTCTATCCAAAGCCCTTCTCACGAGACTTGAAACACAAACAGATCATCTTATTGGTGAATATCAGGTATGGTTTAGAAAAGGCAGGTCATATGCGGAACAAATTCTAAATCTCAAAACTGTCTTACAAATCCGTAAAAGCAGACAAACAGTGATCACCTTAGTAGACTTCAAAAAAGCATACGACTCTATAGACAGGAGAAAACACTTTTCAATTTTCAATATGCTAGAAGAATTCAAAGTAGACAGAAAAATTAGAGAACTAATCAAACAGACATTAACGGAAACTACGTCAAAAATTAGGTTCTTAGGCGAAATGTCTGAACCGTTTGAAGTCAAAACAGGAGTCCGACAAAGAGATGGACTGTCGACCATCTTGTTCAATCTTGTTCTGGAAAAAGTAATCAAAACTTGGGAGAAAGAAGTAAAATGAATAACTATTGACATGCTACTCAAAAATAAACTTCACTTTCGATGTTTGGCCTTTACAGATGATCTAGCAATTCTCTCCAACAACAGCCAAGAAGCAATCTACTCCCTCGAAAAACTCCATGAAATTTCAGCTAAAACCAGACTCCAAATCTCATACGTTAAAACCGAATATATGGCAGGATCTTCTCGCTACCAAGATGGACAACCTACGAAAACTCGATTCGGCGAAGTTTCTTAAGTAACTAAATTCAGGTACCTAGGAGAAATCATTCAATCTTCAGGATTAAATCGCGAAGTAACCAACGAGAGAATATCTAAATTACAAAAAGGTTATAGAATCACCTGAAACAGATATAACAAAAAGTCAATATGCCGAAATGCAAAACTAAGACACTACAACACAGTAATCAAACCGGAGGCATTATACGCATCGGAAATTTTGATTATTGGGGCAGATCGCTACTTAAAGATGTCGAAAAGCAAGAAAGAAAAATTTTAAGGAAAATCTTTGGCTCAGTCTGTACAGGGGGAATCTGGATGAAAAGGAAATCTCATGAGCTCTATCAACATTCTAAGGAAATTTTAGACACTTCCAGAGAAATACAACTGAAATTCTACGGTCACATTGTCAGAATGAATAACAACAGACTGACCAGGAGAATTCTCAACCATGCCATCTCAATGGAAGTTAAGAACAATTGGCTGCTTGAAATCGAAAGAGACCTCCAGGAAATTGGAATCACAGTAAACATCATACAGGACAGATGCATATTCGGAACTCTGGTCAACATCCATCAATTTGCCAACAAACCGAATATTAGAAGAAAGAACACTTGGACAGTGGACCGTAGGAAGGACCTCAGTGAGAGGATGAAGAGATTTTGGGAAAAGAAGAAAGCAAACACATCTGCTAAATAAGTTCAATCGCGCTCCTCAGCTGGGCATAACGATAGAAGAAGAAGAAAACACATGCGTCATATAAATACTATTCGCGGTTTCTTTACACTTTTTTAATTAAAGCTTTGACAAAACACCCCATCTATGACGTGCTTGATTTTTTTCCCAAAATATGTAATATTTCACATGCGTTATACACTTGTATTAGCATAAAAGTACCATACTTTTTGTTTAAATTGAACTTTTACTTATATTTTATCTATAACATATTTATTTTATAATTCATATGAATAAAAATAGGGAGAAAAAAAGTATGTTGGTAATGCCTAGTAAGAAATAGTTCTTATGCATGATATTATTGCACTCGGTGCGCACTAATGCGGTGCGTGGACCAATTGGTGTACTTTGTCATACTTAGTTAATAATTGTTTGCACGAAGCGCAGGAAAATAATGAAAGTAGAAATTTAGTAGGGCTTCAAAAAAGTTGGGAGTAACAGTGAATGGATAATCATTAAAATTTTCTCTTCAAATAGGCCTGGGAACCCGATGGACAGTCAGTTATATTCAAGGATAGTGACTATTGGTCCATGATGATATTTTAACTATTCTCCTCATGACAATCTCTAATTGTGACACCCCCTCCCCCCTCCAACCAAGACCAAACGAAATTACTCTTGATGAAATATTAAAAATTTTAAAATATCATCGTTTCAGCGGGGAGCCACGTGGAAGCTGTCAACAGGGGACCCGCTCCGTCCCACCCCCTTTTGTTACGACATGACACTTTAGATTATAATGTAAAAATTCATATAGAATGTAATAATTTAAAGTTACAATTAAAAATTTCAATCTGAATTTAAATAGCGATGAAACATTACACGCACCAGATTACAACTACACAAAAATTACGCTGTTATTTATATTTTAGCTGTAGGCTAGGCCCCACAGTAATCTGTATTATCGAGCAAGTCATTTTAAACAAACTCTTGCCTCAACGAGTAGCCTTGTGGTCTTGTCTAGGATCTACATCGTTCGGTTATTTGCTTGTTGGCTATTATTTCTGAGTTCCGAGACCTCCAGAATGAGCCAAATAAGCTGCGACTATTTTTTACAGAAATAACGCATACACATATACATTTGAAATCTGGGCTGCCCTCAAGCTAAATCGGGATATCTGATCGATCTGCGACAATTACAATTTGTTTTTTTTTTCTTTTAGCCGCATATCACGGTAGTTTGTTATTCCTCCTGTCATACACACAAGGCAAATTGTAACTGTGTGTAGTGTGGAAGGGAGATTTCACTAGCAGTGGGTTGATGAAAATATGATTTTATCTTGGACCAAAATAATTGCCACCACTAACATTGAATGCCTGGCCTGTTTTTTTTTCTTTTACTTGCCTGGCTCCACAGGACAGTAAGGACTTTAACAGTAACGTGACACAATTTGAACCAGTTTTATAGAATGTTCACGGTAAAATGAGCACTTTTGTAAGCCCTGCTTAAGATCTACTTGTATGCACGTTGTGTATTTTTCTACCCTATGTAAAATTAACATTATCATGGGCCTCATCACTTTATTCATGCGTCTATTAGGTGAATCTATGAAATTATTGGAAAATAAAATATTTTACATATCTGGTAATTTTTATACTTCGATGCATAAAAAAATAGAAAGAGAAAGAAATAATTTACGTTATTACAAATGGGTTACCTAACGCTTTTTATTCGACGTTAAGATATGGAACTACTTTCCGTCAATCGTTACCAACTTTACTGAGCGCATGTCACTCAATACGCCCGTTAAAATATATGAAGTTAGCAGCAGTGACATTTTCTAAGGTTGATTTCAAAAGTTCTCACTTTATCGTGAACAGCCTTTACCAATAATGAAATTCTATGGAAACTCAATTGCAGCCTGTCTCAGTAGGCTGAAAACAACATGCATAAAACAATGGAAGAGCAGAATCGAAAAATGCCACTATCTACAGGAAATAAAATACTAACAGAGACTTGTGAAAAATGATTGGTAGTTAATTTGCGTGTTAAAACTTTGATTCCGACACCATAAAATGGAAGAGGATCTTTGCAAATATCATTTGAAAAATAATTACAAATGTTAAAGTTATCTTTTTTTGTATGGC
The DNA here is from genome assembly GCA_029891345.1 of Dryococelus australis. Lineage (NCBI taxonomy): Eukaryota > Metazoa > Arthropoda > Insecta > Phasmatodea > Phasmatidae > Dryococelus > Dryococelus australis. Next base: position 90,146,816 of record CM056995.1, on the reverse strand, counting down.
CGCAAGTTTAATGGTAGCTTAATGGTAGCCGCACTCGTGAAAGTATATCTCTATTTAAATTTTCAAAAATAGTTTATGTATTTAACTTTTTATTCGTGACTGTAAAAATTAAACTAAATTAAATTTAATGTATTTCTCAAACTAACTTAGACGGAAGAACGTTCAGAACTTGGCAGGGCTCCGTAGACAAATTAGTCAGAGCAACTTCAATATTTGGTGATCCAAGATGGCATTGTGTTTGTAAAATGTATTTTCAAAAAATTATTAATTAAAATTCCAAATGACATCGCTGTGGTCGAAATTCTCAGAATACTTAGCTGAAAATACTAAGTTGCAGCAACACCTTGTAGACTTCTCGTCTGCTGGTCCCGCTGGTCATTCGCCTTAATGTCTTGCCTTAGCGGTATCTCGCCTCACAAGGCTCTCGGGGCTGGGGTACGCTAATAAAGTACATACCGTATCACACGAAACATTGCGGTACCTCAAACTGGAATTTAATCAAAATCCCGCGTACGTAGTGCGTGCAGACTTAAATCTTGCAGTAATATGTAGCGCGTCTTCGCCCCGTCAGGTAGTCTGTGTAAAACGTTCATACTCGACCAATAATAATCAATAAATCAAATTATCTACCAGGCCGATGACCGACTAGGCCTCATCCTACCCGGCAGAAAACAAGATTGCTTGACGCCTCCAAAAGTACATAAATATCAACATTTTCATCCCTGGCTCTGTATTGATCAATGATGAGTGCAGCCCATCAGTGAAGAACTACCGACATCCTAAGGTGTCAGGTGGGGGAAGTACCCTTGGCTCCAGGACTAATGGGATGCTGTGATCAAAGGGACATACAAAGGTTGGAGAGGGTAAAGATTGAGTTTATAATGTACTTCCTCTGTGGAGCCTCTTATCTACAGCCTGCGCAGTCTGATTAAATGATAAATGCAAAGATATTGTGTACAATACTTTTCAGTGAATTTTGTTGTAATGTTTTAGGAGAAGCACGTTAAATATTTTATAGTATTGCATATCAATTTAAATGGTAGCCAGATTATTTTTACAATCATTTATTTAACTTCACTTGTTTGCATGTACGGTAGGCGTCATTGAGGTGTCTGTCCGGTGCCCACCGAGTCACTAGCAATCACGATGTATTTGGTGGACAAGTTGTCGATTACTGGTGGCGTGTAGAATTTCAGTGCCGGGGAAGTCCTCATTTACACATGGTTTTGTGGGCAAAAGACCATCTAAACTTTGAAACACAGGGAGTTCAAATTATCGATCGCGTGTGTGAATGTGAAATGCCATCTGAATATTCCGATCTGCGTGAGCTCGTTTTGAAATGTCTAATGCATCGACATCAACGCACGTGTAAGATGAATAATGGATATTCAGCATGCCGGTTAAACTTACCGCAAAAAGAGTGCACTCAAACTCGCTTGGTCGCAAGTGATACAGATGACGGACGGATCTGTGAATGTATAATTAATCTATGTATATAATTTAAAAAAATAGGTGAGAGAAAAAAGTGAAGAACTAATCAACTGTAAAAAAAATTTTAAAACCAAGCTTTTATTTATAAATAAAATAAAAAATATAAAAATAATGATAGGAGTAGTTACAGAATTTGTAGAACTTGTAATACGTGGTCGAACAGCCGAAATAAACTTTACTACAAATAAATATTATTGTATCAATTTATATTTAGGATATAAAAGCTTTGCGCGAATAGTCAATAGCCTTACGCAAGATATGAGCTTACTACACTTACGCAAATGAGGTATACGTTGTATATTGCGCCAAGCTTTTATATACTAAATATAAATTGGTACAAATATATGAATTTGTAGTAAAGTTTATTACGGCTGTTCGACCACGTCTTTCAAGTTCCCCAAATTATATAACACTTCTATGATTATTTTTACCTTTTTAGTTAATTTATCAATGAAAGCTTGGTTTTAAAAGTTTTTTACAGTTTGTTTTTATGTCTTTTGTTGGCAATGTTGACTGGAATTTCAGACGAAAAGAAATTTTTTAAGCCTTAATTACACGAAAGAATGTTATTGTTATTTACTCTTACACTTCTGCCAACTCGGGAAGGCTAATAAGGGGTCCAATGTATTTTTCGCCTTTTGTGTTTTGGTTTTGGAATTAACGCTTCCCATCCCTTCCCTTTCCCAGATTCCTGTGGGACGGTATCTTGCAAAGGTTGAGATGGGAAGTTGTTGTTAGTGATGATGTGCAATTAATCCGCCGCAATTTTATTAGCTAAATAATAGACCGAATTTAAAAGAAAGTGGGTTGGCTTGATGCACAGTGTGGTAGGTGCGGTGCAATTACAGCGAAACGACTTACTCTTCGGATATCACATGACAGGGATTCCCCTATAATTGCACGTGCCTACGTGCATGTCTACGGTTCTAAGGGAGAATACTAATAATTTCGCAGCCGTGGTGGCGTGGCCTACTGTGTCTGTCTTTATGCAAGACGTCTTCGTGAAGCCATTCAATTTTAATTTAAAATTTTATTGTATTTTTCTTAGGCGGTATCTTTCCCGGAGAATATCTTTTCCCTCTTTAATTTTTATTAAACCTTATTTTTCACTTTTGTATTAGATACATGTTTCGCAACACTTGTATGCATTTGTCAGTATTACTAAGCTACTGCCAAGAATAACAAATGGCATGGATTCAAATAATTTTATTTGCATAAAACATTTTATTTTATCTTTAAATGACCGTGTATCCCATAAGGAGCTTGAATTGGATAGCAACTAATCATCACATTAATAGTAATAATTTTTAGTTTTTTGCTTTCTAAGTTTTGTCTCTTCAGCTTTCTGCAAATTAAAAAACTAAGATACTTTATTTATAGAACATGTATAATTTACGAAGGGAGACACAATAAAGCTGCCTCTACCACATAGTATAACATAAAAATGTTAAGTTAAATAATAGTTTAAAACACTAAATTAGGGGAAGTACATTGGTTAAAATTAAGGCCTACACAATGGCGATAACAGTTTAACTAAGCACGTATATTAAAATCTGATAGAAATGAGTAAAGTATTGTAAAAATATATTTTTACGTAGAGATGATAAAAATAAAAACATAAAAAATGTTGGTAGCCTTGGCATTTTCAATAATTTCCACTTTGGTAATTTAACTCTTCTAGGATTTGTTACTGCCAACGTGTCTTCAGAACGTGTCAAATTATGGTCGACTTATAAAATAAATATAATTAAAATTTTCGTATTATTACTATTTCCCAAATAAATATTGTTAATTTCTGTGGTCCTTTCTTATTGCACAGTTTTATTTTTTGTTCCCACCGCAACAATATAGTTTTCATAATTAGCTCTTGGGACACGACACGTAGTATGCTTTGTGGTAAACCTGCGAATCAGCCGTTCCAGCGAACACGAGCCACAGCAGGAGCAGCAAGAACGTGTTAGCCCCTATAAAGTAGACGTCACACAAGACGCACACGCCGTGCCGCGAGGCAAGAGGAGCCAGGAGCAAGTGACGCGACAAACGAACTGGGGCGTGTTGCGTCTCGCTCGAACCACCCTCTAGACGTCATCACGCACCCCGCGGAGCAGACGGCTCCGAGCTGAGGTTAATTGCAGCTGATTTCGTGTCTGCAGTCTTACCAGGGGAGGATCCAGAAAGACACGACATTCCTCAGAACCCTCACTTCTACGTAAAACTTAACTGTCCGGTGAATGCTTTAAAAACTAAATAATATAATTGTTTAACCCGGTCAGGCACATTTGTCCACGATCGTGGATACGTTGTACATGAATGAAATTTATGAACGATACTGTACACAGTAAATCATCAGTACCCAGCCTTCCTTGTGGCTAAACAGGTTTGTGGAATTTCGTACAACTCTTTGACACGAATAGTTAATGCCAATATCCTCGAGTTCGTTGATTATTAGACAAGTGGTAAACATTAGTACAGCGCGTACCAAAAAATTTTGTGTTTGGAACACGTGAACTCAGAAATTAATGTGTGATCGTACGGGTTAAAATACTGTTCCGTGCGATTGATTTAATAGTATTTGCTAAAAGTATAATGAGACTGTGCCCTTCTCCCGTGCCACAAATCGAAAATCTATACCTTCACAGTAGGGCAGCGCCCCCCTCTAAAACCAACCGACAAAAACTAAAAGTCTAGTACTACTCGAGAATCTTGCAAATTACGTCGAATTCCACTAAATGTGTGGGATTTCAGTTCCACAGTGGAATTTTTCGGTAGAATTAATAATTGTGTGTGTGGATATTGCGTGGAGTATCCACCTCCAACTGAAATCTTACAAAAAAAAAAAACTACTTTCTCTAGCGAAATATGGCACTTTTCAATATCCGTTGAACTGGTCAAGTTTTATACCCATGCATTCTCAGAGCATTTTATCTGACAAACGTTTTCGCTCGTAAATCGTACAACGTTGCCGAAAAGCTCAAACTGTGTTCTCGAACACAGGCAAAATTAAATTATCAAAGAATTGGTAATGGCTGCAGAGATTAATTTTAAGTACCTGTAGCAAAATTTTTGTATTATAATTATGCATGATTATGTGCAATGTTGCTTTCTAAAGTTATGTGAGATATTGCGTGTAATTCACTCGTAAAGTCTGTGGATTTCGGGATGTTTGACCGCGAAATATCGCGCGGCAATATCGTTCGCTCGACTATGTGAGGCCGCGGTTAAGCGTGGTTCATGTAAACAACTCCTTCCATGATAATCCTGCTTCTATTCTCGACTGGTCACACCCAAAGTCTTGTTCGTAGAGAACGTGACGGGCATTGCTGCTTGTCGGTGAGTTTTCTCCGGGTACTTCCGCTACTACGGTCCGTGCATTCCTTCGCTGTTCCATCATTCTTAAGGGTGTCGGATACAAAAATAAATAACAATTTTATATTTGTACCAAACATTGTTCAGCGTGTACACAATGTATGTGATACCGTTTTCTTCAAATATAAACATTTTAGACTTTATATTTGTTTGAATAGCTTGACGTCAAATACAAAAATGTTACGTTTTTCTGCAGCCATGAAAACAAATACTAATTAATTGTTCGAATTTAAAAAATTATAAAGTAAACTAATACCATGGGCTGCCATGTGATACATTTGTATTGTAATCACCAAATAACAGGCGAAATATATAAAGAATGTTAAATAAAAAAATTTGCATATTTTTATTATTAAAAAAAATGCACGAACTGTTGTTCGGTGATTACATATATACCAAGCGTTAGCCCACCGCATTATTTTTTATTGTAAATGTATAATTTGTATCACTTAATTAAAGGCCGTTCACGATAAAGTGAGCACTTTAGAAATGAACCTTAGAAAAACGTCACTGCCCCTGCATGCAAATATTTTAATGGGGGCACTGAGTGACATTCCCTTAGTAAAGTTGGAAACGATGGATGGAAAGTAGTTCCACACTTTAACGTCGAATAAAAAGTGTTAGGTAGCCATTTGTTTTTTTATTGCATCGTAGTGTAAACATGAGCAGATTTGTAAAGTATTTGCTTTCTCAATAAGTTCACAGTTTCATTTAACCAACGCATGAATAAAGGGATGAGGGCCATGACAATGTAAATTTTTCATAAGGCAGAAGATTACACAACGTGTTTACAAGTAGATCTAAAGCAGGGCTTTCAAAAGTGCTCATTTTACCGTGAACAGCCTATAATAGCTGTTATTATGGCTGTAGTAATATAGAAAAATTTTGGTTTGACATCGAATTATTTAAAAAAATATCTTGTATAATTTTTTATTCGAGGAAAATAGCATCACATACAATGCGTACAAATAGTACAATGTTCGGTACAGTTATAAAATTAATGATTTATTGGTACGCAACAACTCAAGCCTGCCACATTTGTCCGGCGCTAACCTGGGCAGTCGTCAGGGGTAGGGGCAAAATTCCCAAGGATGGTTCAACCCGGCCGGGCCAGGATGCTCCGTGTGTGAGTGTCTCAAAGTGGCGGTATAGTGATCGAAAGGGCACGGGAGTCTCAGACATCTGTTCGGCTGCGGCCAACTGTCGTGTTAGTCATAGTTTACCGGCGGTGATCTGGCGTATCTCAATCCTCCTGTCCATTGTGGGGCCATCCCCATGAACTGACGTCTGGTGCATGGCTTCGTCAGAGAAGTGCAGGTTGAGTCCTTTAAAAGAGGCCCCGTGGGACGTGCATAACGGAGTTAGGGGTTGAGGAAATACAGTCCAGTGTGACAACAAAATACCTAGAGTAGGTGCTGGAAGTGACCGCCATTGACCTCGAGTACTCTATATGCTTTTGTGACACTGGTCTGTATTTCCTCATTCCCTCGCTCCATTACACACATTTCCCACGGGGCCTCTTTCAAGGTCTCACCCTGTATTATAATTAGCCCGTCACACTGTATAATTGTTCTGTCGAACTACTCCAATAACTTTTGTGGAAGAAAGTTGGAAAGTTGTAAAGTCACCGAAACATCGTAAACGCCGCCACTTTCGTCTGAAAAAGTTGGATGACTCCAGTTTCCATTAAACATTTTGTATATTAAATCCGTTATAAATTTTTTTGTATGTTTGACTAATTCAGCCAATCAGAATCGTGCTTATAGAATAAGAGTTATTTCCGAACCCGGTAAACTTTAAAATGGTGACCAAAAACCTAGAAACGAAACAAGTTTGGAGAGAAAATTTATATAATATCTATCAGGACATGAATGCTGTTGGAATTGTACATTGAATCAAAATTGTAAAAATTCAAAGACAATTATTTTCGTCGAAGGCAGAAAAGCATGATAAATAAATGCAAAATTTAGTTTAGAAGTAGAAATAAATCACAAAGATCTTAATACTCGTTCCTGCAATGGACTGCATGGTAAAATAGTAGCTTTATCTCTCTTTGAAAATTATATTTAACTAAATTTCTGGTTAGGTCAGCCAAATAAAATCTTTGACACTGTCACGAATTTTCACACACATTAAAAATGATTTGATCAAATTTGTTTGTTAGCGAAGTTTTGTGTATGTATTCGGTCTCCAAATTTGATTGTAAAATATATTTTAAGGACAAAATTTGACACTGTTACAGGGCTTTAAGGTTTAACTATTAGTAGAATGATTTGGAGAAGTCGAGCGCAAAGGACTCAGGAGTAGGCGCCAGGCGCCGGCCAGCCGCCATGTTGTGACTTCACCCAACCACCATGTTAGATCCAGGTGACCTTGAACTTCTACCGTGCAATCGACCGCATTCCCGAGACCTTGAGTGACATCGAACTAAAAAAAATTCTAAAAAATTCCAAAGAATTCCTAAAGATCCAAAACATTGTTAAAAAATACACGTAAAAATTTTATAAAAATTATTTAAAAATTATTATTAAAAATTTATTTAAAACATTATTATTAAATATTAATTTTAAAAATTTAAGTTTCTGGAGGATTCCACACCATGTACAGTAGGCGACTGACCAGCCATCAATGTTTCTCATTGGTTCATTAATCGGCAGGCCTCCACCCCCATCGCCAATACTTGTTCAATCGTATGCGCGCAAATTGTTTTTTTTTTTTTTATCGTTTGTCATTTGTTTTCATTTTCGACCCGTAGGTGGCACTATTTTCTCGTTTCGCCACCAGGCGAGCTGGTGATTTAATCACAAGGTGGCAGCCATATTTGCTTATGTTTTGAACTTAAAGGTGATGTTTTCAGTCAATTGCTCATTTTCGCTCGACCCCTCTGTCACCATACTACATCCACTGACCATTTATTTTTAGTATCGCCGACTAGAGCGAACTGATAACTCATGTTTCAAACACCGCAGATAATTTAGTCTCGGCAAGAGTGTTAAAAACCTGTACCGAATGGTAACGAGGTCATGTAAATCGTCATATTTAATTTTTGATCAATTTTTAATGTAAATATTTTTATATAAATATTTTTATATAAATCGGGTTTCTTAATAAATAAAACACAACATATTTTTTACACAAAATTTATTCAGTAAATTACGACATGAGTAAACACATATACAAGTGTACATTAATTGCAATCTTCAATGTTCACCGCTCGATGTCTGCATCGTCGACCCAGGAAATGTAGTGGGCTAGGAAACCCCAACACTTGACATACGACCGTCCATTACATCGTTTCAGCACTTTCTCGGCCAAATACACATGAGCAAACTTTGTAGACAGGATCTCCTCTGTGTAGAATCCGACATGGATGGGAATATTGTTCAGATCCTCGAGAAAGTAGGTCCTCGGAGCATAGTTGCGTATACGTCGCACACAAAAGAGTCCAGGGCTCAAATTTGCTGTAAATCCTTTATCGAAGATGCCTTTCTGTTTGAAGACACGAGCCAGATCTCCGACCTTGATTTTAGGCTTACGTGGGTCCCTCCTCTTCGGAATAGCATACACTGCTCGAAGCAAGGCGTCTTCCCTTGATGTCTTCGGGCTTCGTGCGTGTGGTCGAGTGTATTGTTAAGACATAATCGCGTACGAGTTTTGAGAATATATCCAACTACTTGCAGTTTCCATTCGCAGTGAAATGCCTCCACATCTTGCCCTTCAGAGTCCTGTTGAACCTCTTGATGATAGAAACTTTGAGATTGCTGTATGTGGAATAATGATTTATGTTATGTTTCTTCATCAAGAATTCCTTGCTCTGGTCGGTTTGTATATTAGTCGGGATGCGTCCTTCGTGCAATACATCCGACATGGCCTTAGTGACATCATGTGCATTCTTCGACTAACAGGCCTGGCCCAGGTGAATTTTCTGTATGCATCGATGATGGTCAACATGTATTTGTATCTCTTGTTTACCGGAGCATATGGTATCATATCCACGAGGTCGGCTTGAAATAGGTCGTTCATCCCACATATCACGACCTTCTGACAACAGTAGTTGCGTCTCGCAGATGTGCGCAGTTCGTTGGCGATTCCCAATAGACTCATTCTCTGTAGCCTCCCTCCTTCAGTACTTCGATGATTGAAATTATCTCGTCAGTGTGAGCGTAATTTCCAACCCTTTGTGAAGCGAGCAGTATAGTTGCAGCCTATCGACCAGCTCGTTCGAGTCGTCCCAGAATACTTAGTCGGTGTTCTTGTCGTCAGTATTGTTCAGACCTTCGCCTGTGCTAGGCCAATGAAGAGGTCTGCGAAAATGTCGATTTTTTTCATGTTCTTCGTCGTTATAAACACCTGTCTCAGGATTGTTATCTTGGTAAAGTGCATGCGTGAGTTCGAGCAATTTATTGTATTCCAATATATCGGATTCTGTAAACTCCCTGGGCTCCTTGCGAAATAGAAGTTCGTAAAGCCCGGAGGTTCCACGGTTTTTTTTTTTTTTTTTACCAACTGCTCGGATGATCCCACCCGTAGAAAACACGCATTTCATAAGCACTGAGGAACCATTCATCATTTTGCCTGTGTATGCCTTAGGTTGTATCATTATTGCGATATGTGTACGATTGTGGGTAGCGACGAACCAGAGTATTGGGTTTGAATACTCTCTTCCGTACCTATTTCTTGTGAGGCAAATCCGCTTCCGATCCATCGCCCCGATCTGTTTGTACATCATCACGTTTCCGCTTCTTCGTAGGCTCAGCAGTATCGTCATCTTCGGTCTTCACAACTATGGGTGCTCCATCGCTCTCAATGAGCACTCCGAGACGACGAGTAACGGGATTTAAAATTTCTTCAGTTATAAGGTCGCGTGAAATGTTGGCCCCCTTGGCCAGCAAATACTTCGAGCCAACAGACTGAATCGTCCGATGCAAGTAGCTAGCAATGTTCGACATCGCACTGAATAAAATTGTTACTGTTGCTTTCTTTTATAGGTTTAGTTTTTGGTCTCCGCCAAAATACTTTCGATCTAGCCCAGGCGTTCGCTGAAGGCATCCAAATATGTCCCTGCTATATATTTCAGTGTACTTTGTGAATTTTCTTGTGTCTTTGTGACATGTTAAATTACATTGTAAAATGGAGTGAGTGGACGGAAGAGTATTGATCGGCTCTTGACATCGAGGTCTTGAGAGCCGACGAGGCTGAAGTGGGGCGAATATGGAGCAGCTTTGGAATTCCAGGGCTGAGGAAACGGGAGATCCCCGAGAAAACCTGCCAGCCAGCGGCACCAACTGACACAACTCTCATGTACGAAAACCCAGGCGACCCTGTTGGGAAGCGAACCCGGTTCGCCCAGGTCTGAGGCTAGTACTCTAACCATGACACCACTGTGGCCACAAAGTACATTGTAAAATTTCATTAACGGAAGTTCTAATATATTTATTTCATTTAGAGTATTGGGGCATTTTAGCTAAAAGCTAGGGGGATTCCTTTATGCCTGGTTAGCAACATTGAATTAACGTTTTTTTCATTACCGTGTACTGCTATTTGTGGTTAAAGGTTTGTGAATAGAACAAATTTGTAATATTGTAAATTAATTGTATCCTCCCACCAAGGCTTAATAGCCGTTTGGAGGCACTCATAAAAAACAAGCAACCATGAAATATTTATAAAGTGAGGACTAAATGATACACGGAAATTACATATGGTCTCTTTGCCCCCCCCCCCCCTTATTTCTCACTCTCTCTCTCTTTCTCTCTCTCTCTCCTCTCTCTCTCTCTCTCTTTCGCCCTCTCTTATAAAAGTAATCCTCGCAAAATGAAGATATTTGTTTAAAAAAATTTCGTATAAAATATGCTTGGATGACTAATTATTTAGTGATACTGTTTCGATGGAATTCATCACGAACACACAGCATTTCGAAACATCAGTTCATTCGTTATTTGGACTGCTTTAAAACAAACAATTCTTATTAAATTCAATTTTAAATATTGTTGTGAAACTTATTTTTGCGATACGTTAGAAAATTCATTTAATCTATAATATTAAAAATCACATAAAATATTAAGCTTTTTATTGTTTATGTAGGCCTACTGGAGATAAATAATATCGGTTAATTCAAAATTCCGTATGTTTACACCACATTTATGTGTGTACAAATCTTTGTATGCATGTAAACTTTTCGCCCTAATTCTTCAAAAAATCTCCCAAAATTAATCTAAAATTATTGAGTTAATGGCCATAAATATCATACGTAATCTTGATCTTCTTTATGATAGACGAATTTTGCATGTGTTAGGAACAAACTAAAATGCATTTATATTACATGTAAGTGCATTATTTCCATCACCATAGTGAGTTTACAAGAAATTAACGATCCGATTAGTTCAAATGGAATTAACTGATAAAATTATTTTATTTCAGTGAATGTCTGCTTCAAATATATCAATTTTTGGTAGGTTCATGCAGTTCATAATTTGGATAACAATTTTCAAAGATGACCACAAAATTATTTAATACAAATATATGGCTTTAGATAGGATTCGTATTGGATGACTTCAATATATGCAGTCAAAGATAGGAACGTGTGTGAACTGCGCGTAAACCATCGGGCCTTGCAATTAATACGGGAAGTGGCAGCTTCCATACGCGTACGTTGAAGAAGACACGTATTACTTAGCTAACATTTCTGCGCTATTGGGCGGTGCGAATAATAAATTACCGACATGTTTTAAAGAGCACTAAATGTATGGCTCTCAACCAATCCTGGAATATCATAGACTATTTAGTTTTAAACCTATAGTAATAACACCGTTAATAAAAATAAATGGGAATCTTCTAGAAACATTATTTGCTTCAGAAGAATGAATATCAAGAGCCTATTTAAAGTTTAAATGGAAACCGTTAATAAAATAAATATAACTATTTTCCTGCTTTTAGGCAAAAAAAAAGGTAAAATTTAAAGCACCAAAATGCGATATATGCACAATATTATGGAAATGTATATACGGTACAGTCTGACATCTGAAAGTTAGTAAACTCGCCAGTAAATATCTAAGATCGAAACACGGCATTGTTATGCACACTAACGTCAGAGGTTTAGATATAGATTATCTTGTACCATTGACGATACCATTACTACATATTTTCTGAACAAACGTTGGCAAACGTGAATGTGTTAGAGTAATACGTTCGGAAGAATTATTATATCATTATAGCGTATTATTATTTCCAATAAAAATTGAAAATACAGATAAAATAGATTATTTAACTAAATATGTTCAGGACAGTTCGCGCATTACTTTGATCCGTTCTAAGCGGAAGGTTTATTTATCCAACTAGGGATCTGACCCGTCTTTGAAACCAGTCCACGGTTACCTCTCTATAACTTCTTTGTACATCACGTGCATGCATTATGGGGAAAAAAATTATGTATATCCGTCATAGTATTAAGTTGAATATATTGATAAACGCCGTATCTTGTTTATGTCAGTAGATTGTTTGTCTTGGAACATATCCGTAATCATCATACAGGAAAATTACCTTTAAACTACATTTGTAGGTTCGTGATTAACATATTTTTGTTGATTTGAGTTAATGTCTTAAATTGCAGTTAATGTTCACACGTTGTTTGTAGCAACTTTGCATATAAATAAGTTGAAAACTATAAACGGTTGCTACAGTTTTCTAGCGTAACAGCGTTTAGGAGATCTAGGAGATATTTGTTTACAAATATTACGTGGAACTTCAATTTATATTTAGATGTTGTACCCACGAACGCCTCGTCGTGTTGTCACGGATGCGAAACGAACCGCCGCCGACTGCAACGGAATTAAAAACATAACAAAATCGCTAGTCGCAGAAACGACGAATCGGCTAGTTCGGACAACATCGTAAAACAAAATACACGAAATGACGGAGTAACCAATCCGCAGCGCGGTAGGGCGTCGTGCCCATCAGGCATGCAGCATGAGCTCGGGTGAGTTCGTGCTAGGACCGCCGGAGGGGCGAATGAAGGGAAGGGGTCGGTTGAGGGTGTTATTTGTCGCACAGCCGTAAATCAGCGACGTGCGTAGGCGTGTGTGCGTGCTAGTGCGTGTGGGTGTGTGTTCGCGGGACTGTTGCGTTCTCTCCGGCGTGGCCCGCGAGTGACAAGTGGCGCTTGCGTTCGTCGCTCGTCGGCGCGTGGCATGGCGTGGCGGGTGAGTTACGAGACGCCAGGCGCCTGACTAGTCGACGAACGATAGCCGGTGTGGCGGTACAGCTTCCGGTCGCCGTTCGTGGCACGCCGCTGCACACGGACCCTAGCGTTGCGGCGGGGCAGAAGCACAAAGAGACCTCGACTTGCAACGAGGCACTCCTGACGGGACGCATTACCTCGCAGCTCAGCGCCGACGCGGCAAAATGGATTTCCATGCGCGTTAAGGTTGTACTGCCTATGGAGCACTGCACCTGACTCAACAATGTGAAGAACTCGTAAAATAATTAGTACGATCACCAAATAAATTGACATAAAAGTGTGATTTATGCTGTATATGAAAGAAGAATGTATATTATTTTGCAACATTATAGAAATTTTACTAAATTATACTTTTTAAATGTAAAAAATTAATCGATATGTAGAGTCCACTTTTTAACCAAACTTAAGCGCATTTCCGTTTTAGATGCTTCGGAAAGCAGAATTTACAAGAAAAACATCTTCAAGAAAGATCGTTATAATATTCTCTGCATTCAAGTGTAATAAAATAAAAGTAAAAATATATAATATGAATTTTATAATGAACTTTATTTACGTTAGTTTCAACCATAAATGTTTGTGACAAAGGGTCGCAAATGAAATCAATTATAAAAATAATTATTTCCCACATTATTATTAGTTTTCTTACACATAATCTTAGAAAGTATTATGACATTATTCCATGATGAAAATTTTCTTGTAAATTCTGCTTTCTGAAGCATTGTGAATGGAAATATGCTACAATTTTGGGAGGAGGAAAAAAAAAAAAAAAAAAAAAAAACCTATTTAAATCGGTTTTTTTTTTTAATTTAAAAAGTATATTTTATTAATATATGTTTGGATGTTGCAAAATATATACATTCTTATTTCATATATAGCATAACTCGCACTTTTCTGACAATATTATGGTGTCTGTACTACTTTTTTTAAATTAATTCTTCACGTTGTATAGTCAAGTGCAGAGCTCCATAGACAAGTTACTTTACATCAACCTTAATAGTGGAATGGACCCCCGCGTTTTTCGTGAAATAGTTGTTTGCGCGAATACACGTATCTCAGTAAATAAATGTTCTGCAAATACGAATTTTTGTCACGAAACATTTAAAAAACAATTATGTATGCCCCTATGTTTTTGCTTTTTGACATATTTAGCATGTTCTTGCGGGAAAATTCGTGAAATTGGCCAAATATAGCATTTTTAAAGCTTGCCTATGCAGTTTCCTTAAGCGGCAATAGAAAATTACAAAAATAAGGGCGTAGTTTAATCTGTGAACTTTCATCACGTGTAATAAAAAGATTCTACTGTTACAGATCTAGTTTACACAGTACAGTGTGATGGCGGGAACACTGCACGCCATGCGCGTAGGAGCGATGAGGCACTAGGCGTGCGTGTTAGTGTCGCCCGTATCGCTCCCTCGCTTCTTGACCGCGGGCACAGGGGGTCCATCCCACTCTCAATGGCACTGCCGACCGGCTGGTAGCTGCGAAATTTAAAAGTGAAATCCCACGCTACAGCGTGTTCATTTTAAAGATATACGTTACAAACAACTTTTATTCTTCACGAATTTTTTAGGAGAAGTTACAGCTAAGATATTTCCATATCATGTATAGCCTGTTAGTGATGGATTTTTACAATTTACGTTTTACAAAAAAAAAAAAAAAAAACTACATTTTTCCTATCTATATTGCAAAATGCACTCGTGGGGATATATTAAAAAAAAAAAAAAAAAAAAAAAAAAAAAAAAAAAAAACTCGTGAAGAATACATTTTGTTTGAAACGCCTATCTTTAAAATTAACGCACTGAGTCAAAATTTCCTTAACATGGGATATCCTATTTAAATTTCGCAGTTGCCGGCTGGTAGGCAGTGCCCTTAAGGGTTGCGCTTATCTGGCATTTAAACTGCGTTTGAGAAGGCATTTTTTGAAATACAATTTATTTTTTAAATTAACTATAAAATGTGTTGCCAATACGTTTACTGTACATACGAAAATAAAACATACGGCATCGTTAAAAAAAAACTCATTTTTCAGGCTGCTGTATCTTAAAACATGCTACCCAGACACGAGCGAAGCTACGATAGGAAACTCTGTGGAACTTTGCGTTTGCTACCGATTTTCCACCAATTAAATGATACGGTCACAGTGTCACTGTTTAAAGTCCCATAGGTAGACGCAGCACGATGATAGCACACCAGATCAGAACCCTGCGGCGTAGCGGTGATGACGCACTTGATACTGCTGGCATTGTCGTCCTTATCGCATCCACACTTCAGACGTGCATTTGTCTATATTGTATGGCATTTATAATGGGAAAAATAATTGTTTAATGTAGGCACTTTCGAAATTGACAACGGTGCTTCTGACGTGAACTTTTTTCCGCGCCTTCGCTATCACATTTTAATCTCTGCAACCTTATATTTTTTACTATGTCTTGGGTCACATCCGATTTTAGCATCTTCGAAACGTGTCGGACATTGCTGTTAGCCGGAGGGTTTTCTCGGGGCACGTCTACCCCCCCCCCCCCCCTCCGCCCGCTCTAGCATCCCACCACGTCTTCTGCATCTCCGTGGGTGTTATAGATCTCGTTGTTAAGCGCTATCCGAATATCTCAGCAAATTTCTTAGATTCAGGCTTCCACCTGGGATCATAGATAGACAGTGAATAGCTACGAAGGGCTCTCCTCTCTACCAAATATGTCAGCTTTCAAGATCTCGCTGTTAAGAGCAGCCCAAATATCTTCACTCTTCACTCTCTCACTCCACCAAATATTTGTTGAATCTTAGATCTAGGGTTAAAATAAGATAAAGACTGTTCACGATAAAGTGAGCACTTTTGAAATCAACCTTAGGAAAAAGTCACTGCTCCTACATGCATTTATTTTAACGGGCGCCCTGAGTAACATACGCCCAATAAAGTTGGTAGCGATGGATGGGAAGTAGTTCCTTATCTTAACGTCGAATAAAATGTGCTTTGGCTTTCAGTTTTTTTTTTAATGCAGCGAAGTGTAAAAATGAGCAGATTTGTAAAATATTTACTTTACTAATAATTTCACAGTTTCACTTGACTGGCGCATGACTAAAGTGTTGAGGCCCATGGTAATGTTAATCTTACATATGGTGTAAGAATACACAACGTGCGTACAAGTAGATCTTAAGCAGGGCTTACAAAAGTACTTATTTTACCGTGAATAGCCTATATCACTGCGTGAACGAAGGGCAAGAAGTTCCGCCCAGTCTATATATCCCTCTACAATGCTTCTATTAATTACCCATGTCTTCCTCTGAAATTTAATTATATTCTAGAACACAAATTTCAGACAGTTTCTCAGTTCCTGTCTATACCAATCAGCCCCTATTTCTTTATATCAGCAGTCTGCGTCTCTATGAGGAAACGTTGAGTTCATTTGAATAGATTTTAAGTAAACTTTAATGTTTATGAGAATAAATAACTAAACTTAAATTCCTTAAGAGTGGGATGGACCCCGTGGGAACTCAGCGTCCAAGGTCAAGAAGCGAGGGAGCGATACGGGCGACACTAACACGCACGCTTAGTGCCTCATCGCTCCTACGCGCAAGGCAGGCAGTGTTTCCATCGTGACGCTGTACCGGTACTTTCTCCAAAAATACACTTAATGTGACAAAAGTAAAAAAATAGGGCCATAGATAATTTTTTTTTTTTCTGACAAAAAGTCGTATTTGCAGAACATTTATTTACCGAGATACGAGTATTCACGCAAGCAACTATTTCACAAAAAGGCGGGTGTCCATTCCACTCTTAAATGAAAAGTCTGTTATCCCATATATCACATCACTGTCTTCTTTACTGCATTCGTTCTTAAAATTGTTCTGTTGTGTTTCAAAAAATGAAACCTCGTGGGAACATTCATGTCGACTAGATTATTATTATTTTTCAAACAGAAGTAAGTTATATCCTTGGTATATTTGAGATGATTCTCTTGAAAATTTTATTAATTTAGCATGGGCGTCGATCTTTCATATATATCTGAAAGGAGGGGCATTTGTCCGTAATTGGATGGAACTCTGTTGTTTCAATTTTTTGCCTCTAATAGGCTTTATTGCGATCACACCGGAAAAATATTTCAAATAAATTCAAAGTTATATTTTTATCTGCAGTAATACCGTTAGTTAGTTTATGTCTCTTTGATTTCATCGTACTTACAAATTTTCATCATGATAAACAAAAATAAGCGATTGACTTCACAACACTACATTTTGATTATTGACGAAACGACGAAATATTTTGTTTGCTGTACATTTTTTTTTTTTTTTTTTTTTCCATTACGTTAGGCCAGCAAACATTTTTAGTAGCAGTAACGCATTTTTTTGACCATATACAAACCAGGATTTTGTTGTCTTAAACAAACCCTTTTAGGTGTACATAATACGACAAACTAATAATCAAAGCCCCCATACAATTTTTTAAAATATCAAAATGAAGAAATACATATATGAAGTTCATTTCTGAATAATAGTTGTAACGAATTCTGATTTCACATAATTACTCCATTTAATGTCTTAAATATTATTGCACTTTATTTTATCTTTATGCTCAGATTTAATAACCTATTTATTTATGTTTATAATGAAAATTTTATGTTTTGCATAGGAACCTGTGTGCTTTCCCCACGATATTAACATATCAACTACTTTTCATTAATTTTTCCTTCAATACTTGAAAAGTTTTCATCGCTAATATGCCAATTCGAAATCTACTCAGTGTCCATTATTTCTAAAACCTTCCGTTTCTGCACAAAAGCCTTATGTCAGATAAGTAACTATACACTATTTATTTTGTATACTACTCTCACCGAGAGCAAAATTCGAAGCATATATTTTTATTTTGTTTTATATAGGCACGTCTCTATGCCATCGAGCAAAGAAACAATGTCTGTTTATATATTTCGATAATTAACATAGTAGCCGATAGCTGGAGAAAAAGAAGAAAGATATGGGAGTTCCTATACAAAGTGTAACTGCATTAAGGTGAGAACGTGTAGTGTGTCACGTTGTTACTCTAGCAAGGAAGGAGCTATATGCAAACGTAATTTTTTCCAGAGGTCGTAACCAGGAAATATTACTGAAGGGCCGTTACTTTATTTTATTTAGTAATCAGAAGTGAACATTTTTTATCCGGTCTTGGGTAGAGAAAGGCAATCTGAAAGACTTTCCAACTTACCAGCTCACGTGTTGGGCCACCGCCAGGATCTCGCAAAAAAAACGGAGGAAAGGAGTACGTTAAAGGGGGGAGGGGGCCGAGAAAACATCTCCTCGCATACTGACGTTAGCAGGTTCTTTCTTCCTCCCTCACTGCCGTGATAAAACTCCCATCAATTTGCCAGGTGACAGGCGACGAAACTCCACTAGGGATATTGCAAATGCGATAAAAATTTAGGCAAGAGGGGAAAGTCTTACACGAAGAGGGGGCGAAAAAAGCAAGGACCATTCACCACTGTAATAAATTGTTAATATCCGTGTTCAGAGATTCAGCAGCCCCTTGGACGAAAATCAGTCACGAAGTGTTAAGGGTGCGGTTCGCCCAGACCACCTAATGCGGGCGGATATTCTCTCCTACAGCTGTTATCTAAATTGAGTTTAGTATTTCTGAACGGGTGTGTACTTACGAAAAACTCTTCTGGAACTTTCCAAGCCTGAATCTTAGTATCTTCTTCACATTTCCGTATCTTTCAAATGTTGTTTTCATGTGAATGTGGTTAAGAGGGGCGTTCATGCATAACTGAGCGAACAAACATATAACGCACAGTAAGAAAAAGTGTGTGACAAGATTAAAATTAACTTTATTATGGTCACAAACTCTTTTGCCGTCCCGCTACTCAAAACAAGCTTTCGACGCCTAAGTTTCTAACAGTTCCGCACAGTTTCCTTAACATGGCGGATTGATTAATGATAAGCTATAGGAAGGGCAAGCAGATTAAATATGATTTTACTTTATCCTTTCAGGTCCACTTTACCCTATGGTTTTAGAATTTGTCAATAAGAAAATGCACTTGAGCCGACAAGTCACTTTTTCGCTATCGGAAACAATGCGGTGTAGGATTTTTGCTTGGTTAGAGTAATATGAAGAATTTATTAAATTAAGGAATAGCGAAGCTCACTTGGTATTGAACCTCTTAGTGTACAGAAACGGCCAAATATTACCATTCTCTGTGTTATGCACACAGTTGTGAAGACTGCGTTTAAATGGGTTCTACCCAATCGCGAGTCACTTGTTTTTTGGTTCGTGCCGCCACCGTAAATTTCTTACCTACCCTTCTCAGGAGCCCTTTACCCTCTATTACGCAGCGTAACATGGAAGCAACATTCCTATGATCCAGCTTCCATCAACTCATACGACCACTTAACACCAAGGCACAAACAGTTAACACAGCAAGATAGTTACAAGTGGAGAGGAAAGTTCTGCACTGTTTTCCTTATCAGTTAGTCAGTTCAGACATACCACCTGTTTAAACTAAAGCATGACTCTAGAATGCAGAATTTGGGCCACACTAGACTCACATTTAAGGTACTCACGTTTGAGGTGTTATTAATCACTAACTGTACTTTTTGGAGCATACTTTAGGGGTAAGATGTTAATCGTAGAATAATTGTGAAAGTATTTGGAAGTTTCTGGATAAGACATGGACTTTTTATTGCTAGTTGTGATACTGTAATAATGACGTCTCTATAAGTTTTCAAAAGAGGGTGTTTTAGGTCCTTTGCTCGTTAGGCAGTCACATTATTTCACACTCATAAAGCTCAGCCACAATTTTACGACTATCTAGGTAGTATTTTCCCACGGCAATGGGATTGAGAAATAACCCCCCAAAATAGCCCCCTCAATCACCAAATCCAGCACCGTGTTATTTGTGGCAGGGAGACGTGACTGCGAGTTAGGCAGTCACAAGAGTTGGACCAACTCCAGGAGAAGAATTGTAGATGCCTTACGCTGAATGCCACGAGAAAGATAACCTGTTTGGCTTTGGATGTCGATTGTAATACTTGCTCGAACTTAAGCAGAAGGCATGAAATGCTGATTAAGTACAAGAATAATTTCTAATATTTAAATTTCACTTTGAATTTTTACAAAACAGTATACATTTTTTTCTGTTTGAATTTCAGCCCTTCTCACGTAAAAGTATACCATAGCTTCAGTTTTATTTGCCCAGCATTTTTTAAGTTACTTACATATTCCAACAATTAATAGTGACTTGCGTTGATGGAGCAGTAAACAAGAGATGGTAAGTGATAGGAGAAATACAAATCCTCCGAGATAACATATAGTGTTTAATTTAACAGAGCAAAATTGAGAAACAAAGAGTGCAAAAGTTAAAGGCTGAGTTGCGGAGCTCCTAAACACTTTAGAAAAATTTCGAAAATAAAATGTTTTTCACTGCCCAGTGGTTTTCTGCCAAATTGATTTTCAACCCTATCTTACGTAAAGTAAACCATTGATTCAGTTTTATTTGCACATCATTTTTGAAGTTACTTATATATTCCAACAATTAATAGTGAATCTTGAGCGATTCTGGCTTTCAGATTATCTTGACAAGTAGCATGTCCGCTCTTTATCCCTCGTATTTCTTATAGTGTGCCGTCTGTTTCAAATGTTAGTACGTGCCTTCTGCTTGAATATCTTGCTTCATACCAATTACTGCTTCCCCAGTTTCTCCTGTAATTTATTATTTTTATATCCATTATGATTTTGTGCAAACAGTCATATATATATATATATATATATATATATATATATATATATGTATATATCCAGTTAGCTTCCCTTGTTATGAGTCTAATTGTTTTTGTAGAGCTTCTTTCTGCTTCTTTATCATCATTACCTTATTTCTTACTTTTCAGTACTTTGATAACCCCGTCCTTCTCTGTGACTGCCTAATTATTTGTTACTTCTTCAGTTCTTTTGATGTCCCTACCTTTTTCTGTAACCGCATATTGTGCATGCTAATAACATTTCTCCTTTTATCTAATTATCCATATATGAATACCGTAAAGAATTTTTTTTTAAATTTCATATTTGGTCTCTTACACCGAGCTCAGAGAAGACTTATATTTTTGTTTTACTTACGCTGTAACATACATTTCTAGGTTCGTTCATTCGGATTACGTAGAGTTATTCTGAATTGCGTGTCAAAAGCTTCAAAATGATTCATTAGTCAATCTATCCTATATAATAAGCAGACGGTATCTGTCTATCTGTCTGACCGTCCGTCTGTAATACTTCTAAGTCCCTTGAAACTCAACAGAAGTTCAAAGTTTGCAGAGAGAATCCCCATGGTCAAATACAGGTAAAGTTCGAATTTTAGCAAGATCAGATTACGCAATGATGAATTTTGACCCTAAAATTAATTTTCTAATTACTTTGTCCTATGAAAGTTTAGTGTTAATGCATAGAGGCATCTGGTAGGCTGGATCGTCAACGTTGTCCGACACATCCGATCGTACAACACTATTTGTGTTTTCTTTTTCTTGGACCAAATCATTGCCACTGATTTCTAAATGAACAGCTTCAGATGTAGGTGTAGGTAAAACTGGGGTTTCTTAACATTAGTAGGCTGAATATCTTCATCAATACCAGGAATGAAAGCAGGTTGTATAGTTCTAATAATAGGCCTAGATTATGTTAAGTCAACAGAATTAGTAATATTATCACTAGCCAAAGTTTCCGATTCACAAAACAGATCAGAAATAGAGGAGATATCAAAATCCACGGTATTATCTTCAATGACTGCATTGCATTCTTCAGGTTGTAAAAACTGTGAATTTTTACTTGAGAAACTTACTATTTCTACAACAGCCCACGGATACTGTTTTTCGATGGCAAGAATCGATTCTTCGTCTGAACTGCAGTTTGGACAACCATCCTCAGCATCGGACTGTATTTCGTGCATAGTTCGATCTGGAAAATATGGAAAACCTATTTTGTAATTTAATTCTGTTCATTCATTCAATAATAATCAATATGTATGGCTCGTATGTGAGCCTCTGATGATCGTGAACCTTGATTGTGATACCTCGTATAACACAACCTCTACATTAGCCACTTTACAATACTGTTTATTGCATTTAAATAAATTTAAATACGTTGCTCTACTATATTACGTTATTAAGTTTACGGAAGTAAACTTAACCGACACAGTGGCTCAGTGGAAAGAGCAATTCCAAGTGGGGCCGCAGTGGCGTAGTGGATAGAACGATATCAAGTGGGGCCGCAGTGGCCCAGTGGATATATATATATATATATATCAAATGGAGCCTTAGTGGCTCAGCGGATAGAGCGATTACAAGTGGGGCCGCAGTGGCTTAATGGAAAGAACTATAGCCAATGTTGAGTTAGTTTCACATCATATTTTTCCAGACTTTGTATGATAGAAAAAATGTGTAACATCGTAACTATTCTAGGCACGTGACCATTAAAAACACGGTCATGGGCTAACCCCTGGTTAATAAATAACCAATACATTGTAGGCTGCAAAGGTGCCAGATTTTATGTATGGTTGAAATTAAAGAATTTTACATTGCTATTTAGAAATAAATTAGCAACTATTTGTAATCTCAAAATATATTGCTGGGTAGAAAATGAATTATTAAACTGAAACTTAACATTTGTGACAGTTTTGTGCTTAATAGTACTACCTTCCAGTAAGAAAATTATAAGCTTGTTAACAGGTTACATAACTGGCAGGGACTCAGTAGATATATTTCTCGATAATCATTCATCTTAGAGTGTTATACTAAGGCAACATTTTTTTCTTATTTACGCGTGTTATTTTCATGGCCATCATAAAAGTTTAAACTCGTCAAGAGTTCCAAAGTTTTGTACATTAGGAACATGACATCCCCTTATTTCGTAATAAATAAACTTTTACATATTACAGATCTACACTCAAGAAAACATTACTTAATAATTTGTTTTTACATCGTGTATTTTGCAGTATTTTTATATAAAATCATTTTAAAATCTCGAATTTCAGATATGCCTGTCAGCTTTAGTAAGATTTATACTCTTAAGTCGTAGGTTCAGTATTTCATTTCTCATTTTGTATAAGAACGTATGCGTTGCCCTATCTTAATTTGCATTTACGGAATGACATTTATAATACTAGGTAGTAAGATCATAATGTATAATATGTATTAAAACTACCTGCACATCCTGTCTTTGAAAATATGTATGGTGTTACATCTTAATGATTATTATCTCAGTCATCATGCAAGAAAGAAAGCAAGAAAGTGTTGTGATAGAAAAAGACATGGGTGAAACATTGAAGACCTAAATTTTCTTCCTGAAAACAGCCTGAACGGCTTTCAGACTAACTACATAATTCATGATCGTAGAATAGTTTAGGCCCTCTACCCCACGATTGGAGGTCAAGAATTTGGACACATGTATTTTTTACATGAGATGATAACAAAATGTCATGTACCTTACCTCTACTGCTTTATAAAACTTTAATCTTGATATCTTTTTTAACTGCACTTAATTTTTCTTGGGGAGGGGATAAGAAATGCGTGAAAAAAATTATTTAATGAAGGATTTGCCATGTTTAATTGTAGATAGAATAGACTTCCGCGGTGTCTAAAATTCTAGCATTCGTGAAAATAGGCCGCAGGAAAGAAATATATTTCTTCAAAATAGCTTTTATTTACGAAAATATGTCATAAACGTACAACGTAATTTCGCAATGTAACGATGCAGAATGTTTTCTCCAGTCATTAATTAATTATTTTCCTTTTTCTCATAGAAATACAAGTATATTTAATATTATTTAATATTATAAATTTGTATTTATAGTATAAACCGTGAAGGAAAACATGAATAAAACAGATACGCTCGAAAGTGAACGCAGGATATTATTATATTTCAGATAGTATCTGCATAGAAGATTTATCACATACTTGGTAGCAAATGCTACCGGAACAGACCGTTATAAAACGGGTATGTTTTGACTCTCGTCTTTTTTAATTCATTACCAAATAGAAAAAAGACATTACGTCAACGGCACGTCAAAGAGGTGATATCCAGCACTACCCATCAAAAACCTTCGACCAATGATAATTTCACAGTCGCACTTTTTTTGTGCTCGTTCCGAAAAGTGGCAATTTCCTTCCTTTCAGATAAGGCCCTCTCTCCCTGGCCATACTTGGTGGAATCAATCAAAATTAAATCCGAGGCCCGGGCTGCATTTTCCCTGCCTTGTTTATATTGTGGTGGGGTTGAAGAAGGGGGTCTGGGGGCGGAGCCCCTAGGTCCGGGTAATGGCATGGAAAATTGGCAATCCCCATCAGGAAGGGAAAAGTGAGGGAAGTGGACCAAAGCAGGAAGTCCCGGCCCGTGTTTGGTTTATCACGAGGAAGGGGGAATGCAGACGAGTTATGATGGAGGACGGCAGGAATGTGGCTGGCTACGCAGTTTTCTGTCAGGAGTGCAAGAGTACGACGGCGACGTAAACTGCACCCATAGTTGCGACCCAAAACACTGCTTGCAAGCAGATAACAAGCAGATGCCAGCTATAATCCATTCACCGGTAATTCCAACTTTTCTGAATCCCTGCTCAAGTTCTATTTCCAGGATATTTCTCCGCCTCGTGCAAACAAAATCTTAACCAAGTCTAGAAAATTACACCAATGATCAATGCACCGCATTGGTGTGCACTCAGTGTAATAATAATATTAAGAACTATTTCTTACTAAAGGCTGTTCACGATAAAGTGAGCACTTTTGAAATCAACCTTAGAAAAAAGTCACTGTCCTTACCTACATATATTTTAATGTGTGCTCTGTGTGATATGCGCCCAGTAAAGTTGGTAATGATGGATGGGAAGTAGCTCCATACCTTAACGTCGAATATAAGTGTTAGGTAAACATTTCTGATCAGTTAAATTATTTCTTTCGCCATTCGTTTTTTTGATGCATCGAAGTGTAAAACTGGGCAGATTTGTAAAATATTCGCTTTTATAATAATCTCACAGTTCCACTTGACCGGCATATGAATAAAGTGATGAGGCCCATGACAAAGTTAATATTATATAAGGCGGAAGAATACACAACGTGCTTACCATTAGATCTTAAGCAGGGCTTTCAAAAGTGCTCATTATACCGTGAATAGCCTATAGGTAGGAACACACCCATTTTCTCCCTGTTTTCATTCATAATGTTTCAGTGTATACAGACGATGTATTTCCTCCAAATACTGAATATCATGCGGTCAAACTTATTAGTTAGAAAGGATTTGAACCGCGACAATACAAGAACACATCGTGAGCATGCATCCTAAAAAGTTTCGTTAGACGTTTGATATCGTCAATATTTTTTTATCGGATACGTAAAATAGTGATACTGTTCCACCCAATGTTGAAGGCGATAAAAGCAAAGTCCACATGCACAGCCAGGTTTCGCTGCTGCAGACACTCGAAAAAATTTCCTCAAATTTTTAATTCCTGGAAAGCATGAGGATGCATTTCGGAAAACATTTACACATTACTTTATATGTCTTATGGAACTGGAAAAGCTACAACACTGGGTAGATATTATCTTAATTTTCTAGCACCGCAAAGTTCGAACGAAATTGGGGTATTTCTTTTTCTTGCAGTCAGAGCTCGCCCACAATATTAGAGTACATTATGTTAATTTAATTATATTTTTTTCGTGATTTTGTATGCAACTTTAATTTAATATTGTAACTTAACCAGTAACTTTAATTTAAATTTTCAATTCTGATCAGTGAACGCCCCTATAATTAGCTAAATTTTGTTTTTGGTTAATTTAAGGTTATGTTACCCTTCCATTTCTAGAGTTTTGCTATATTTTGTAAGTTTATTGATTTGGTTGCCAAGGCAACGCATTTTTTCATTTAATCTGTAGGAGCGTTAACACAATATACCAGTTTTTTTTTATATAGGCATAGTTTGTAACTCTCGCGATTGCAAGGTCTACGACCTTTCTCGTGATGCGCAAACAACGGCTTATCGTGTATAAAGCCAGATTCTCATTTACGCCGATTACGCCGAACATACAGAGCGGAAGACTAGAACAGCCAATCAGAAGCCGTCGTCGGTTTCCGCGCGAGTCGCGCAGAAAAGTTGAGCTCACACCGATATTTTCTGCTCGCGGAAAGAGCAGACTTCGCCGATATTTCCCAGAAGTCAACTGGTTCACATATTTTACACTACTAATGCCTTGTATAATCGACGTGTATATATGTAAATGTATAGAATAGTTCAATGTGCGTATTTGTAATGATATACGTGAATGTAAACGTTATTTTTTTCTACATTTGTATTTAAAAAAAGTAGTTTGAAAATGAACCGAAAGGTAGCCCTAAAGTATAACATATTTTCGGATGTAAAAATGAAATTACAATTTCTTGAAAATCATGTAGTAAATAAATAACAGTATAATGGGATTAATAAACTAGAGTAGAAAGACGACAGCAGCTAGTTTGTAACCTATAATTTGTTTTGGAATCTTGGCGTTACAAATCAGGGATTCAACAGCGAAATGGATACCAGTAAATTTTCTTAAATGTGAACAAATATTGGTTATGCCTGCTCACGAGCTAAGCTGTCATGGGAGGAACATCGCGCTCGTGGCTGCTCGCTCGCTAGGAACTGCCCGCGACTTGAGGACCAGCGAAAGCAAGGTGCATCTACGAGTGAGATGGGACAACGGCAGCTTGTGTGCTGCGACTATCCGCAACTCGCCGCGTCCCCAGGTGGTGGATAGGGGATCCCCAGACAACCAACTGGCCGGTGCGAGAGAGCCGTCATAGTGGACGTCGGGAACCTGGGCAGCTCAATACGAGATGGCGAAGAGCATCTGCTGGAGGCGGCCCAACGATCAAGGCAGGGAGGGGGGATCTCGAGGTGCTGAAAAATGCAAAGTATAGCGATCCTTACTGCTGGATTCTGCGAGCTACCGACTGCGGGTGCGTGATGAAAGGATTGGAATGCATCGGACCTTGGAAGCACCCCGATGTCAGCCTTCACTCCTGGGACAGCGGATTCACCACCACAACTGCTAGGCCCCGGATGTCTCGCATTTCCCAGACCAACGAGCTATTTTGGAGGAAGGGGAGGGGGTGGCTCCCCGAAAGAACTCTCCCCACCTTCACCCATGGAGTGGAGATCCTAGCATCGGCGCGGAAGGGTGAAGATGGAGTCAGTGTCATGACTGAGCTGTCCGGTTTTCCGACGCAATCGACGAGAAGCAGGGGGGCCTGCATCCTCAGTTGCTGTCGGTACTGCAATGCTGGTTCGTCTACATGACAGTATTGACAGTAGCTCAACTTCAAGGGCGCCTGCGCCCACACGATGACTGCGCGGGGGCTGTTCTGTTCCCCGCAATACACACCTGCTGCGATCTCATTTCATTTCACCCCGCATCAAACCAACAGAGGTCTTTCTTCCCGAACTAACAAATACCCTACTTTATTTAGCTCTAATCCAGTCAAAAGGAATTATTTTATCCTTCGCGACTGTCGCATAGATTTTCCACGGCCCTCTCCGCGTTGCCTGGTTTGCTATGCTCTTCCATCTAGACCCTTCTTCTTTCGGGGTGCAGATATTTCTATCTGCAGCATTCTGAAAAAGTTTTAAGGCTTCGTCCTAATATAAATGTTACATTCCGATTTTTTAAAACAAATATCATACCATAATCTTTAAATTTACACAAGACGACTGCTCGTAAAAAGATAATTTCATATGTGTCATTTCCATTGGTCTTAAGATTATTATATTGATTTTACGCTTCACTTTTACGGACGTAATTGCCAAAGATGAAGAGAGCTTTTTTGTTCAAGTGATATCTAGAGCACTTGGTAAGAAAATTCGAGTCATGCAGTGAGTGGAACAAGAATCAGCACTGGTTTGACTCTCTAATTTTTAGTGCAACACCGCCTTGCTACCCAAACAAAAGCAGGAATTTAGTTTCCATATATTAAGTAAGTTTCAATTTACACTATACAGTCAACTATTAATGCATTCAGTTATTGAGGATATTTCCTTTTATAGAGGAGATGTAGATATTACCCTGAGAAGTAAACATGTTATTCGTTCTCTAGTAAATAAACTACGTTAAACCTCCACATTGGCCCTTCAAAGTCTGAAGTTGCCGCCTAGGCGTGGGTGTGCACAGAAGTAAACAAGTAAACAGGGTCAAGTCCGTACGGTGGGTCGATAACGTGTCTTCCTCTGGAGTCTTGGCGCCGGTTCCCGCCAGCTAGGTTGCATCCACCAGCGACCACGACGCCGTTCTACAACAAGAACTGCAGATGAAGTAGCTGCCAACAGAAAACTTTCAGTATCTGCGCATTTATCTCGCCGGGAAAACTCTGAAAATGCTGTTCACTGCCGATTGATCCCGCTGCGTCGAGACTTTGAAAGAACCGGAAGTCACCCGAGCCACGACAACTACAGTTTTGAGGAAGAATAAATGCCAATAACTCCAATTAAGAAGTCAGTTCTTTGTGTCAGCAGATACTACAAAATCTGGCCGGAACAGGATCAAAAAACAACTTCGCGAAACGTAGTTGGCTCTTAGCGATAATTGTTGTGCATAAGCTGTACTTTCATCCGTAACGGGTAGCTATGAAATCTGTTCTTGCTGCCCGAATAATGGAAAGGATCGCTGAAGAAATATATTCATGTTTTAGCACTGAAGCTATAGGCTGTTCACGGTAAAATGAGCACTTTTGAAAGCCCTGCTTAAGATCTGCTTGTATACACGTTGTGTATTCCTCCGACTTATGTAAAATTAACATTGCTATGGGCCTCATCACTTTATTCGTGCATCGGTCAAATAAAACGGTGAAATTATTAAGAAAGTAAATATTTTACAAATCTGCTAATTTTTACACCTCTATGCATTAAAACAACAGAAAGTGAAACAATTAATTTTAAGTTATCACAAATGGTTACCTAGCACTTTTTATTCGACTTTAAGATATGTAACTACTTTCTATCCATCGTTGCCAACTTTACTAGGCTAATGTCACTCAGTGCGCTGATTAAAGTATATGCATCCAGCATCCGTGACTTTTTTCTAATGTTCATTTCTAAAGTGCTCACTTTGTCGTGAACAGCCTTTACACTCGGAGTCAGCGAGTGACAACGTTATGTGGCCCTCTCTCTGTCCGTGCTAGCGCGGTTCAGCTTCCGAAAGAAGAATATCTGGCTCCACCAATCAAAAAATCACAGGGCTGCTGCCACCTGGCAGAAACCTGACCACGGTGAGATAACGCAACCATGCATACTGTGACCATTCAATATTCACAAATTGACGCCGACCAACATAACCACGGTGAAAAGAAGTTTGGACCCTACACAGTTGACACTAAGCACTTTTACGGGGGGGGGGGGGGAGGGGAATATCACTTCGATTTACGTCCTGTTGCTGCCTATTCTTCTAGTTTCTTGCCACGCAGTTAGGATAAATAATACGAACTGCGTGTGGAATTCTCATAAGTGAACTCCATGGAGCCGGCTAGGAATGACTATTAATGTCATGCGCAAAATAGAAAAAGCCCCAGCAGTTATGATTGCTTCACTTTCTTTTCTTCCCGCCATGGTTGCTGAGGTTGCTTTATAGGAAGTCCCAGAATGCTTTCCTGGCAGAGTACCACCACAGACTTAAGATGTGTCGGCAAGGAGGGAGGCGATGGGATATTTGCCCGCCCCCAATCTCACTGAGGGACGCCAAAGACTTCAAGTGACATAAATGTACATGTCCGTATTTTAAGTTTATTTAGTAAAGTTGGAGTAAACAAATTATATGTGGGGTATTTTTTCACTACTATGAATTTTGGGGGATAAAATGTGCAGGTAGGAATCAACAAAGGCAATCGTGTGTAGGCAGTAATATAACTTTTTTAAAAACTAAATTTTGGAAAGGGACGCTCTATTCAGCAACAGGAGCACCAAATTCCCTACCCGAGCTCACCCCTTCTACCTTCCACTAACTAAACCTAATTGAGAAAGGGTCCGACACCTATGACAGCTTCCATGAATTTACCACGACCTCCGCGAGTGATATGTTATGACGACACGGGCTGCAACTTACGAGGTCAAGCTGACAGACCCGTCAGTTGAGATTCTGTCGGTCTGACAGACGCGGAGTCGGACTAACCAGCAGCCAACCGGAGAATGGCGGCAGGGAGGGACATCTACACCGTCAAGAGATGTCTTACAACTTGTTCTTCTGGAATGTAACGACTCTGATGTATGGAGAGTTTGAACCACCCCTAAAATGTTCGGTTATTTGCAGTGTGTTTCAACAACAATATCGGTAAAATTACAGGATAGCTCTTAATATAATTTTCTGTGGCACAAATTTTAGGGTAAACGAAACCGTTTGTTAAATTCATGACAGATGCTCCTAAAGGCTATTCACGATAAAGTGAGCACTTTAGAAATAAATCTTATAAAAAAGTCACAGCCCCTGCATGGCTATACTTTAATGGTAGCACTGAGTGGCATTCGCTTAGTAAAGTTGGTTACGATAGGTGGAAAGTAATTCCATATCTTAACGTTGTAAAAAAAGTGTCAGGTCACAATTTGTGACAACTTAAATTTTTTTCCTTCGCCTTATGTTTTGTAATGCATCGAAGTGTAGAAATGAGCGGTATTGTAAAGTATTTACTTTCGTAATAAAATTCACAGTTTCGTTTGACCGGCGCATCAATAAATAGATAAAGCATATGGCAATGTTAATTTTACATAAGGCGATAGAATACACCACGTGTATAGAAGTATATCTTAATCAGGGCTTTCAAAAGTGGTCAGTTTAGCGTGAACAGCCTGTAGATAAGTCCAGACAGAGGAATGTGTGTGACTAGTGGCGGGCGGGGGTAGCCGAGCTGAAGCACCGAGCTCCCAGCAGGACGCGTCATCACGGACCGGGCACATTTCACTGACGGAAGTTGGCGGGAGCACTTGAACCTGTGCCCTCCCGTCGTTCCTCTTCGCAAACTGCAGCGCAGCGCACAACTATCCTCACACTGCGGGCCACTCCATCCCGGAAACTTTCCCCTCTTCAAGTGCTGCACAGCCCCCCCCCCCCTACACTCATCACGCGTATTCGCGCGCTCTCTTCAGGGATCGTTCCGCAACTGGAACCTACGTTTCCGGGTTTTTTTTTTTTTGCAAAAACTCGTTAACTCGTCAGTTTGTCCTTCATTCGGCTACCTGCGTTCATACCCTCGCCACACAGATCCCTTCCATCAAATGTATTGTGAGAGATATTTTCAACCACTGTTTGAAGTGCTGCCAGAACCAACTTACATCCTTTCTCTGACGATGATTTTAGTGCGTTAATTAATTCATGGAACTAAGCCAAACGAGAACAAATATTGTTACGCCGGGGGTTAACTAGATAGTAGAGCAATGCGAAATGATTTTGATTCAGTTAATTATATTATTTAGAACACTTCGACGGAGTATTGGGATTGCGGTGGTGTAATGGTTAGACAACTCGCCTGCCAACCTAGTCGAACCGGGTTTGATTCCATGCGGGGTCACGCCCTGATTTTCGCATTTGGGAATCGTGCCGGACGATGCTGCTCGTCGGCGTGTTTTCTCGGGGATCTCCCGTTTCCCTCGCCCTTGCATTCCGGCGCTGCTCCATTCTCACCTCGCTCCACCCTCGTCGACTCTCAAGACCTCGATGCTAGGAACCGCCCAAACCTCTCCCCTCCACTCCCTCTCCCCCTCCCACTAACTCATTCGCGACATTATCAAAAACAGTACAACGGGTCTCACGTGTGCCTCTGTGATTTTGCCCTCCGTTGAGGTCAAAATGTTGGTGTCAATAAATTATACTAATTTAGTTGGTGGAGTGACGAACTATTTATTGCCCCGGTTTTTTAAACTTTATTTATTCTCTATAAAACAGAATTTATGTAGATTTTTTTGTATGGAAACGTTTATGTTCGTGTGTGGTTTTATATACGCCTGTGTTCGAATGTTACCACCCGTCTCGTCTTCACCCCCTCCCCTACCCCCCCCCCCCCAAAAAAAAAACCTTGGGATTTATTTAACCAATCCAGCCGAATTTTATACATGAAGAAGCTATCACTCCCGTGAATCCGTCTTATCTTTTCGACTAAACTTATTTTCTTATCTGGTTTAACGTCATTCCCGTTATTAAGTAGCCCTAAACCTAAATATATTTTAAAAAATCGGCACAGACAAAATGTTCGTAGCTGAAATGCTTTGAAGTAATTTATAATTTCCAAAGTGTTCTTCAAACCCCCTTAAAATATCAAAAAGATTCTTTAAGGTCGCGGAAAATAATTACACCGCCTGTGAAACTGTAGCTCATTTAACATAATTTTAAATAATCCTCACTTGATGGCGTTCCTTTCGCAAAACTTTTCATTTAGATACATAGTGTTGACTTTTATAGGCTGTTCACGATAAAGTGAGCACTTTTTAAGGCCCTTTTAACAGACATTAACGGCCAATAAATATATCATATTGTAGGCTCATGCGTTAAATTTTGATGGTGGTGAAATGTATACACAGTATTTATTGGTCACATTGCAATATTTATATTAAAAATCAGCAGGAAGATGGAAATTGGATGAAAGGAAAAATGTATAAGTACCTTAAAAAGTGCTCACTTTACCGTGAACAGCCTTTAGCAATAAAGTGTTGCATTTTTGGTATGGTAATGTTTGCATATGTATGTGGGACACAATTTGAGGACAATCAACCGTACACCTTAGGATGAGAGTTTTGTGCCACGTGACTGAAATTCTAAGCCCCTCCCCAATCGTAAATAGACGCCATAGCTGTTATTGGCAATCCCGAGTGTAATTTGACACATCAGTTTTAATTTGATGCCACCGAGATTAATTTGACACAAATACTATATTTTCAGAACATTCCGAACTCATTTTGAAACATTTAACGTTGTGCATTGCTGTCTTTTTTCATATATTTGACATCAAGCCCAATGTACAGTATTAAAAAACATGGCAGAGTATACAAAAAAGAAATAGATACCTTGCGGAATTATATGCTTTTAAAATATCATCGGTTTAGATAAATCCCGAGAAATTGTTGTGGGGAGATTCGGCGGCTCTTCACTTCAGTGTCTTGAGACCTAATGAGGATGAAGTGAGGTGAGTATGGAGCAGCGCCGGAATGCAAGGGCGGGGAAAACGAGATGTCCCCGAGAAAAACCGCCGACCAGCGGCATAGTCCGGCACGAAGGCATATGCATGAAATTGGATGTTATGTAATAGTTGCTGTACACTCTAAATTCATATCAGTGGAAAACTACTGATTCGCAGTGAAAATGGCTCCACTTAGAATCAGTGAAAATTTTCACATCATTATTTCAATGAGCGTAATTTTTCCACTGAAACAATCAGTGTTTTTTTTTCTCACTGATTCTAAGTGGAGCTATTTTCACGGCGAATCAGTGGTTTTCCACTGATTCGAATTGAGGGAGTATGTGCTTATATCAAGTATCCAAAAACTATGCTCGTTATAGCTGAAAGGCAGTTTTCTCCCTAGCATCCATGTATCAACCACAGAATTATAGGCTACACTCACTTTTTGATTCCAGTGTTTTAGCATTTTAGTTGAGTCATACCTAAACTAATGCAGGAAGAATTTGAAATGTACATTTCTGTTATATTATTTATAATTCCATAAACTGACAAATTATACTATGATGTGATTTTTAATATATGTTTCCGTTCATGTTAAGATCGTATTAGCAAGCATATCGTACAGAAAAAAATCTAACATAACACAGCAAAAAAGTCTGAAATAAGTTATTCCTATAAATAAACTTAAAAAAAAACTGTGTGAATGCAACGTTCGTTTGTCATACGGCCCCTCAATTCGACTAAAGCTTTAAGCTCGAAAGTTAGTAATGCTTTCAAGCACAGCTAATGAACATTAAAAATTGGTGCGTATCACAGGACCTATGGGATATTATAAACAAAAGGAAGGGGCCCACTTAGTGAAGTAAAGAGAAACACATACTGTGATTTACGTTAAACAAATTATTATTATATTTTAAACTTTATTCTGAAATAAAATGAACTCTTTTGGTGAAATACGCGTATGCATGGTTATCAAAATAATGGAAATACCTGAAAGAACATTATTTGTGCAGCTTGGGTGGGACTGTGATTGCAGAAACATGTTGTTCGAGATGCTGAACGTCACTTCTGTCGTATTAGCTGTACGGTTCTTTGTGACAACCATCTTGAGTGGAGGATTGGTTTCCGTCCACTATGACCCTTCGTTGAAGATGTCTTGCCACGAGTTCTGTATGCCGTCATCGCCTTGTACACTGTTGCTCTCGATACACCTAACGCACTGGCAGACCTAGATACAATTGTAACACCACTCCAACATTGTGCCCTTGGTGAAAGTCAGAAAGGTCTCCCAATTTGTGTCGGGGTCACGGTGGCTGAGCGGCTAGACTGCTCGCCTCGCACCAAGGCTATCCGGGTTCCATCCCCGGCCGGGCCATTCCGGATTTTCGCATGTGGGAATCGTGCCGGACGATGCCGTTGGTGGGTGGGTTTTTCTCGGGGGTCTAATTTTTACTTAGATTTAATTTATTAACCCCTTTCCTTTTCTCAGGCTGTACCGTCCTTTCCTGGACATCTAACAACCAGTAAGTGTTGGGCCGCTGACATTTACTGGCAAATCACTTATTTCTCTGCAATGTTTCCAGTTATACTGGGGAAGGGGGGGGGGTAAGAGGCCCGATAGCGCCACTTCCCTCGCAAGAGAGGTGTGGAAGCACATTTCTGGTTATGCTAGCGCCATTCCCAATTGTCAATGCAAAAGGAAAATATGTTCCCGTCCCCTCTCTGCTAGCTTTTTCATCTCTACTAACACGAGCATGTTGCATACACACACTACACACACACGCTGTCTCCCGTAGCATTTCTGATTAATGCATGAATAACTTTGAATTCGATTCTGTCGACTGGGTTTTTGCGGTGCCTATGCTGGTTTATCCTAGTCTCTTCTAGTAATAGCTTAGCTATAAGTACACTTAGGGAGGTAGTCATAGCCCCAATTGCAGGCCATGGCTGCCCAATCCCTCTCTGTTGTGACGCATGTCTCCTTGCATGATTTCCTATCCTTGTAGGCGTAAGGGTCTAACCCTGAGATGCAATAAAATCCCGCCCAACCCACCGGGCTTTCACTTAACATTTAGTAATAGGGTAATTAGAAGAAAAAAAAGCTCACCTCCTTCTTTGGCCTCTGGACTCCGTGACCTCTCCATTCCGATAGTCAATCACCATGCTGCTGTCATCGGGAACACCTCTACATGAAAATTGTCTGCACCTTAAGCGATGACTACTAATTGAAATGTCGATCCGTAGTTTTCGGGTCATAAATTTCTGGAGTAATACCTGGGTAGCCTTTCCCACATGACTCGTGTCATGAAGTTTTGCTGGCAACCTTCAGTCAATTCAGTCGTTGTGTGCTGGGTTTTTTCTCTTAGAGCCCTCAGTTAATCTGGCCGACGTGTTTTGTTATTTTTATCAGCACTAGTTCCAAGTAATCAAAGTTTTCACGTTTTTTGTTAGACTCCAGCGAGTATTGAATTATGCCCGGAGAAGTTCCGAGTTGGTAGCCTTGAATTTCGGAGTAGACCACCTCTGTGCTGGGTTGCGTTGGAGGACGAACGAGTTAATATTTTTTGCATACATATTTCTGAACATTTAATTTGGTTTGCTGCGGTTCGTCCCCCTTGTTTATGAGTCTTGTTTTTACATCATTAAGGAAGTGCTGTAATTTTCCAGCTGACCATGTTGCGGTTTTATTACAGATCGATTTGTTAAAGGCTGATACTAGAATGCTTAACACTGCATTTGACGCCTTTGCTAGTCCCGTGGTCGCACGACATGCCATCGTGACATCATGCATGAAAGTATATTGGCGGAGATAAACACAACATTTTCAGCATGGTAACTTATTGCGAATTATCATTTTGCAGTCAATGTGCGTAATACGCTATTACTTTGTTATTTTTAACGCACACTTAAGTGCAAACTGACGAGTGGGTGTTTGTTGGAGTAAGTCATGACTATTGACTAATAATTACCCATTTTTTAGACGCTTATTGTGTGGCGAGAGCTTGATTAACTAAGAATTTTGCGGCTCTCCTGTTAGAGTTACATTAAATTTTGTATAGAATTTTAATATATTGCGCTGGCTCGCAGGTTACCATTTTTCTACTTAACGTGGGGTACAGAGTCTTATTAGTCGTGTATGCAGGACTGGAGTCCTAGTTTTTATACTTCTATTAAATCTGTTGTCGACTTCAAATAAACAAAGTCTATAGACAATTGCTCCACAGCGCAGGTAATTTTTACATATATACAAGGCCATCATTTGTTGGTCCTTGTCAGAAATATTTAAGCGCTAGAGCGCATGTAATATTGATATGTGCTTATATTTAAAGGTGTGATATTATTGATTCCTAGTGAAATTTAATTTAATGGATCATTTTATTATATTTGTGCAAGTTAATTAATGATCCTTGGCGTGGAAACTTTGAAAGCTGCTTTTGAATCAAACTAGAGTTTCTGAGAATTCGTTGTTGACCACGTAACTTTACACGCAGAAGGGATCTTGTTATCCTATAAATCTTTTATACTGGTTATTATTTATTACTACGGAATGTTGAGTGTTTTTCGAAAATTGTCACTGTGTTTGAAGAAATAAAACGACCTTGAATGATTACTGGTTCGAAGGAATTAAAACTGCTTTGATTTGTCTAGATGTTGTGAAACTGGGTGTTTTATAAATTATTGTACTCCACGAGTGTTTTGTTAATTCAACATTTTGTCAGCAAAATAATCAGTTTCAACATTGCATGGTTTTGGAGCCTCGTTCATTTATTTAATGAACATATTAACTAAGTGTCGAAACATTAGTCTGGATGCCCTTTTGTCAACATTTTTTCTATGTGATCATTGTAACGAAAGATAATCATTGTGTAAATAAAAATGGTTGACCTTGATTGAGTGTATGATATGCCCTGTACAAAAGGTTTCCTTGAGTTCTTAGTTTTACGGCACAAATTATTTCTTACGTAGATGGTATTAATTACTTTATACCATAACTTTTGTTATCACTTCCCGTATATGTGCGCTTTTACGTGTACTTGAATAAATAATTTTCACATCTTTTAACTTTTCTAGAAACGTAAAATCCATTATATGTCATTGAGAAAAACGTATTAGATATACGTACATTAAACGTGGCGTTAATAGGTTCAAATAAAATAAATAGGCACCGTACTTTAGTAATATTACTTGTGAAAATCGCAATTTTTTAGGTGCAGAAAACTCACATAAAATAAACCAAACAATTTACTGGACATTGAACAAGAAAAGTTTAATGGCGACTGCTTAAATAATTTTAAAGTGTACCTAGCAAATGTTGCTTTAAATAACTCCTGGGATGATCGATCACAAGTGCAAAAATGTTCTCATGTTTAGCATTCTCAAAATATTGCAAAATATTCTGTCGACATGAGTACATATAAATCGTGGAGTAGCCCGCGGCTGTTTTTTTTTCCGCGTAAATCTCTTCATTTCTGTGGAATAAAGTTTATTGCGAATTCAAAAAAAAAAAATCTAGCGTCATGATGTATATACATACATATATATATGCTATCGAGCTGTAAAAATGTTTGGCTACAAGCCGTTACCCAGTGGCAGGACTCACGTTGGAGACTA
Source organism: Dryococelus australis (assembly GCA_029891345.1). Taxonomy (NCBI): domain Eukaryota; kingdom Metazoa; phylum Arthropoda; class Insecta; order Phasmatodea; family Phasmatidae; genus Dryococelus; species Dryococelus australis. The sequence goes on along the minus strand of CM056995.1, from coordinate 90,108,975 downwards.
CCTCGAGTTCCCAAACCATTTTTTTTTTTTGCAACTTTGAGGCGCACAAAACGCCAAGTTGTAAATGATGTGGTCCACCTAAGCTCTACATAAGTTTTCATGGTGGCACACACTGAGGGGAAATTTGAAGAAAATGCAAGCCTTAAGGTGGACTCACAATCATCCGTCGCATCCATCAGTCACCTGTTAGTCAGGCGGTCACGTGATCTTCGACCAATCGCAAGGCAACCTTTTTTATATCCGTCAATCTGGTAAATATATCTCAAACTTCAACTTTCGACGGACCGACGAATAGGCCACCGCCTTCTGACAAGATTCCGTAGAAGCGAATACGCACTTTGAAATAAAATGCAAGGCGATGGATTCGTGTTTATCTTGGTGGTAATTTCGGGAATTTAAAATGTAAACAATAATTCAGTAAAAATTTTATCACGTAAAAAAATTATTTCCCCAAAATGTTTCTTTCTTGAAAATGTATATCCAACCAAAATATATCTTCTACGAAAGAAAGATCACGATGTTAATTTGTCACCCTGAAATGTTGCCGGACAGAAGGATCGACGGACGACGAATTGTTGTGAGTCTCTTTCAGTTGACAGACGAAAATAACAGACGGATAACTGACTGACGGGTGACTGACGGGTGCGGCGGATTATTGTGAGTCCACCTTTAGTATTAGTAGTCAGTTTTACATTTATTCGATTTTAAATCCTGTACTTTGATATTTCTCCAGGCCTAATTACATCGTCGCACACGTTATTTATAGTACCTTTTTTTATTCAATCAAAGCTATTATTTTAGGTAAGTGTTTACGACTGCCTGGACATAATTAATACATACAGTTTACGTAGCGATTTTCAGTGCATTAGTTTGTTCTGCGACGTCACAAAATTTAGATGTTGTTGTGGATGGTGCACGGTCCAAGCGTGGTTATGGCCATAACTACAATGCCTTGTCTGGAGTGGTGAGCTAATTAAAAATAATAACGTATTTTTCACTTTAAATTGGAATTCAGTGTGCCCTTGATCTCAAGTTTAACGCTTTACGCTAATCATTTCCATAAAGGAGACTATTTTATTTTTAAATAGTTTATATTTAAAGTTTCCAACACATATAAATATTTTAATGGTTGAAGAGGAGTACTGGTCACATTTTAATCATAGCACTAGCGGGTTTTTAGTCTATGTGATAACAGGCAAGATAACCTGGAACATCGAACGAAATGTTTATTTCACAAGCCACCTCGACGTTTTCCATGTTATGTAACAAATAATGCAAACTGAGGTGGAAATATACAGCAAGTACTTTTTGTAGGAGAGGCCACGGTGGCTGAGCGGTTAGACTGCTCGCCTCCCACCAAGGCGAGCCGGGTTCAATACCCAGCCGGTTCACCCCGGATTTTCGCAAGTGGGAATCGTACCTGCGATGCCGCTGGCTGGCAGGTTTTCTCGGGGATCTCCTGTTTCCCCCGCCTCTTCATTCTGACGCTGCTTTATACTCGCCCCCACTTCACCCTCATCGGCTCTCAAGATCTCGATTTTAAGAGCCGCCCAAATCTTTTCATTCACTCACTCACTTCTTGTGGGTATAAAATTAGATGTATTTAGCTAAGCTGTATGTAAATTTGATTAGTTATCACAAACGTTTCTACGTGGATGGAATGTGTATCTTGCAACTATGCAGGAGAGGCCAGGTGGAGTGGGGGACCAAGCCCCTGTCTGCCAACTGGAAGGTCGTGGGTTCAAGTCCCACCTTGCGCGTAGGCGTTATTCTGTCTATTATTGTAAATTAGCGCTAAGCTGTATCCCATTAAGCCCACTCGATATCAAAATTAGGAAGTAGAAAATTCCTAAATAAGAGGATTATCGATGATGAAAAGCAGGAAGACAGAACAACCACGAAACAAATTGCTGGGGAAAGCACCCTGAAAAAATTACCAGCCAGTGTAGAGAAAAGGCCGATCCTGGCGCATCTCACCCGGGTCAGTATTTCTCTAGATATGTTTTGACCGTGGTGGGAACGTCTTGACCTTAATTACTGCTGTCCACAGTAGAAAAATATATAAGAAGTAACTATATTAAGTTTTTATTAAATAAATTTTTTTAAACCGAAACCTCTAATATGTTAAAATTATTAAATTTAAGAAGTTATTCTTTAGTTAGTTTTAAATTAATTGAATTTTAATACATAAACTTTATGCCCGTTTCTTATTATCTTTCAAGTAGGATTAATTTGTATTATCCATTTAAAATAAGAGACATATCATTTTGGTCATTCCGCGTGAAATCTCTAGGTGTGGTTGCACTAGTATATTTATTTTCATTTTATTTTCATTCAATAGGTTTCCGAACAACTCAGCAGTACAAATTTTTTAAAATAGTTTTTTGATAGCCATGCGAAATGTATGCTTATTTTTGTACACTGCAATATAAAAAAACTAGGGTTTCGAGGGTTTAAAAAATATATGATTGTATTGTTTAGGTTAGAAATAGTATTTTCTGGTTCTTAGCTGGTTGAATGAAAACATTTAAAGCCCTAATATGAGGAGGCTAAATTATCAATCAGTGTTATAGCTGCTAGAACATAAAATGGCTTATATTTTGCTAAATTAAATGTGTAAAAACAATTACAAAGGCATGCTGAAGAGAAGGTTCTTGAAACAGTAGACGCAATTGTTCAATATATGTGTGATTAATTTCCCGCGAGCTTAATGTATGTATGTGAATCTCCATTGTATGTGGTTGCGTCAGATTGACATTTTGTAGTGTGTTATTTGTATCTATGTTAGTTCTTTATAGCTTTAAAAATTGATGATTGATGCCGACTCTACGATGTAATAATTCACATATTTACTGACGGTGATTTACCTACTTGTATTTTAAACTGTCAGTTGGAAGTTTATCTTGTTATGTATGTTAAATGCTGAGATACTTGCTGGTTAATTACAAATAAAAGTCTTTAATGAAATATTTTATCTAATGCCAATGTCTGTGGTTCTACTGGAAAGAAAAAATTCTAGAGTCCTGGAATGCGATCGCAGGAGGGCGACTTCCCAGTGTAAATAGGTGCGATCATATATAGGCTGTTCACGGTAAAGTGAGCACTTTTTAAGACCCTTATAAATTTTTCCTTTCATCCTATTTCCATCTTCCTGCTGCTTTTTAATATAAACATTGCAATGTGGCCATTAAACACAGTGCATATATTTCACCACCGACAAAATTAAATGCCTGAGACTGTAATAAGAAATATTTATTAGCTGTTAATGCCTGTTGGGAGGGCCTTTAAAGGTGCTCACTTTATCGCAAACAGCCTATAAGGCCGCTAACTGCTCCCTCTTCTCCCTCCCTGCTGCTCTCACTCTGCATCCTACACTCCCAATCTTCTGCCCACGCCACTCGCGTCCTTGCTTCACGCTGCATTACGAGTTTCCCACGCAAGTCTTTAAGGTTGAAGTATAGCAACTGCCTACGGAGTAGTGCACCCGACTGTACGATAAAAAATTAGTACAGACACCATAAAAATTGTCGAAAAAAGTGCGATTTATGCTGTACATTAAAGAAGCATTTATATATTTAGCAACATTATAAAATATTTTACAAAAATTTACGTCAGTTTCAGCCATAAATGTTTGTGACAAAAGGACGCACATGAAAATAATTATAAAAATATTTCCTCTATTATTATTACAATTTTCTTGCACACAATCATAGTAAACATTATTGCGATATTACATGGCGAAGATTTCCTTGCAAATTCAGCTTTCTGAAGTGTGTAGAATGGAAATGCGCTTAAATTTGGTTAAGAATACACACTTTCTAATCGATTTTTTTTTACATTTAAAAAGTGTATTTTAGTAAAATATTTACATAATGTAGCCAAATATGTACATTTTCTTTTCATATGCAGCATAAACCGCACTTTTCTGACAATTTTTATAGTGTCTGTACTACTATTTCATTAGTTCTTTACGTTGTACAGTCAGGTGCTGTGCTCCAAATGCGGTTGATTTACTTCTACCTTCATCACAAAATGTCACGTATCTTTTTTATTTAAAGAGATAGAGTGTCAGCATCCAGCCATTTTTTAAGCAGCTCATCTCAGGCAAAACTGGTACATAGCATTTCACAAAATTTAACCAATAGCCTGAAATCTGTAATGATTTCAATGTTTCAATCGTTTGTATATTAACCTTTAAATCATTACACGAGAATTTCGGCGATGCTGTTAAAGAGTGCTTTTAAAAATCTGCATGATAGTTTTTGTTTGAAACCGATATCACCAAAAATATGTAAGCAGCGAAATATTATATTTTACATGTAAATGCCCATCCCCCACGGATGAAGCGCGGCCTTAAAACCGCCGAGCCCGCTCGCTCTAACTCATCTCCCTAATGAGCGAGGGACCCCACCTGGTGCATAATTACTCTCCTGCGCCGGTCGCCAATATCCTGTCAAACCTGACGTCAGCAACGACTGGCATCGACCGGTCACCGATCAGCCGCGGTCCGCTCGGAGTAGCCCTCTCTTGGCGTCGAATATCTTGCTTACCCTTTGTAAGATAAATCCTTGCTTTGATAATTTATGTATTATGTGCCAATCCCTAAATATAAGGAAAAAAATTAACAGAATACGACACCATAAACAATTAACAACCACAGAATGAGACGACAAAGAACAAGGCAGCAACACTGATCGTAACAGTCATAAAACTTCGACAAAAACAATCGGCAATCTTACAAAAATGGGAAATGCTGGAAAAAAAAAATCAAACACAGCAGAATTAAAACCAATCAGGATCGCCAGTTTAAAAAATAAGATTTAAATGAAGTTGTTAATTAAGTTATAATTAATGAAACATGAATACGGACAACAAAAAACAGAAATAAATTGTCAAAACCAGTGCGAAAAATTACTCTAACTTGAAGGACAAAAAAAAAAATTGGGTCAGCACGAGAATTCACATGTTTCGGTTCTCGTTCTCGGATGAGACATTCGGAACAAACCCAATCGCAGCAGTCTTTTTAGACTTCTTTCTTTGACGAGGATAAAATGTATTCCCAATTCTCCGTTGTGTTTGTTTTCTGTGAGATTTCTTACTGTCTGGGTGTTTATTTTTTATGACTACTATAATTCTTACTGCTTCTTAGTTCTTTGTCATCTTGTCCCATGGTTGTTTGCGATGTCCTATTTTTTTTTTTTTTACTATTTTTCTTACGTTTGCCAAATGGACACAGTCCATGTAAACTTTCCAAGTGATGTAACTATACTATTATCATTGAATTTCAGGAACAAAAGTATCCCTGCCCATGTATCTATGTACTAAATGACCTACCTTCAGCACTATTAACACTGAACTACAAAAAGGTAGTTTGGTGTATTAACTTCTAACATCTTATTATTTAAAGTGCAGTGTTGCAGTGTTTAAAATAAGTACAAACAGAAATAGGGTATATAGGCCGTTCACGGTAAAGTGAGCAATTTTTGAAGCTGTTTCATCTAACATAAGAACCAATAAATACATTTCATTGTGGCCTCGGACTTCTGGTTTTTGGGTATTGTGAATGTACACACTGTGTTTATTACTCACATGGCAGGGTTTACATTAACAAGTGGTGGAAGGATATAAATTGATTGAAAGAAAGAAGTTACTAGGGCTTCAAAAGTGCTCACTTTACCTTGAACGGCCTATAATAAGCTTTACAGTTTTCTGTAACCCCGCTTTAAGCCGAAAGGTCACGTATTTACAAAGAGGCGACGTAGTCAAGTAAGGTAAATACTTTTTAGGCTATATGAACTATACGTTTATTATCCCTTTCAATGATACATTCTAGCAATCATTATACTTTATGTTAATTCTCATAAATCGCTTACTGAATTTCAAGATAATTAAATAGAACCGTTAGCTGCATTGTGAAAAACATTTAATGACTACCTCGCTCGCCATCGCCTCACATTACCCGTAGACGCCCTAATTAGGATGGATAATTACCCACTGATGTTCATCTCGGTCGCGCTGGGGCTCGTCTCGGTTTATGCTCCCACACAGCGTCGAACTCGGCCCGCTGGACTGGCGGCCGTCTCAGCTACGTCGACGCAGGTGGCCCTCTGGTGTCGGCAGGAACAAATATGGCTGCGAACCCCCAAAGCTCGCTACTTTTATACTTCTCCGTCCAGCCTTGTTTGGGATGCCTTTCCCCCGGTTGTTGTCAAAACTAACATCGCCATGGCCGACGCCTCGTTTTGCCTTGTCGCTACTCGCACGGCATAGCATCCTTGGCCTGGTGGTGCTCACAGCAAGTTACATATTTATGTTTATAACGATTCCACATTGTCTCTAGCTCCGGTGCATGAAAGAAGTCCGATATTATAAAATTTGTCATGGTGCGAAAGAATACACAATAACCAAGCTGCGGAAAATAAGCAGGGCTCTCATAACGCTCAATTACCGTGAACTTACCATTAAAGAATTTACAACGATAAACCTCCTTAAACTAGGCTGCAAAAGGTGGAATAATCATGCAAGGTTAGAACACGGAGAATCTAGAAACAGATAATATTACGATGCTTTAAAATTCGTGAAAATAGAGAGGTTCGTAAGTAATAGATATGCATAGAATATACGGAGAATTTCATTATTGGCCTCCTATCTAGGCGAACCGGGATCGACTCTCAGCAGGGTCGCCCCCAGATTTTTGCCTGTGGGAATCGTGCCGGACGACTCCGCTGATCGGCGGATTTTCTTGGGGATCTTCCGCTTCCCCTTGCCCTTGCATTCCGGCGCTGCTCCATACTCACCTTGCTTTACCCTCATCCGCTCTCATGACCTCGATGTGATGTTAAGGGCCGCCCAAATCTCTTCACCACTCACGCAATAAAACGGTAAATAGCACAGGTGTCTTTTTTTTATTTGAAGTTTAACAGCAATGGTGAGTTCATGTTATTATTATCATGGATGGAAATGGACACGGTCCAATCAAACCATCGTAATAAACAGGTAACTCGTTTACAAGTAATACATTTCTATTCAGTGAATCCACCGAGGAAACAATTTTTTTTTTCTCACCAGCAAAGTAAAGGTAAAGTTAGTTCAGGTAATATACAAAATTGTTGGTTTTATCGAAATTTTAAAACATGCGTGATGCATTACACAAGTAATATCTATTAGATTCGATAGCAACGCTGACAGTTCTTTTATTTTCAATTGCCGCTTTTTCTGAAACCGTAAACGAGAAATTAATGACTAACGAACTTAAACCGAATTTTTGCCAAATTTTGGAAAAATTTATGAATAAATTTTGACAAACTATAGCGACGGTAAAAGTGGTTACGTGAACACACACGCACACGCGTAATAAAAAATTTCTTATGCATATATCAACCGATGTTATTCCTTATATATCTTCAGAATAATAGTATAAAGTGGACATGTCACACTGTCAAAGTAATACGGCCAGAATTCAAACGTTATTTTTCAGAAGAGTACTTGTGAAGTTTAGACACACTGTTGTTCCAACATTTACCAAAGAGGTAAACGTTTGATTTTTATTACATAACTCCCGTCACTGATTTTGTTTACAATGCTATTGAAAATAAGCATAAAATCGTAATAAAATAAAACTACACCAGATAAAGTATGGATCATGTACCACTGAGTAAACATAAGAATCATTACTTGGCTTTTGTTATTGCAAATAACATTATAGCCTTATTACATTCGAAAGAATTTAATTTTTGTTTCTTTTTCTGTGTATATACCGTCTTATTTTGAGTGTGTGATATTTAATCCAGTTATGAAAAAATTCCTTATATCATAATTGCTGATTTTCTGTAAAATGATTAAGAAAGGTGTAACCAACCCGCGCGGTTTATTCTTGGAAAAAATATTTCACATGACTGAGCGAAAGAAAGAAATTTTGCCCGTACTCAGTGCGAGTAAAAAGTTTACTTCGTTTGACGGTCGTTTCTGTGAGGAGCGTAAATGTCGACGTGCCGGTGCAGCTGGGAGTTGAGCGAGCAGCAAGGAAACTTCAGCTATGTTGTTCGAGAGACGGCTTCGCGCTCCGAGCTCGCCGGATGCACGTTTTTGCAGGCCATAACGCAAAACAACGCAGGGGGAACGTCAGTTTGTGCAGAAACACGATAACTTTGACAGCGGACGGTGAGTTACTCACGTCGACGCCGTGTTTCCAGTGACTACTGAACTTCCCGTCTCGCGCAAAAAGAGGGAAATAACCATCTCGTTTTTGTTACGTACCGAAGTGTTTGATGTACAAAACGCTCACGTGAAACACGCGAGCTAAATAGCCTGGTGGGTGAAGAGATTTTGTTTGGTAGAATAGCAATTCAACGTTTGAAAGCTTGTGTGTCCAGATGTTTCTGTTTCTCAACTACTTCAATGGAATTGCGATGTCAATTTGGGAAGTGCAGTTAAAAATGAACCGCCAGAGTCCATGTAAAATGTTATTCACTATCGACTGAACGAGATTTACGGCAGGAACGCGGGCATTGATCTCGATGCGACGAAGGAAACATGCACTTTAGTTCCACTACTGTACGTAACTTCAACAAAGCTGGTAACAACTTTTATTGTAGTGTAGTGTAAAGTGACACATTGTTACTGTACCTACACTGTGTATTCTTCCACCATAAGTAAAATTAACACGGCCATGGGCCTGTGCATTTCATTCGTGCGTTGATCAAATGAAACTGTGGATTTATAAGAGAAGTGAATATTTCACAAATTCGCCTATTCTGAAAGTCTTATGCATAAAGAAAAAAACAGAAAACAAAGGAGAATAATTTCAGTATTAATAAATGTTTACCTAACATTTTTAATACAATGTTAATAAATGGATCTACTTTCCTTCTGCCATTACATACTTTACTGGGTGCATGTCTGTCAGTGTTTGCCCCTTACAATACATACTGGTAAGGGCAGTTGTATTTTTCAAATGTTGGTTGCAAAAGTTTTAAGTTTACTCTGAACAGCCTGTAGCAAATTTTATTGTGTAACCACACGTACTTGGTAATTCACTTTGTTATGAGTTGTACTGTGTTATTCTGTGTAACCACAGTGTAGTCTGCGTTAGATCCAGTAACACTTTTCAAATGAACAGTAGCCCTAAACGCGTGCGGCTCTCCGTGCTCGCTATTTTTCGTCCTCCAGGAAGCAATAGTGGTGCAGATATGAGTCTTGATAGTTTTCTGGAGATTTTTTTTTGTATGTTTACATTCCAGGAAGGCAGTACATTAATTATTATTTATACCTATGGTATACTTGTAAATGCAGAAAATATCAATGTGGTTTACAAAATTCTGTTATTATATTTCCTATAATTTTTTTTCAGCACTAAATTTTATTATTAATTTGGAACACATTAAAGCCACTTTCACCCTTTTGGAAATTACACTATATTTTTGGAAGAAAAAAACTTAATATTCCTGTCATGCCCTTGATAAACTCACCGGCATAAAAATGTGGTATGTTATCAAAGATTTTGGATAGTGCACATTGTATTTCTAAGGTAGTAACTGGTATTGTTGTTTGAAGGTAGTGTTACCATGCTATTTCATAAGTTTTGAAACAGTAAAGTTAAATTGAGATCACCTATTGCAACGTATAGAATCGTAGCTTGTCAGAATTATGCCCGGCTATGCGTTACTTTGTGGCTGGAATTGCATCAACTTAAGAACTGCGCTGAGATACACACAAAATATTTAACCAACACTAACTATTACTATTTTCAACTCACTACTAAAAAGGACACCAAGCAGAGACGTTGAAATGTGATTTAATACGTGTAAAAGAAAGAACATGGATTGTATAAAATGAAGCATTAAATTATTAAAAGACAAAATTTCTAATAAGTTGATAAGAATTAAGATGGCTGGAAAATTAAATACTTTTGACTTTCAGATGCAGATCAGCACACGACACTAGCCTTAATTGTAAATGGAAAATTCCTTAAATTTTTGGAGGTGGTGGAAGTATATGTCCAGGAATATTGGCAGAGCATTTGTCTTAATTGATCAAGCCGCCGCCGTTCGTTCATCATTGGGAGCTACCCTCAGCGCGGGGGAGGTACAAGCTCTTGTGGAGCTCTTGTCCTCCCAGTGGGTTATCATTATGAAACCACCAGGTTGGAGGGGGAAGGGGCTACCCCGCCTAGTTGTCCTTCAAATTGTAGTATCCGCGGAGGGGCCAGAGAGTAATTATTCCATGTCCATCAGGTTTCCCTGGTGGCCAGGTTACCAACATGTTTACTTCCCTCCTCCTGATTGCCTGGCCGACCACAGAAACGCAGGGTGTGTGCCGCGAAAACGTACGTCGTGTTGCTTGGAGAGGCCGAGACGTCCGTAGATCGAGTCATGCTGCACTTACAACGCCACCACGAGGCCTTTCCGACAGTCAGACACAACGTTACAGCCCGACCATTTCCGCCACCAAAATTAGTTCAATGTTTACAATACCCCGACAGTTTCCTTCCGACAAGTGTTGCGTGGCTTTCGGAAACATTCTAGCATGGCCAGTAACTTGCAATGGAGTGTGAAGGAATCACAGATCACTGTAAACTATTTTGTTTTGATGACATTGTAAACGAAGCATGTTTGGATTTTGTAGCAGTTATTTTTCCACTAATATTTATTTTCGTCAGTTCATTGACTTTCTGTTACAAGAAAACCAGAATGTACACGTAAAAACATATGTTTAATGTGAAATTCACCACAGTAGTGAAATCCGCACGACATTTTGTTTCGTAAGATTATGTTTCTGGTATTTTTTTCTACTACCAAGCCAGGCCGACCGATCCTACGCCCGACGAAAGTATAAATAGAATCTACTTTTGTCGGGGCTGCGTTTGTCAGGGTGCCCTTGCTCCTGATTGACTGATGAAAAATTGTCGTCTGTGTCGGGGCTGTTTTGTCGGACTGTCTGGTTATTGTAAATCCAGCTTCACAGTTCCGCTGTGCTGTGCTGTGAATTGATCAGGGTTTACACGGGTATATATCGCGTTGGGCTGATTTAGTTTCTGAGCAATAGTTTAGTTAGTATCTGACCCGTAGTTAATATAGTTCAACTTATCTGAAGGAATAACAGTCTGGCTGGCTCCGCACTGGATGGCGTGTTACAGTCTTCTCAGTGTCTTCCTTGCAGAAACCCACTGGTCCTCGGTGCTATTGCCATCACGTGCACCATTTGTAATACTTATGGACAGCTCCAAGTTATATTATAACGCCTCTCCATGAACCTTAATTTCAAGATGACCTAAAAACTCGCTACAAACGAGAAGAAAAAATAGTTTTCGAAAGTATTATGTTTTTAGGCTAGTGCCGCATGTGGTGCAAAATGTTGCTAAGCAGCTAATAAACAATCTCAGAACATTGTGCGTTTGCATATAATCAATATTATCCCTAAGTTAAACAATATTGTTAATTGATACATAAAATAAATATTCAAACACGTATACTTGCTGTCTTAATTACGTGAGCAGTAAAATTTATAAACGCTGAGAAAAATGCAAATAAGAGGAGCGTGAATAAAAATGGCATACAGAAAATGACAAGTTACACTATCTATGTGGAGTACTAACACATACTCACAAAGTCACTATTGCCTGCAGCACCAACATTGCATTAGAAACTCACAATAAATAATAAATCACTAACTTTGAAACAATAATCAGTACAGGAATCACGCCAGGTTCAATAAAAATCACTCACTAATATCTGATATTAATTAAATCTATCTTTCGTCAAATTAGACCTATCTTTACGCTGTTACTCAAAGAAAAAACAGTCTCAAGTATTCTTCTGAGAGCACCCCGAACAATCTCCCCCCCCCCCCCCCCCTTCCCCACAGTCGCAATGCACGTGCGGATTGCTTTCCGCTACGATGATTCTTGCTGTCTTGTGCAGTCATGCACTAATACTGTGCTGTTGAAGTGCACTCCTCTCCGCCTCGAAGTCCGCTGTCGTTCACTGAGCTCGCGCTCGATGGAAATGGGCACACATACAGGTGCCCATCGGAAACGCGATAGCTCCACACACGCCACACGCACACACATTATGTGAGTTAAAACTCTACAGATTATACCTCTCCGAGCAAAGAAGACATAGCTGTGTCACGAAATTTATCAGTGAGAAAAAAATATCTTATCTGATCAGTTCATACGAAATGTGTAACAGCATTAACTCATTTTGTAATTACGTTATGGGTAAAAGTAATCGCCGAGAACTTATCTAAACTTTATTGAAGAAAATTTAATTACATAATATGGTGCCAAAATTCGTGTACATGCATGTATGTTTGTCCCAACACAGCATAGTCCACGCTCATTTTCATCAGCAATAGGTATGTACCAATAATTTCGACATTGGACAATGTAGCGCTATTGCGAAGGTGGCGTAGATGGACAGGCGGATACAAAACCAATAAGAAATTTTACATTAATTCAATTTTGGCACATTTACTTATGTAACATCCTGGCCCATTTTACACTGTGCATTAGAATTTTAATAGGATATTATTATTATTACTCAATTTGATTGCAAACATAAAAAATCGGCGAATACCCAAAAAGTAGTACAAATTCGCCTTAAGACCAAAATAATTACTTTAAAACGGCCCAGTAATTGAGACCAGAGTATGTACCTTGGTATAAGTAAGCAAAATCGTCTAATGTAAAAAAATAGGTACAACAAATAACGGCAAAATGAAAAAATTAACTGTAGATACCTTTTAAAACCAAGCATTTATTTACAAATGAACTTAAAAGGTAAAAATAACTATAGGAGTAGTTACAAAATTTGTAGAACTTGTAAGACGTGGTCGAACAGCCGTAAAAAACTTCACTACAAATTAATATTTTTGTGCCAATTTATATTTAGTGTATTAAAGCTTGGCGTGAATAGTTAATAGACTTACGCAATTGATATGCGCTTACTACGCTTACACAAATGAACTATACGTTCTATATTGCCCCAAGCTTTTATATACTAAATATAAATTGATACAAAAATATTAATTTGTATTAAAGTTTATTGCGGCTGCTGGATCACGTCCTACAAGTTCTACAAATTCTGTAACTGCTCCTAACATTATTTTTATCTTTTTAGTTCATTTACTAATAAAAGCGTGGTTTGAAAAGATTTTTTAAAATTGATTTATTTTTCATTTTTCAGTCGCGCATATTTTTGTTTATTACATAGATATAGACTATGTATACATTCACATACTCGTCCGCCATAGGTATCACTTGCGATCAGGCGAGTTTCAGTGCACTCTTTTCGCAGGAAGTTGAACCGGAATGCTGAATATTCATTATTAATTTTACACGTGTGTGCATGTCAATATATTTGACATTTCAATACGAGTTCACACAGATCGGAATCTTAAAATGGTATTTCACATACACACACGCGTTCGATCATTTGAATTCCTTCTTGTGCTTCAAAGTTTGGATTGTCTTTTACCCACACAAGCATGTGTGAATGAGGACTTCCCCCTGCACTGAAACTCTAAACGCCACCGGTAATCGACAACTTGTCCACCAAATGCATCATCGTGATGGCTAGTGATTCGGTGTGCGCCGTACAGACCCTTGCCGTACGTAGGCCTACAAACAAGTGAAATAAGAGCTTGCAAAAAGAAATAAAAATTGGCAACTCTAGAAAAAAATTGTTTATTTCAGTTTTGGCGTTGAATGAAACCCAGTACACGCAATTAAGTAACATCAAAAATACGCAACACTTGGAGACATCGCAAAATATAATCAAACAGATGTTTCTCAAATTTCATTGTGTAAATGACAACTAATATTTTACTAACATCTACGATCTACTTTTTAAAACAAAAACGAATGATATGTGATACATTGCGTTTATGGGAGCTATTACACAAAGGAAGAAGCAACCTACTGCCTTGTATAATGTTTATAAAATTAAGCTAGAGATAAATGTAAACAATATGGGTTTTAAAGCAGAACGTGCTTTATACTGCTCTTAAAATAAATATTAGTTTATATGTAACAGCTATTTTAATCTTTACTACATTCTTTTCGTACCTACCCCCATTCCTAATTGTACATCACAGTAACTCCGCGTGTATGGTAGGGATAACATAAACATAAAAGTAATACTTTTAAATACACTACAAATGCCAACAAAAAAAATACTATCAAGGCGTACTATTTGGTGTGTACTCCACATCATAGTTAAGGAAATGGAGGAAAATAAAACGAGGACTCAGAATAGAGATGATTTGCTCGCCCTAGTCCACAGATTTAGTTATTTTTGGGCTCTATTTCTCTTGCGTTGGTTTTATTCTGACAATTGGCACGTTCTCAGTAAAAAAAAATTGCCCATTTATCTACCATCCCCTGGCGCATATAAAAAAAGTAGTTATTTATTTATTGTAATATAATTTTTCCCATGTACGCCTTTACGACAGTTATGGTTTTATTTATTACTGGGTAAGATTTTGAAACCACTACCAGCAAGAGTTGAACCGAGTCTGACCTTGCGTGTACGAGGGAATATCGTGGGTCAATCCGTGCTCCTTCTTCATTATCATCGACCTTTACTGTTTATCTAGTGAAAAAGGACAACTTCAGGCCCACTTTTAAGGCGCAGGCCTCCTCCTGTGCCTTCGTCCGTTATCATACAGTTGAATTTCTTCACACTGAAATTCCTACTCGGGCCACGTCGCTCTGACTGTTAAGGATTCGAACAGCCCGTCATAATGTTCACGATTGTACAGGGCGAGTCCTTTAAATGATTCCCTGTGGGACATGCGTGTAAAGGAGCGGGGTAATGAGGAAATACAGTCCAGTGCAACAACAAAATACCTACAGTAGGTGTTGGAAGTGGCCGCTATTGACCCTCGAGACAGATATGTGCAGATGACACCAAAAGTGGTGAAAGGCACAGGCGAGGACGTACTGCGGGATGGCGTCGATATCTGTGATACGGGGCTTTTTTTAAAGGACTCGCCCTGTACTTGAGTTACGCCTGACTTCGGAGACAGGTATCCCTTTAGGTAAACCCGGCAAGAGGACCTCAGAATACAGTTTCTTCTAAAGGACTTGCGTATTTATTCGGCGTCATAAACGATTAGGTATATAGTTAGCACTGATTAGGGATGCAACGCCATGTGGTTGTTACATCTATCGTGGTTTTCATTTTTCTTATAATACTCGATATGTATTGTGAATGTTGGGAGAAGGAACGTTTACACATTATTGCCCTTGATTTAAGACCACAAATACTAGATCTTACCAAGGTTCTTGTCTAACTAAATGGGTTGTTAAATAGTTGTACATTTCCAGCTGTGCTAAAGTGAGAAAAACCATGCATATAGTCATAAATATTAACATATTCACGTAGGATATTAAAGAAAAAGTACATACGAACCAGTAATGACCTAAATAAGATTTTAACCAAACCCTGGGGTAGTGAACGAATTCGCTACCAAGTTCAGTACTAGAGAATTGAATTGCATTAGACCACTTGAATGTAAAATACATACATTTAATTTTGAGTTATTTTATGTTAAATGTATATGGTTTATAAAAAGTTTTCTTTCCTCTTAATAATTCCAGTAATTAGATTTTACAGTCACATTTGAAAATAACATTTTTTCTCCAGTATTTATGTAATTAAAAAGTGGTGTTATTAACTACGCTGGGACAAGAACGCAGTTTACTTTGTACCTTTCTTATCTTGTAACATGATCACCACGTGCAGTTGCTTTCGGCTAGCGACGGTGTTGATTTTATGGTTCCCAGGAGCAGCAGTGGTTGTGAGAATTGCAATTAAAAGAAAACTTCACGTATGGACCTCTTTTACGTGCCTTGCGTAAGCATTTTCTCATTTACTCTCATGTATGCGTTTGTTGAAAAAAAAAAACTCATTTTAATACTTTTCACAGGACTTTAGCAGAAAGTGTGGTAAAATCATGGCAGTGTTGTTTTACAAACACTTACTAACAATCTTTGCAAGAAACAATTTAATAAATGTAGAGAACTACTATATTGTTGTATATAGTGAGATATTCCCACGCAAGTGTTTGCAAATGTATTCGTCACCTGATACTATCCACTGACTTCCTACAATTTTTTTCGGTTGGCGCACTTAACTCGAAAGTGCTAGTTGCAGAAGATATACAAAGAAAAAAATAAATAAATAAACGAGAGAATATACGTAACGAAACCCCAGACAAGCATCCCGAGATCTTCCGAGTATATCCGAAGTACCGACCACAATTTTGGTGTGCTATAATAAACTTGGGGAATACTGCGAAAGGGAAGTTTGTTTTCATAATTTTCATCGCCATTAGAGTTCAGTACGTTTCTGGAAATTAAAGTTTCCAAATTCTTATTATTGTCTATGGTGAAGGCAAAACCTCGCAGTTGTTAATAAATAATATGACGTATGTCGTTAATCAGTTCCATTGATCTTTAGCTACGTCAAATTTTGCATGCGTTAATCATTATACATACGCTTTTATATAACTATAACTAATACATTACCAGTAGTATAAAATAGTATGTTCTGCCGCACCTGGCGTCTGGTGGAGGATTGGAGAATTGTAATAGGCATATTACCTTGGAGGTGTGAGAATTTCCCTATATTCCCTTTTTTCCCCTCAAAATTTCCATAATTTCCCTCCCGCCTCCGACGGCCATCTTGGCAGCCTGTGACAGAAAGTGTATTTGCTCAATTATGCACTTTGTGGCTGAGGTATGCCTAATGTGGCGGAATCGGTCGGAACTTGAGAAATTCCTGCCAAATTGAGAAGTCATTCTCGGTGGCCATCTTGGTATCGACGACCTATGTCTACCCAGGACAATTGTCGACCACCTGAGGATGTTGGCCATTTTGGCGGCCAGCGCCTCGCCAGCGGCGATGGCGGGGATTTAAGGTGTCGCGAACAATCGGATATTGTGTACTGCGGCAGTCTCCTTAAGTCTGTATGTGTGTGTGCATAGCACTTATAAACATAGTTGGCTATAATTTCCGAATAATTTAAGTTATAGTTGTCAAATTCATAACATAGGCATCCACCCCGACTAGAAGAAGGATCGCGTAGTCAAATATACCCCATGTTAACTTATAAGAATAGTTGGATGTAATTTCTAAACAATTTTAGTTATAATTACCAAATTCTAATTTCCGATTTCTTTAAAGTTATACTTATCAATTTCATAACATAGGCATCATCTTCGACTAGGAGAAGGGTCGTGGGGTCAAGTATGCCATATGTCAGTGTATAAGCATAGGTGGGTGTAATTTTCAAACCATTTGAGTTATAGTTGGCATATTCATAACATAGGCATCATCCACAACTAAGAGAGGGGTCGCAGGGTTAAGTATGCCCTATGTCAGTGTACAAGCATAGTTGGTATAATTTCCGAACCATTTGAGTTATAGTTGGCAAATTCATGACATAGATATCTGCCATGACTAGGAGAGGGGTCACAGGGACACATATGCCCCATATGCCCCATGCCAACTTATAAGCATAGTCGGCTGTAATTTCCGAACTGCTTTAGTTATAGTCGCCAAATTCATTACATAGACATCAACCACGACTATGATAGATGGCTGTAAGTCATGAAGAGTTTGAGAAAAAACTACCAAAGAATCATAATACATGCATAACCCCCCGACGACGAGAAGGAATCTGCGGACATATGTCAGCCTGCATGTCTCTGTTCTTACTCACTTCTGTCTCTCTCCTGTCCCCTTGGTACCACCACCTGGCTGCACACACACAATTCCTCGCCCCTCCCCCCTCTCTACACCACGATCAGCGACCTTCCACTCGTCATCGAGCGCTCTCTCTCTCTATCCCTTGTCCTCCCCCCTCCACCTGCCTACATCCCCCCTGACCATACATCCTTGTGCACTCGCTACCGCCGGGCCAGTGACTCGCTGTGCGCCGACCCCTCAAGTTCTCGTGTAACAGCGTACTTACTGCCAGACAGTCGATCAGTACCACCGGCCTTGCACCCATGAGCCGTGTTTCGAGTAGTCAATATATGTATGTACGCATGTCATGAAATGTCACTCGCAATGAACACACAGTTATCGCTAGATAGCCGAGTCCCCGTACATACAACACATGCTAGAACAATAAGTTTCCTATTACGAAAACGAAGTATCCCTTATCTTAACTGGTGCAGCAGTGAATACACGTAAGCCGTGAGCGAATCTCACCGTCGTCGTCGTCTTCGTCGACTCGACGATGTGACCTCACTGGAAGCAGAGACAACACTGAGCGGCGCTGCCTTTGCGTGCCTTTGTGTGCATGACAGATAGCGACCAAGTACTACATTCTTACTGCCTCCCCTTATCATTGTAATTACCTATATACTATTGAAAGCAACTAATACATGTACCCTGAACCATCATCGAGGTATCGCAGGTACGATTCCCTCAGAGTGTGGTCACATGCACAAATAGAGAGATAATCATATGCATCGCCCTGTGTGCTTTCTCACATTGCCTGCTGGAGTGCACAAAAGGAAATAAAATACCTACCAACCCACATATGTGTATTGCACAAGCGACTGCTATACAAGACCATACATTGTATGGCATTCGACAAAAGCCATGTAATTTCATCACTTATACAAATTGTCAGGTTGGCCGAGCAGTCTAAGGTGCCTGATATAAGCTCTGGTTCCTGTAAAAGGGAGTATGGGTTCTAATCCCCGCACCTGACTTACTTTTTTGTTTCTTTACCCTACTCGAATAAATATGGTATCGTAGGTTTGATTCCTGTTGAGAGCACATACAGTCAATAATAGGTCCCACTGCTCATGAAGAGAGACTAGCATGACAGTCATACTCGGTCTCCGATATGACTCACATACAGATCCATTTGCAACTACAGACAGCCATACTCTGTCGCCGACCTGTACTCATGTATCAAGTTTTTTCAACAATTACAGACAGTGATACGCCACATAGTTTGCTGTAATTTCCGAACTGTTTAAGATAGAACTAGCAAATATTATAACAAGAGCCTACCCACTCACCAGTATCTCCGATCTGCACTTGTGTACCGAAGCAGGTAATAATAACAGGGGGCACTCAGGGAGGGGTCACCCTGCTCGGCAGAATTCAGGGGCAAGCCCCAGATGAAGCTGCCACCATGGTCTTATGATTGAAAATTTTTGTAAAAATTATGATTTTTTTCTTTTAAGCAATAAAATTTTCTAAGCTCGAAATAGTGGACCAAGGCCAAGGTCATATGTCAAGGTCACATGACATCAATCAAGGCCATGGTTGTTGGGGTAAAATCTTTGTAAGTTCTAAATGGTGACCAAAGGTCGTCATGCCCATCACCGGTCATGGTCGTCAACCACCACCACCAACACAGGCAGCTGCCATTGTATCATGCCTGCCATTATGCAAATGACTATCGTTGTTGTACTGGCAGCCGGCCCTTCTGGCCACCCATCACTGTCAGCTACGATTTGGCGAATGGGTGCTGGCCGCCAACATGGGCGTCCACATTCAGACTTCTGACTGCACCGGCAGCTGCCATTTGTGAAAATGGCTTTCGTTGCTGTACTGGCCACCAACATGGCCACCGGCCACCAGCCGTCATGTCGCTAGACAGTGCGGCTTCCAAGGCGATGGACCAGATTGACAGAGCAGGAAGTTCTGTTCCAAGATGGCTTCAGACATTTCCAAAAGTGGTCATCGTCGGCATACTGGCCTCCAACAAGGCCGTCCACCACCTCCTACCACCGCCCGCCATTTTTCAAATGGCCTTCACCAGTGTACTGACCACCAACATTGTCGCCAGCCACCAGCTGCCATTTTGTTAGACAGTGCGACTTCCAAGATTCTGCATTTAGACTTCGTCCTTACAACAACACACAATGACAGTCGTCGGTGTACTGGCTGCCATCATAGGCGCCCGCCATGATTACGATATAGGGATAAAATATTGAAATAATATTTTAATTTTTTTAATTTATTAAAATATATTACTATAAAAATACTCCAAAAATATTCATGTTTGTCCATGTAAAGTGTGCACCCTTATACAAATCGGAGTCCTTCGTTAAAAATGAAACCAACTATTTCTGGCTCTTACGAACTCCGTGGCGTAGTGCAGTAAGCTTGAAGGCAAACTCCTTGCAGCAAACGCGACACCGATTAGCCACTGAAAGTTCCCCTAAATGGGTCGGCTGTCGTCACGTTGAAAGCAGCAAGAACTGTAGATGAAGATGTTTTCGTGGAAAGACATGTTGCTCCTGGTGATAAGGCGCCAGGTTCATCGTTCATACTGGTCGCAGATTTTGGTTGTGGAGCCATATGGTCAAAATCACCATCCATCACTCCACCGATGGAGGCCACAAGAACTCTCTGTTGCAGATCCAGCACCGAGTCATCGACGAGGCCTGCAGTTTAACTTTGCATGACCAACAGTAAGTATCGTTGCGATAGAAAAACCATCCAGATATAAACTTCTCAGCACTGTAGGCCCCTTAAATACGTAACCATTTATCCATAGGCTTTTCACTTACCTAGGCTCCTTGCATATTTACACTTTGTGATATCATGGAACATGGATATTTTCATGTGTTCGTAATCCATACTAAAAATGAAGATATCGATATATTGCCAGTGTGTTGAGTGGATGGAATCCTCTCTATCTCAGCTGCATATGATCTACTGAATCGAGTGTCCAGCCAGAGACATTCATTGCCATTTCTTCTCCCTCGCGGCATACCTTCTGTATGCTGTTTTCAACACCCTCTTCAATGTCATATACATTATTGATAGGTACATTCCGGGTCTTGAATGGCTTCCTTGCATGTCCATCACTGTATGGCTCTGGTTTACTATATCTACATTCCAGCTATATATTAATTTCACACCACTGTATTTTTCCACCTCTTATATAAGTGGGTTTATAAAATTTTGTTTCATATATGCCAGAAATGAACAAAGATATTTTGTCTAAGCTGTCAGATTTGGAGCAACATAATCTTTTAGAAGACATCTGAACGCAGATTGCTTCAGGTAAAATCCATTTGCATTCGGCTTCATCTCACTGGTTATTTTCGTAGGTTGCGATGACAAAGTGATAGAAACTTATTCACCAGTCTAAGCTGCACTAGGGTCAGTTTTCGCTGTAAACTGCACAGAGGAATGATGATCTGCTAATTCAACATCGGTGGATAATACATCACTTTTGCATTGTTTAATATGTATATTTAAACTGCCGGTGCATGCAAGCAGTTGAAAGCATTTCTCATACCGATATCCCATGCGGACGGTACTACTTACACATGCATACTTTTCATTCCTTTGTGCTTCATTAGTGCTTGCGAAAGTCATGTCGCAGTAGCTGTATGAAAGACTTAATGAAAGCAACGAACTGCCGATTGCATTTGCAAGTTTTCTGCTTCGATGATTTTCCAGTGCTTGTCGCGTCAGTTATCACCTCAGTACGGCTCCGCTGCAATGTTGACATAACTTTTAGCAAGAAGTGAAGGGAGACTGGTACAGGGTTAGAGATGTCTTTTCAGATTGTCTCTTCGCCGACCAAACTACGATCTGCATTTTTCATGTGCAAAAGTAGCACGCCCCAATTTTCTGAATACAGTTGACCTCATGTCTCCAAGCATTGTAGCTTTTAGTAAATATCTTCTTGAAGTAACAGTAACGAAGCCATTAAGAAATCATCGTTTGCAGAAGGTGAAAAATCCGAAAAATTCGATGGTGTTGTCAACGTCATGCCTGAAGATGTCGATGGCTGCATTGCTGTAGGTGCTCCATCCGAAAAAGTTGATGAAATTCCCTAAGAAATCGATGGCGACACTGCTGTAGGTGACCCATCCGAAGAAGACAAAGGTGCTGTCAGAATAAGTAATTATATCCCCAACAATCATATTAATTACAACATTAATAATTACTAACATTGTAATACTACTAAATTTATTGATAGTAAAAAAACTATAACAGACCGAGAAAAAATTCATCATTTGAGTGTGGGTTTGACCCTAAATCATCATAACGATTACCATTTTCATTAAATTTTTCTTAATTGCTGTAATCTTCTTAATTTTTTATATTGAAATTGCATTATTATTACCAATACTACTTCTAATATCCATTATTATTATTATAATTAATAAACAATATATGAACTTCTATAATGAAAGAATAAGAGAAATATTACTAATAGATCTTTAATAATAAAAAGAGGAGTCTCGCCATTTCATTTTTGGATACCAAAAACAATAGAAGGATTAAATTGAAACAAATTTCTTATCTTAATAACATGACAAAAAATTACACCATTAATAATAATATCAATAGTAATTAAAATTAATATAATTAATATTACTGCAATAGTGTGATACTGCAAATGTGATGATTCATAATTGACAATATTAATGCAATTACCCCTCCTAGTTTATTAGGAATTGATCGAAGAATTGCATATGCAAATAGGAAGTATAATTATGGTTAGATATGTGTTGGTGTTACCAAGGGGTTTGCTGGGGTAAAGTTATCAGGATCTCCTAGTAGGTAGAGTTCTATTAGTGTTAAATCATGCCTGAAGAGGTCGACGCCAACGCTTATGTATGTGACCCATCCAAATAAGTCGCTGGCACTGTCAGCATCATGCTTTAAGAAGACAATGGCAGTACTGCTGTAGCAACTGTTGCTGGACCTGCAACCTTTGTCACCATATTATTTTTTAATTGCTTTCACAAGCTGAGACAATGTATCTTTCACGTCAGTTCCGATCAAACTAAGCCTCATAACTGACACCCAACTGCTTATAATATACCCATATTCAAGCCATATGACATAACATTGACATTAAACCAATCATATTAAAGCAATAAAACACTTTGTTGACACCGACCACCCAATTCCCGAGTTGCCACGTGATTGCAGCTTGTCAATAGCATGCAGGCATTGAGACATCACATGCAGGCGTCAGTCTGCCAGGTTCAGTTTTTCCATCAAACCTTCGCAGTCCTCCTCCTCAGTTATCTTGCTCAGCAGTCCTCCTCCTCAGCATTCCTACTCATCAGCAATATTTAATTTAATCTTCTGCAATCTTTTTGCAATGCTCCTTTTCCTCCTCAGCAATCCTCTTCCCATCTCCTCAGCAATCCTCCTCAGTGATATTTCCTTCAATATTTTCACAATCCTGCTCGTCAGCAAGCCTCCACCTTCTACTCTTCCTCAGTAACCCTCCTTAGCATTATTTCCTGAATATTTCCACAAACCACCTCCTCCTCAACAACCCTCCTCCTCCTCAACAATCCTCCTCCTCCGCAATCCACAGCAATCCATCTAGACCAATATACACCACACACCACAATCAACACCACTATCAGCATTATAAGTGTATTGCCCGCATTATCACAGTTTACTTAAGAACACAAAAGTGAAACAATCTTTATTGACATCATTGGCCAGCAAAATTTTGCAATGCTGTTTACCAATCAGTGTTTGGTAATATATTCGCCAACCGGCAGCCCAACCAATAGACTACCTGTCTCAGCATGCATAATCCATTCACAGTTTCTTCACACTTTTTAAATCATTCCTGTAAAAAAAATCCACATATGACGTGTTTATTTACTTCCTAAATATGGCATGTATAACAAGTATTGTAAACTTATGTTAACATAAATGTATAATACATTTCCTTAAGTTAAGTTTCACGATGTATTTTACATATTCGATTAATCATATTATTTAAGAAGACCCCTGAATGCAGATCGCTTCAGGAAAAATACAATTAACATTAGGCTTCGACTCGCAGAGCACTGATGTAGGTTGTGTTGTAAAGCCAAGTGTCGTTGATGCAGTTCGCGGTTCCATGTTCGTTGAGGTCAAAGGCAGGGCTTCGTACTCACATTCATCTTCGTTGTATGACGAAAGGCCCCTTCCAAATCGATGGTTTCTGAACAACAACTGCCATTTCCGTATATAAAATCCATTCGTTTAACAGTAAATCGCAAGGCTTCTTCTCACAGAAAGCACCTGGTAAAACTTTTAAAATGTAAAAAATGTAAAAAATGAAATATTAATTTAATGTAAAATTTAAATTAAAAATTAAACCCATACAGTATTTAGCTATTAAAATCGTAACAGAGGCATCATCCTCAAAAACGAAAATGATCGAGGGGTCAAGTATGTCCTAAACACACTTTTAAGCATAGTTGGCTGTAATTCCTAAACCATTTAAGATACAACTATAAATATTGAAACCTAAGCATAATCCCAGACAACAAAAATAATGGAGGGTTGAAGTATGTCCTAAGCACACATATAAGCATAGTTTGCTGTAATTTCCGAACCATTTGAAATACAATTACCAAAATCATAGCATAGTCATAACCCCAGACAACGAAAAGGAGCGAGGTGTCAAGTATGTCTTAACTGCACTGATAAGCATAGTGTACTGTAGTTTCCGAATCATTTAAGATACAACTACCAAAATCATAACATAGGTATCGCCCCAGACAACAAAAATATCGAGGGGGCAAAGTATGACCTAAGCGCATATATAAGCGTATTTGGCTGTAATTTCCGAACTGTTTAAGATACAATGAGCAAATTCATAACATGGGCCACACCCTCAACAATGAAAAATAGCGAGGGGTCAAATATGACCTAAGCATACATATAAGCATAGTTGGCTGTAATTTCCGAACCTTTTAAGAGACAACTACCAACATCATAGTATAGGCATCACCCCAGGCAACAAAAGGTTCGACGGGTCAAGTATGACCTAAGCATACATATAAGGATAGTTGGCTGTAATTTCCAAACTGTTCAATATACAGTTAGAAAATTAATAACATAGGTATCACTCCCAACAACAAAAATGATCACGGGGTCAAGTACATCCTAAATGCACTTATAAGCATAGTTAGCTGTAATTTCCGAACCATTTGAAATATAACAAACAAAATCATGGCATAGGCATCGCCCCCGATAGCAAAAAGTGTCGCAGGGCCAAGTATGCCCTAAGCACACTTATAAGCATAGTGAGCTGTAATTTCGAACTGTTTGAGATTTAACAACAACTCAAAAATGCAGGAGGCATGAGGGGTATTGTTCCGGCTAGCATTGGGTTACCAATCCGACACCTTCACCACACGACCACCATTGCATGTTAAGTGTTAGGAGATGAAATAGCAAATATATATATGCATCGGCCTTCACACACGACATATATTGTCTGGTTAAGAGAAGAAGATATACAAAAATGAGCCTACACATTCACCAGACTTGTCATCATGAGCCGCGAGGTCTTTCTTTCTGGACTCGCCTAACTCAATGACGTCCATGACAGACATTGCACTCATCGCAAGCTGGCAAGGTTAGTTCCCTCTGGACCTACCTAAGCCAATGACGTCCTCGACGTCCAGTTAGGAGAAGTTATAAAGTAAATACTGATATTGGCCTATGCCCTCACCAGACATGTCATCGCGAACTGGCGAGGTTTTCCTTTCCGGACTCAACTAAGCCAATGACATCCTTGACAGTCAGTGCCTGGTGAGGAGAAACTCGCATGGACCTACATACACACACACCAGACATATCATCGTAAACCAGCGAGGTCTTTCCTTATGGATTCACCTATGCTAATGACATCAACAGTGAAGATGCTCACATGGCTATCACCACCACCTGACTGCGGAAGGAGCTAGTATAAACGCAGGTTTCCTTTCACATGGCGGGGATTCAAAGTCTCATGCACTGGATTCCACCTGGCGTCCTGGCTTGGTGCCGAGCCTCATGCTCTGTCATTCCACCTTAGTTGTCCCATTCCAACTGGGTTTACTCATATTCCTTCTGAGATACTTTCACCTAACGTTCTGGAACACTAGGGGGGGAGAGACAGAGAGAGAGAGAGAGAGAGAGAGAGAGAGAGAGAGAGAGAGAGAGAGAGATACGTCAGGATTGTAGACTAGCCGAGTCGCACATGTACTTTTCCATTATGAGAGGAATTCAAGTGCTTGCCTACCAGCGCAAGCATCGGGTGCTGTGCACTGCGTGTTAAACGATGCTAGACACGACAAGGCCGTCCTTACGAGCCGGCTGAAACGAAACCATCACCAAGACAAACGGCAGCGCTACGCACCGAGGCAAACAGCAAAAATAGTTATAAGTACTTATCAAACCAGCACAATCATACAAGCGCAGAGTGTGTGCTAAACGATGCTAGACAATACCAGACCGCCCTGGTCAGTAAACCAGAACGACCTCCGTAAGAACCGAAATCATAGCATGCAGCCATCACTCACAACTCTAGCAGCGGCTGACCCGGCCATCGTTGTGCGACAGGCAGGCATACTCTGTCTCCGACCGGTACTCGTGTACCGAACCTTTAATGCAGCAAATCCTACTAGTTAATCCATATCAGAGAGTTCCTGCAGCCAGCCGGTTAAGGCTAGCTGCTGCTTGTAAATTCCTGTTTTGCCAACCGGTTAAGGCAAGCGATCCAAACCAGGGAGATGCTGCAGCTAGCCGGTTAAGGTAAAGTGCTGCTTATTAAGTCCTGTTTTGCTGGCCGGTTAATGCAAGCTGCTGCGTCACATTTGGTTGTCATTTCGCCGGGCGTCTAAGCCAATCCATTGCTGTTGGGAATCTGTAACAAAATTATATCAAAAATGTTATGTTTAAAATTAAAAATTGCCTATATGAAATATAATAGACGGTTTTTATTTTATCTATTTGGTGCTCAGTTTTAAAGAGAAACATTTTAAATACCAGTGTCCAACTAAGAACGAAAACGAGGCCTGTTATCGTGTTTATGAACAAACATGTCACAAAGAAAATACCATTTCTAATACAGATGCTGCATATTATTTTCTGTCAGTTCTAGTTTCCTATCTCGGGAAACTGTTGACTGATACTACCAAATTCAGGCGACAAGTTATGCTTTTGTATTTCAACTAGATTTATTTGACTTACGGAGGTCGTTACATATTTTCAAAATCACAGCTATGTAAATATTTTATGTCAGTTGCCTACATGTCCCAAACAATTTTAACCGTAACAGTATCTATAACAAACATAACATATACAAATAAATCTCCGCCTTGTTCTCCAGTTATGAAGATACCACCACATGAGAAAATTGAGCTTTTTTATCATTTGTCCGGGTACCAATCAACCTGTTTCTACCGAATTTTCCACTCTAGTCATGCTACACTAGCCTTTGTTTTAAGTGGGTCTGCTTTATTTACACTATGGCTGCAGTATAAATTATCCATGATAGTTTGCCATAATTATACATATATTTGATATATACGTAATTTGACATACTTTGGTATATATTAGAAATATTAAATATGCCTGTACCGAGCCTGTTTACGAAGTATACTCCAATAGCCCAAATGAGAAACGAAAGCTTTAATGATGTATCTCGCGAACTGGTAAAGCAATATCCACCCGATTTTTCACACAAGTAGAGTTACTTACGGTAGGCTATGAAAAATCACATGATTTAAGTGACTCACACAATTGTTTTTAAAATTATGTTACCTGTAAATATTTGAAGTTGATAATCCTAGTCTGCCAAAACTTTAGACTGATTACTATCGAAGTTGATGTTCTGAATCCTGTCTCCATGATGTAGTTGATTGCCTGTTAGCTTACTGTACGAGGTGATCTGTTTTCGAGTCCCTTGTAAGGCACATGTGTATTTGTAATTGACACACTTATACAGCGTTTGTTTCTGGTTGCATCTCTAATGATATTGCTATCAACGACACGTCAAGACTTACCTACCATCTAACCAATTAATAACCACATCAATACCATTTGCATCAATGTAAATTAAAGTAGTCTCATTGGTTATATTGATAACTTCTTGTGTTACTAGTCCAACCACTTAAACATTGCATTTCATGTAAATAAATTAGAATTTTAATATTTTAGGAAATAAAATTTTTGTCATGGATATAACATCTGAAATCGCATTTTTAAGTTTCTAGTATTACTTCTACAACATATTTTTGGCGTAATTTACATAATAATAAAAATAATGAAGGAAACGACAAATGGTGTTTATAATTTCGTTGTGATTAAAACCAGTTCTGTGTATTACGCGTGTTTTTAGAGCGATAGGGACTTCTTCACATGAAGTTTGTCGCAAAAATACAATGAAAGTGATATAAGCTAACGACTTAAATTGTAGTTACACGTGCTAGTAATAGTACAAGTGAACTGACTACGCTACGCAGGGACAAACATGGTTAACAACCTCCGCGCCGCCCTCTTTAGGTTTCACCAGACAGACATCCTGCACATACACATATGCCATTATTGCACTGACGGGCTGGCACATATCTGGTTTAACTAGCATAGTCACAACACATTCTAGATTCAGGTTGCTTTCAACAGCTGATAAAGCGTTACTGGAAATGAATTTCTTCTGGCTACACGCTTTACTTTTTACCTTAATTTGTCGAGTACTAATGAGGTAAGAATGATTACGTTAATTTTTGACAATTTTCTATCAAATTCTTACAGCATTTTTCAGGATATATTTGTGGTAATATATAATTTAGCTTGTTTTGCAAAGCTTTCCCATTATTATAAATTTTTTAAAATTCCATATTTACTTTTAAGAAATTTGTTAAAAATATTTTTTTTATTAGAAGCTAATTAAAAAATAACACGGGAATATAGTATAAAACGCATAATAATTTATTGTTTCTCATTTAAATATTAATTACCTATATATTTCGAGGGGTATAGTACGCTGAATTATAATAGTTAAAGTAAAGTTACATCTTCTTTTAAATGTGACAATCTTCGCTGTAAACAAATATGATGAATATCAAGGCATATCTTTGTACATTGAGCAACCAAACACAAGACTGCGTGTATAGTTTAATATTTAAATTTACACGCACTTTGTAAAAGCAGTAGTACACTCTGCACATTTGTAACGCTAGATCTTTGAAATTCACTGCTATGTTTTCGCACACATATACCGCTGATTACCTATAAGAGCAATCGTTTGTTTATATACATCATTGTAATGTATTCCCGTGTTAGTGATGGCAAGATATGAAGCTAATTTTTCAGACAAATTTCACGCCTAAATCAAAAATAATTGAACACACACTCATACAAGATGTTATTTTCCACTAGAAAAACTGAAACATCAATAAAAATACAACTCCTTAAAGTTGTATCGATTAAACTTACAAAAATTAATTGTGATATATAATTATATTTCGTTTTATATAATAAGATGCTAATTTTTTAAAGCTTAAATGTACCGAAAGGGTAATTTTCAAGGGTTATTTTAAATTAAAGTTTGTAGAATGGTTGGAATGTACAAACCGTTTAGGTTAATTATGTCACAAATAGTGATGTTTAGTATCCGTATATTTCAACACCTGATGTGAGAGTAGTGATATTTTGGCGGCGCCTAGCAGCGTGAAGAGATTTGGGCGGCTCTTTAACAGCGAGGTCTTGAGAAGGCGCCGTCAGCTAATGTCTTTAGCACCGACTGAGTGGCTGAAGCGGAAAGGAAAGATGGCAGATTATGTGTGGAGGGGGAGTTGGAGTGGTCTGTGAAATCGCAGCAGCCAGTGGCAAAGTGCGCTATGTTTACTACATGCAGATATTAAAAGTGACTCCACCGAAAATCCAATAAGTCTCCCCGCAGTAAAAAGTGACTTTTCCTCCTATAAACCACAGTGATAAGGGCTTATAGCATGTTAATATACTATATACTCTCAGTACTTGCTCTTTGATATTCACACCTGTAAGGAAGTGCCTTACCAGAGGTTACCCAATATTGATTTAATTTACATTGCTTAATTTTCATACTAAAGTAACTTTTGATGATATACTTATGTTGTTGATTAATATTGCTCAATCATAATATTTGCATAGGTTGAAAATATAAATTAATATTAACTTCTTTTAATTGAAAATGAAAAGAAGTTTTACATATACATTGCTCAGGTTAGTGCAGAAGTGTGATAAAAACATATATGATATTCTGGCAAAGAAGACACTTTTTGTCTAAGGAAATTTGTTTGTATGGAACATAAGAACAATGCATTAACGAGGTTGTGTTGAAAAAGAATATTTTAGCAAGCGGGCAAGGAATGTTTGGATGAGAAAAAGTCGTTCGAATGGAGTCTTTGAAGGAGGACGTCTTCGACGGAGATGACGTAAAAGACAGTTAGCATCGTCCAGGATCGACTGGAGGCCTGATCCGGTGTTGCAGAGGCGCGGTTCGACATCCCACGACTGGAGGGCGCAGAATTAGGAAACCAGATTCTAATTAAGTGAGGTCTTCACTGCTTCCAGGTCGTCGAAATCCAGCTGCCATCTCCATCGACAGTTTATCTCCAAATAAGGCCAGCGTTATGCCAGTTAGCTATGCTGTCAGCTATATTGTCGAGATTTTTCCTATCTCAAGAACATTATTCAATTGGATTCATTTGGTTAAACATCAAAAACTTTAATTTAAAAAATTTCATGATTTGTAGAGCAATATTGAACAGTTCTGAAAAACCTTTCATCACTTTCAAAAATTCGCTAACTACATATTCAAAGAACGCTTTTCCCAATTAATTATCAGCACATCCCAGTGGTAGTTTGTAAGGAGTTTCTTCCACTACTGATTGAGAACTAACCTGGAGCAACTTAGTAATTTGAATCTACAAGATACTAATTTGATTAGACTAGTTATTAATATTATGAAAACCTTCACTACTGTACAACATGCATAGTATTTGATATATATTATTTTGATGATTAAGTCTTAAAATCCCACCTAATAATATAGCGTTATCTGACAGCAGTTGTATCAATGTTCTACTATAATTACGTAGTTTTCAAAAGGTTGATTATGACATTGTTTTGTGAATCATGTGTATTTCATTGAAGTAACAGTAAAATCCGCTTAATCAATCTTATTTGCTGAATATTATTATTTTAAGTTTTTTACTACAATTTTAATCAGAGTCTTATTTTTATTTGTGATGACGCTAAATATGCAGAAGTTGATTGCCATATGTTAACTGTTCTTCTGCTATACACACATATTCGTATTGACATAACCTTTGCTTAAAATAATCGTAAGCGAAATAGTCATTCATGTTTGATTCTTGTGATTTCATGTCTATACATTTTATTATCATTACATTATTATCACCCCTATTTCAGAATGGCGATCAACGTTTGGCCATGATTTGTCAGATGTTGTCACGCTATTAAACACCGAAAATATTTGCTTATGTTGTAGACAAGAATAATATCTGTTTAAACATGTGATGGAAGGACAAAGTTGGTAACGTTACCTTAAAACTATTACGAGAGGTACTTTTTTTTATAGTTCATTCACGTTATATCTAAACTGACTGTATCAAAGTCATTTTTTATTTATACCGAGAGCAAGGAAACGCAAAGTTTATACAAAACACGTAATATCCAGTTCCAAACTATTATGTGTGTTCCAGTTTTGAAAAAAAAAAATGTTTGAACGCTACTCATGAAATAATGTATGCAGACAGTATTGGGAAAAACTGGCGAAGTGTTGGTGTTACAGTTACATACTTCGTACAAAAAAGCGGCATTAACAACGAATTTAAAAAATGCCCAAAAAAAATTTTTGTGTGTATTACTCTATACTATGTAGAAAGAGGCATGTTTCAACTCAGTTCATTCAAGAATATGTTTCTTTTAAATTTTTACTCTTGAAAATATCGTTAATGACGATTTATTGGATTTTTGACCTGCACTTAGAGGAGTAATCTTAACTATAGGCTGTTCACGGTAAAATGAGCACTTTTGAAAGCCCTGCTTAAAATCTACTTGTATGCACGGTACG
Organism: Dryococelus australis; assembly: GCA_029891345.1. Classification (NCBI taxonomy): domain Eukaryota; kingdom Metazoa; phylum Arthropoda; class Insecta; order Phasmatodea; family Phasmatidae; genus Dryococelus; species Dryococelus australis. Next base: position 90,077,103 of record CM056995.1, on the reverse strand, counting down.
TATTTTTACGCCTTATGTAAAATTAACATTGCCGGGCTTCATCACTTTATTCATGCGTCGGTCAAGTAAAAGTGTGAAATTTTTAGGAAAGTAAATATAATACATATCTGCTTATTTTCACACTTCGATGCATTAAAAAAACATAAATCGAAAGAAATAATTTAAGTTAAATCATAAATAGCTACCTAACACTTTTTATTCAACGTTAAGATATGAAACTATTTTCTATCCATCATTGCCAACTTTAGTGGACAAATATCAATAAGTGCGCCCATTAAAATATATGCGTTCAGGAGCCGTGAATTTTTTCAAAGGCTCATTTCAAAATTGCTCACTTTATCGTGAACAGCCTTTAGTTTGTTGGCTACGAGAGAAATATTAATATCTATAGCCACGTGGTGAACTTCGACTGTGATAGAAACAGCGCTGTGTGAGGGAACACGTGCACAGGACACGTGTCTAAACTGGCAGAGCGGGCCCAGACACTTTCCATGTGATATCACATGTCCTCGTGCTACTGCATTCCTTTCGTTTCAGATGTTTGATGGAAGGGGCCAGACAGCCCGAAATGTCAACGGCTACTCATCTCCGAAACACTAGCGCCGAGTACTTGAGGGCACAGATGTATCGTGAACTCCAATTACACAACTCAGCAAAACTGCACCACTGGCAAGCAACATGTTAGAACGCAGCTCGCCAATCACCGCATGTCAATATACTACCCAGTCAGCTGCCAACCAATAGGAACTCGTCGCAGCATTCAGTAGTCAATCAGAACAATTGTTAGAGAGCCTAGGGCAGCCTACACCCTAAATCGGAATCAGTTATTTTTTACTGATTGTCAGTTGAAACTGCTCCATCCGGAATATGAAAAAAAAAAAATATCACTAATTCATCAGTTTAAAAAAAATCTAATTCAAGCATTAAAAAACTACTTATTTATAGTTTTTATTAATAAATAAGCACAGAACATTCCTATGTGATGTAGCCTAAGTTAGGTACGATTTATTTTGTCGCAGCACACAAATATTGTCTACACAAAAACGTTTTTGGATGTTGTTGGGCTCGAACTTCCGCCCATAAAACAAAGCATGCTGAAACTTTCATAATCAGCCACATTCACTGCCCTACTTTACCACTGCCAAATTTGTGCTCGTATTATGGGTACTGAACCAATAAATGTAATGTCAAATATTGCTGTAAGTTTCGTGATGTGAAAGTATTTCTTGTTGTCGAAATATGCAGATTTTCTGCGTAAGTACACGTCTTTGCAAAGTTCGAAAGTCAATCTGTCTTTAGTTTAGTTCGGATTCTGTGCTTTAAAAGATAAACATAGTGATTTCAATGTATGAGGTTATCAATGTCCACTAGTATACGCCACTTTACAATACAACGAGATACTACAGATTCAAACTGTTATTTTTAGTGACAGATTTATCAGTGATAATTTTCGTGACTCTACAGTGCGGTGATTCAATAAGAAAGGTGGATTTACACCAACAAAAGTTTTGCGGTCTCTGCAAGTTAACAGATCAAATAGTGAGCAAACGAGACATTTTATAAAATATTGCATTGTTTCTAACATTCCACTGCCTAACTAGCACAGTTATTACTAGTCAATCTGTCTCTTCAAAACAACAGTTCCATTCAGTAAAATCTCGTTGCATTGTAAAATGGTAGATACATAGCAAACACCAACACCGTTAAAACCACTATATTTCTCTTTCAAAGCACATAATCTAAACTAAATGTTATTTGAATGACTTTCGAGCCTTACAAATACATGTACCTACGTGCACATAATATGTGTATGTATCGACAACATGAAGTACATTCAAATTACGAAACTTGCACCCGTTCGCCATTGTAAGTTTATGTTACTACGCAAATGCGAGACCGTATCTCTCAGAGGAAAAGTAGCAGAGTTCGTAGAACGTCAGCCGAAAGAAACAATAGAATGTGTTGCGTTTTGAGGTGGCGGTTCGATACCAACCACTTCCAAAATTTCCTTGTACATGTAACAATTTTGTTTTACGACAAAATAATTGTATACCTAAGTTATTTCAAATCGTAGTCCACGGTTTTCAATCCTTGTGCTTTTTATAAATCGGCTAAAAATAACTGGTTTTCTACTGTTTGCATTAGTGGATTTCATTTAACTGAAGAGATTAGTAGTTTTCTTATTCTACTGATTCCGGATGGAGCAGTTTTAACTGACAATCAGTAAAAAATAACTGATTCCGATTTATAATCTAGTAGAGAATGTTCACACCGACTTCATATAAACTAACAAGAATCTTCATCTCGGTGTACCTATCTACCGTGTGGTGTTACCTGTTCACGATAAAGTGAGCACTTTCGAAATCAACCTTAGAAAAAGTCACTGCCCCTGCCTGCATATATTTTAACGGACGCAATGAGAGACATGTCTACAGTAAAGTTGGTAACGATGGAGGGTAAAGTAGTTCCATATATATATATATATATATAATATATATATATATATATATATATATATATATATATATAACACACACACACACACACACACACACACACACACACACACACACACGTCAAACCAAAACTGTTAGGTAACCATTTGTGATAGCTTAAATTATTTTTCTCTCTTTCCGAATTTTAATGCATCGAAGTGTAAAAATGACAGTTTCACTTGACCGATGCATAAATAAAGTGATGAGGCCCATGGGAATGTTATTTTTACTTAAGGCGGGGGAATGCACAACGTGCACACAACTATATCTTAAGCAGAGCTCTCAAAAGAGCTCATTATTACCGTGAATAGCCTGTACACGCATGTGCAGCAAGTTTGCTTATATAATAACTAATGCAAGAAAACAAACTTCGAGTTTTCATGCGATTGTTTCACTCGCAGAGGTTTAAAGAAATGACAACTTTTCTGCTATTCTATGGCACTTCTGATATTGACAGACTGTCGCTTTACAAAGAATTTAAGAACTTTTGAGAGGCTATCATATAGCAGAATTTAAAATGTGCAACGTATCCATTATCAAGGTTTTCATTTTTCTCTGCGTTTAATCGAAATGTCACCAAGAGTGCTAATTTGATCAGAAACTGAAGAAAATTAGGAAGTAGCTAATATAAATACGCTGTATATAACATAAGAATAATTTTTTCTCTCTGTGGGTTTAACTTGCGGCCTATAACGTTAACTTGGTGTTGTTGCTAGATCCTTAATTAAAATAGATTACCAATTGCAGTTATTTTCTTTTATAACTGACAGGAAAATTATTCCACGGTTTTATTTTTGATGGCCGGGTGTGAAGGGGGATTATAAGAGTTAGCTTACAATTCAACTAACTATATTCACATAAAAATCAGCCCAAATATTCAGGGCTCGTCCATAATACGAACCTGAAACTTCAAAGATAAGTTCATTTACAAAATGAAATATTCGAACATTTCTTAGGGAGGTTTTTAAGTATTCCGTAGTGAGATTGTGCAGTACATTATTGTAACAAAAGCTAAGTTTGAAAATATAAAACGAAAATTTTTGGTTGTGAAATTTCCAGTAAGGAAGACAGACTTGAGTATATCTTACACGAGGAAGTAATATATTACTTACTTTATTTCTTATGGCACTTCGCTGAATATTGCAGAGAACGCTAGCTTGAGCAAACCAATTGAGATTCGTTGTTTATTAGCAACTTTTGTGACCTCAATTATTAAAACTTTTTTTTAGAAACAATGAACACACGTACTGAAATCAATTATTGTTACGATGAAAAAATTTGTTCTGGATTGTTGTGCAGTGCTTTAAAGATGCATTTGGATTGCCGTGAAAAAAGTATTTTGAAATAAATCGTACTTAAATTTTTGTTTTTTACTACCCTTGAAACTACACGAAGAACCGCCAAAATGCTATAATAACACAATCCTATATCCAAAAAAGATAAAAATTTGTAAAATTTGATCGGTGCTACGACACGTAAGTCGACATTCGACTGACATAAATGTTGGGAATAATTTATTACCCTTCTTTCAGTTAAACGTATAAGGGAAACATTCGAGAATGAATAAATTCAAAAAATATGATACATTAACTTAAGCCATTTCGTGGTCTTTAATTACAGGGAAAATATTAACAATGTAAATCAAGTACACAAAACTTGAGCGTAAATATTAAAATTAATTCTTGATGCAACAGTTTCATAAAGTTACGACCTTAGTAAAAGCTGTTACGTAATGTAATTGGTACTGTATGTCATAAATTAGGATGAAACAAGATAAATAATAGTCGCAGCAGGCAAAATGTCTATTTTATCTGCGAAACAGTCTAGTCGAAGTGAATGCTGTGAAACTGTGAAACTTACACTGTAATTCACTCCTCCCACGGTGCCAGCAGGGAAAAGCGTCATGACGTCTGTCAATAGCAAACGTCTTAAATCAAGACGATTAAATTCCGTGATAGCGATTTCTGGCTCATCTTATCCACCGGAAATAATGCCATCTAACTGAGCTAAGTTTACATCATAATATTTACCAGCTCCTTATACTTCGTGAATCTAATTTTACTACTAAAATAATTTTGTACTCAGTTGTTAATTATTTGACGTTGTTTGTAGATGTTTTGCATATTTATATATGAAGACTACATAAATAATGTTTTATAGCTTAATTTGAGTGGCGAATAAAAATAAAATTTATATTGAATATAGATAAAGATAATTTTGACATTCAATTCTCCGTTGGATTTACACTGTATTTGATGTCAATATTCATTAATATGACAGAAGCATTAGTTTTCATATAAATTCTATTTGGTTTCTTGTTATCTCTGTGGTATACAGTTGTGGTCGAAATATGTATATGAGGAGTAAATATTATAACTAACATCCCCATGTTCGCGCTTGTCAGTAACTAGATCACCTCTAAAAGTGTAATGCAAGCTGAACCAAATATATTCTTCACGAATTTTATATGAGGAGTTCCCTACAGCAGCGATGTTTCCATAACATGTATAGCCGGTTTGATAGGAATTTTTAATTTTTATACTTTACAGAAACGTACATACTGCCTATCTGTATTGAAAATATATGCTCGTAGGGATCTTCTCCTAATAAATTCGTTAAGAATACATTTTGTTTGAAACGCCTATCTTTGCACTGATGCGAAATTTCCTTAACATGGAATTCCGTATCAAAGTTTTGCAGCTGCCAGCTAGTACGAAGTGACCTTCAGTATCTTCCAAACTTTAACCACCATTTGAACTTCCATAAAGTTTAAACATTTTGAGGCTTGCACATTAAATCACACATGCATACATTACTTTCCTGTCCTTTGCAAGTAAATAATGTTCCCATAAATTGTCCCCAAAAATAAACGATAGTATCAAAGTAATAACTAAGTATTTAAGAATACATAAAATACTTGATTAATTTGATATATATATGTGTGTATTTTATACAAAAACCATAGTTACATTTTCTAAAACAGTGTATTTTAAGAGCTGCATTTTACTCATGCACTTGTCCTGAATTGTATGGTTCGTCTGTAGTGCATATACTTGTACAGTATAGAGTTTGTGATTTAAAAAAAATGGGTGTTATAAGACCATAATCAGTCATGATCCATTCCTGGTACACTCTGACTTTGGAACAAAATCACGGTGGCATTATTTAATAAGAGTTTTCTCTGAGAATATTAACTCTTATTAATTGCTATTAAGTCATAGAATGTACTATGTGTTGTTGATACGATTGTCTATTTTTGTTCAAGCTGATATGTTCCTTGTATTACAATATATCGATTAAAGCCATAGTTAAAATTAATTTTAACAGATTCTTCAAAACAAGTCGCGGTATTTATGGGAATGAAATTTGCAATATCAGCAACAAAAAAAAATACTATCGTTTGACAATACGTCTTATATGGTAAAAATAGATCTACGTGAAACGTTGTTTGTCGGAGGTGAACCTACACTTTCTAAAGTGTTATTGATAATTTTTGGCAGGGAAGGCTCTGTGCAAAACAACAATGCAAACATACCAGATACCAGCTAAGGAATTATTTACTACACTACGAGAAATCAGCATTGCACATATTGCACGGTATTATGTTCGTCCGTATCGCGTGAATAACTTTCTTTCGATATGTACTTATAAACATTACTGGAGGTGTCCGATGGAAAATTTTCTTTGTGGATAATTATAATTCAGCAATTATAAAACTGCAAGTCACATCAGTAAGTATTGCTATAGTGTATAGAATACTCGCTGAGAGAGAGGAACTGTGTTCACGTAAATAGGCGTGTCATTGTTTTCTGTGGTTGTTTTGGTCTGCAATCTTACCTACTGGATTTAATAGGAGGAGTCAGCAGGGAATATACTGTATGCAATTTTGTGTTTCTCTGATATATTCATTCTGTAGAGAATTTGCACTTGTAACTATATGAAGCAAGCGATAACTGAACGATGGTTATCGCCCACACAAATCCTTCGCCGCAAGGGAGCACTTGCAAATTATATTTAACTACCTGGTAAAAAAATTATGGTAATTTTCCTATATTGAAATAGAACGTTTTAACTTATACAATATACGGAAACAAGACCACACATATGGTTGCAAATATAGGCATATTTGGCGTCTTTACAGTACAAAGTTCGGAACTTCCATATGCAGTTGACTCTTTCTTGTTTTCCTGGGGAAATTTAGGAACGTTGCAATTGATGTAAGTGAAAATAATTTACCATTCCCGCTTTCTAACTATACATGCTCACTGATGTAGTATATTAGCGATTTACTTCTTAGAATGAAGACAGGCCTAGTGGGCCGTGTCACATGATTTGTGTGAACATATGACCGCATTTATTTCTTAGAATACGTTTTGAATTAAACTGTAAAGAGTTCGGAGTAAGAAAGCCTGAACATGCATACACCATCAGTATGTGAGTTTACGTTAGATGAGAGATTCTGAGCACTCGTTGCATTATTGTACCGATTGCGAAAAAACAAAAATTACCATATTCTTTTTCATATCACCTCTGTTTTAAAAACTATAAATTGATTAATAAACTTGCAGCTTGCAACGAAATAAATGGGGCAACTTTTTTATGGTAACGGATTTGAAAAAAAAATGGACTGTACTAAACACTAAATTCAGCGATAGGTATTCCATTCTCCGTTTTGAGCGGACGCGGTGGTCTAGTGGTCAGACTACTCGCGTCCCACTAAAGAGAAAAAGGGTTCGATTCTCAGTGGGGTTGCTCCCGGATTGGTGCACGTGAGAATCGCGCCGGACTATGCCGCTGTTTGGCGGATTATCCCGGTTATCGTCCGCTTCACCTGCTCTCAAGACCTCAATGTCAAGGAACGCCCAAATCTCACACCCACATTTATTTATGCAGTTATGCCATTTTAATTTGGAAAAACACCGCAGTAAATTCATAAATGCAACATTCCCCTGTATCAAAGTTAAGTGAAACTTGATTTCGAAATATTTTCATGATTATTAATAATTAGTTATAATGACAGCGACGACGCTAATTTGATCACAAACGTAGGTATATATTTTATGACAAGTGACCTAACTTCAGAAGCAGAAAATTATCTCGTGATGTAAATATTTGAAGCGGCTGGTATTACGAAATGGCGGGTCTACTGTTTAAACATGGTCGATCAAAAATGTGCATTCTCCAAATAAAAATGTTTCATGGTTTTTCAAATGAGTCACTCCGTTGTTTACCTGGGCCCCTCGGTGCACCATCTTTCATGCAGAAAGAAAAAAATCTGCTTATGTTTCCGTGAGTGGGAGTTGTTGGGGCTTGACCATACATTTAACTAATTACAATACATAAAAACATAAAAAAATCAATGACGTGTCCTAATACGAACCTCAAACCTCGGATATCAATCTGGTGTATAATATGAGAGTTACAATTTATCGTATTCATATTACACAGAACAGTATTATTACAAAACCTGGGAATGAAAAGATTAAACAAAAATTTATAAATGGGAGAACTACGTAAACTATAGTGTTTACTATAATGAGCTCCAATAGATACGTGAAAGCCAAGGAAAATAAAATACTTACTTTTTCTTACTACGGTGTTCCGCGGAACGCCTCTAAAGTTCGGAGATGTAAAAAATACTTTCACAATTCTAACGAGTTTCGCTATCTAGTAACAACTTCTTGGGCTCCATTGTAGAAGACGTTGTTTGGTAGATATTATAACTGTTTGTTGCGATGACGTATTCTTCTCTCTGTATATATGTTCGCTTTACACATTATTATTCAGTGGATATCGATACTTTTATTAATTTTAGCGTTGTAGCAGCTGGAATGTGCATGGAACTTTTTTTGCGAAACAATTTTTGTAAAATGTAAGAGGTGTGGTTTAATATTCTTAAAATATTTATGTTCTGCTGTTTGTTGACATTGATCTAAACCACTAAACCACACATTCTTTTTTTTTTTTTTTTTTTTTTGCTGGAAGACATCGTTTCTGTGATAGGCCTGTGGTACAAAATGTAGTGTGGCCGGAGGGTAAAGTAGCTTTCATTAAAAATAAATAATGGGAAACAAAATTGTTTTTAATTTCAGTCTATATTCGCAATTATAAAATTATATATAATATATATATATATATGCTTTCAACTAGAGTATAAAACCTTATTGGCATTTCTAATAAACAGTCAGAGTAAAAAGCTGTTTTTACAGTCAGAGTAAAAAGCTACTGATATTATGTAATCATGAATGCTGTCCTGAAGGCGGATTGAAGAATGATTGGGCTAACTGAGAATACTGATGCAATTCGTCGTTTCAGGAATGCCGGTCCGGAGTAGTTTGGTAGTCTCATTAATTAAATTCATAGCAGGCTAGTCAAAGAAACCCTGTTTACTAGCAACAAAAGCAGACTGTAGTCTATTACGACTAATTCAAGCAAAGTTTAGACTACCCTATTGTGGCCAATGGCACTATTGCGAGAACAGTATTGAGAATTTAGCCGGAAGGTCAAAGATAGGTCCAATTCTTTGTACAATAATATTATATTTAGTTTACAAAGAAGCTAGTGGATTCCAAATGTGTCACAGATTTCTTAGATTTCAATTTTGATTGTATATAATGAATCCTGTATCTCGATTATATATTATATTGATTGAAATGATAAAACCTCCTTGTACGAAGACTTAAGAAAAATTTTTTAATAAGTGAAGTTTAAGAAGTAACGTTTTCTACCCGTGGCTATCGCCGGTTCTAACTCTGCCGTCAAAATATTATCTTGCACTATAGACCTCAGCTAAAGAAAAATAAAATTTCTGACAAAGCAGTTCTACTAAAGTGCCGAGTTTATTTACCTCATAATTACACTCGTGGTTGAGTTAGTTTGTCCTCTTGCTACAATAGCAAAAGAAGTTGCAGCCCACATGGCAATTACGCACGTACGTAAAAACGCTCATTGGCGTAACACAAACAACTAATATTTGCTGCCCACAAAGAAACATATCGAGTCTCTGCGTGCACACGATCGCGTATAGTCGTACTCTAAAAATGTTTCAGGACTCCTCGAATAGAGACCTACTTGACTTTCAGCTCATTTCAGGCGAGTGCGACTATGGAACACGAACTAACTTTCTCCGGAAATAAACGGACTTTAATAAATGAAAATATACTATACGATCCACAACATTCTTGAGACTACTAAACAGGAGGTAGTCGCTGGTTATTTGCGGACACTCTGGTAAATAAAAACAAGTACATGCCAAGAAAATCCATATATTATACAAAAATATGATTTCTTGAGTTTCGGGCACCGCTAAGGCACAACGATCGTATCGGCATTGACAGTCTTACACAGATTAAGTCTTTGACGTGGAAATTTCCTTGACTACACGGAAGCCTGTGATAATTTCTCCGAAATCTGCCTATTCACTGTTTGGCCGTCTGTTGTAGCTTGCCATGAAGGACAAGAGAATTTGAAAGAATTCTTTACTTGTGAAAATCAGATATTTCCTCTCTTACTTTGGGAAACTGGTCAACATCACTCTTGTAATGTGTCAGACTTGCTGAAAGCATTGAACGTTAACTCTCCTAACGAATGATCTTTGATGGTGAAGCGCTGGTTCTTATTATCAAGCTTGGAGACTGCAAAACATTTCAGGATTATAAAAACAAAAGGATAGTACTTTTACTCAAAAATTATCTTGCAAGTATATGCGTTACAGACGTTGTATGTTTAATGCACATTTACGACACTACTAAGCACATCATCTTTGATAAGCGTGATACCGATGTAAGAGCGCGTGCTAATCTAAATGCACATATTCCGTAAAAGAGCAGCTGGAAGCAATATTTTCGGGTTATTTATGGCAAATAAGATTTCTTCTCCCTTCTGAGAGTCAGTATTGTATACACACATGTCCCGTGTAAGGAAATGTACTCTACATAAGGCTTCAGCATGATATTTTATCCTCCCCATCCAAACTTGCAGAAAGTAAACCCCTGCAATTACGAAGAAGCAGACACCTGCCTCTTGCTGCATACTGCCGATACTGGAGTCTCTGGTTTCCATATGCCAATTGTTCGCTCCACCGATACACAACTGCGATCTTCAAGTCTGAGTAAATGTTTGCTGAATAATTGTGGATTGCTTTTAGACTGGGAAGAACTTCAATCACACGCCTACTCACGAGGTCGCTGCTTCCTTGGGTCCCAGCTATGCAAGAGCACTTCTTGTTTTCTATGCACTGGCGTGCTTTTCCAGCAACCGTGGAAAATTCCCTTGCCCTGGTCGCTGGGAATCTGCAAGTGGCTCTCCCTACAATTGGGAATTAAGTGACTGACGATCAATTCAAAAATGCAGTACCAGTGAAAGAGATACGCAAATTGCTCTTCTCTAAAAAATCAGAGAACAATAGACACCATCCCTCTCATCGAAGATGGATTTATCTAATAAACAATGAGAATTACTTGTGAAGCAGATAAGTGTGACCAGTCACCTGAGTCTATTTCGGTGAAGACTAGTCTTGTGTGCTTCTAATGTATAGAATATATTATTTTAGGATAATTAATTTTTTTTTTCTTTTCGGGTGTTGCGTGAACAATTAGACTGTGACTAAAAAAAAACATATTGAAACCAATGTGGACAACACTGGCCTTAAGTAGTTCATAATCCGTGCAGCTGGTATCATGCAAGTCCCCGAAAGCTTGCTCTTATTGGAGTAGATGTGTCATACTGCGTCTCAAATGCACTTCCCTACGAAGTAAACTATATGAATGAATAGGAAAAACGACTTTTGACATTCTGACACCACGAGGTGAACATTGATTTCGAAACGCTCTCTCGTCATACTACGAAGATTAATTGCAAATACGAAGGGCTGCCTTTGACCTCAGCGATCATGGAGCTGCGACATGCATCATCGCTAACTGGTTGTAGCCAGTATCCATTCTGCGATATAATTTTCACTGTGGTTAAAATGCTCGTCGGCATGAGTGAACGGTCTGTACGAAGAGTGCTTTTCGAGCGATTGCAACATTGGTACCACGCAGTTTTTGCAAGGCGATACATTGACAGAACCACATCAAGAACTGTAACAATTCGTATTTTGAGAGTCAGCAAGTGTTGCCGGCAATACCTCTTGCTGCATCGATGAGTACCGATTCAACAGGTGATTATGATGAGACAGTTAATGCTAAAGACGGAATGAGTGCAGTAGAGTCGGTTTGTGTGGATTGTACACTTGCAAGACGTTCGCGTGAAGTCTAAGAACTTCAAAATAAACGATCGTTGGCTCTAAATACTGATGAACATACACCGCCTGCTACAAAGAAAAGCAAATGCAATATTGAGGATTAAACAGGAAGTGAAGACGACGATGAAAACAGCATATAGGAAAGTGAACATGAAGACAGTGATTATGTTGAAGACAATGATGGCAATTTTATCGATGTACTGACACGCCCCTCCAACATATTTGCTGCAAAGAACGAAATGGAGAAGGCAGAAGATGCTGAGAATACCGAATACTTATTTCACGAAGACCCGAACGAACTTGTTGATAGACTCAATATGACTGTAGAGGAGAAGCACTCTAAATAATACACAGCAAACTCACAAGGCAGAATGGAACGAAGCATGTGCGTTTCTAGCTTATATCAGATTTTTGGAACTAATAATTTAATCGATTTGGAGGGGTAAAGGGAAATTTTTATAGGAAAAAGGGTAAAAAAGAGAAATTCCAAAATGGTGGTGGTCGGCGCCTGGCGCCTATTTGAGTTCCCTTTGTCCCAGACTTCTCCAAATCATTCTACTCTCTACTCATGGGTTCAGTATTCCACTGAAATGTGCAGTTTACGCCGGGGGTCGGTGGCCGTCCTGTTGCGAAACCGTGGAGACAACGTGGAAGTGGCCAGCCCCGGATCATCAACCGAAGTCTCGTTGGTTCAGCAATTGTCGCCTGGGTACGCCTAGTAGGTGTGGTTTTCGAGGTCGAAGAGTCGATTTCCTGGCGCGATAGAGTGCGGATCGGTGCCACGTAGAGTGCGTGATTACGCCCAGGCGAGGGTTCGGGCCCTAATAGGGCCGGATTTTAATGAACGATCGTATACTCGTGATTTGTTGGATTACTTCGGGTTAGCGAATGAGTGAGTGAAGATATTTTGGCGGCTCTTAATATCAAGGTCTTGAGAGCCGATGAGTATGGAGAGGCAGTGAGGTGTGTATGGAGTAGCGCCTGAATGAGGGGTCGGGGGAAACGGGAGATCCCTGAGAAAACACGCTGACCAGCGGCATTGTCCGGCACGATTCTCACATGCGAAAATCCGGGTCGACCCCGTCGGGAACCGAACCTGATTCGCCTAGGTGGGAGGCGAGTAGGGATTACGTTGGGATTTCTCCAAACCGACTGGTCCAGACAAGATGCGTACTGTGATCGCAGCCAGGGACTGTGTTAACCTTCTACCATGCGGAAGCCTGGATGGTGTCTGAGTGTAAGGAGGGGCTGCCATAGTTAGTCGAGGGTTGGTAATTCGGTAATTCAGGAGTCAGGCTTAAAAGTAAGATTAGCGTAGGGATGTTTAAGTCGATTTCCAGGTAAATTAAGGTGTTTAGATAATTTTATGCGGGTTCCCCTAGTATTGCACTCAGGCTTAGGTGTAACATCTAGTTGTTGTTTTGAACAGTATAACATTTGAGTTTTGATATATTAGTAATGTGATCTGTCTAGATAACTGTCTAAGAAGTGTTGAAATTGAGTTTGTTTACTTTATGAATCCTTACACAATAGATCAGGTAATTTTTTATGAGAATTAGCTGCCTTGTTTTCTGATTTTCAGAACCCTCTCAGTATAAGTTAAGGTGTAAATTATGAGTAGAGTTCTTACCTAAAGATAATGTCCTGGAACTCAGTGAAGGATGAATTGATATTTAAGGCGAGTTACTTTTGTTTTGATACCCCACTTTATTTAGTTATTGTTGTAACCACTGAGCTATGTAACGCACCCATTCAATTATGTTATGGAATGAGTTGCAGGCAGGGAAATGAGTAGGGGAAGCGTTTGTACTATGACAATATAAAGTTGATTCAACCAAATATTATGCTTTCAGACATATTTTGTTGATGCAATAAAAGCGCTCTATCGACTCAGATAAATAATTTCGTTGGATATATAATTTCAATATTATTGTTTTTAAATTTCTCTTTAGTCAACAAAATATCTGATAAGAGCATGACACCGCCTGTCTCATCGTATACAAACTAGTATTTATGTATTGAATAACTCTCTCAGGAACATAATGACAGCTTCTCAGGCAAAACTACAAAAGACACCGCGACCGATTGAGTATTTGCTATGCTGTTCACAGTTAACTGAGAACTTTTGAAATCGACCTTTGAAAAACCAAAAATAAATCCCAGAGGTCCCTGGAAACAGATGTTAAAACATAACCACATAACCATATCTTATTGCACGCCTTCGAAATTTTCGATTTTTCCAGAGTCGTAAAACCACTCGTACTGGCCAGCCGATAGCCCAGATCGGAAACAATCAACTCCGCCATCGATTGGCACTGCCCAGCCAAACTCTATCCCACGTTGTTGCCCACCCACCTGCGTAATTTCAGTCTGGATATAAATTCACCAGGAGTTGGCGACTTCCCCCCCCCCCCCCCTCTTTGCCAAACAGTCGCGTCGAATTTAAAAAAAAATCGGTAATAAATCGTGGAAGCGCGCGCGTTGGGCAAGGGCCCGCGCTGTGCGGTTTTAGTTCCACGTCGTCGTCCACCACAGTGATACATCACCGCATGGCTGCGGCGATGCAGCTGGTAGCTGGTGACGGCGCGGTCGCTGCTGTGTCGTCCTGCACCTTCCTCGTGGTCCCAACTGACGCACGGGACCCTCCTGCCCCTTCCGCCCTCCTGCCGGTGCCCTTCATTGCACTTCTGGATGTTAAAACTCCCGCAGGAATTCCAGTTGCGAAAACCGACAAGTAGCAGCAAAAACATTCTGGTTACATTCTCGAATTTAACCACAGATATGTGAGCACTCCTGCCTTGTTCTTTACATACTCCACTTTAATGTTTAATGCCAGAAGTGATTATACACTCATTGTCAAAAAAATTGTTGCGCCTAGACGTGATTATACACTCAATGTCAAAAAAAATATTGCGCCCATAAGGTGTTATCGGATTGCACTTATATTAGGAAGAAATGAAAAAGTCACGAAGAATAATAAATAATTATATACTGAGACTGGTACGAGCAAAATTTATTGCGCAACACATGAGTCTGTCATCATGATATTAGGCCACCATGTTTCCGAATTCATTCCGCCAGACGTCGCGGGACGGAGTTGTAGAGGTCCCTAATAGTGTCCTGAGATAATCCATCTCGTGCAGATTGAATATTCGCTCGCAGTTCACGCAGATTTTTCGGTAAGGGTGGAGTCGCGATATAGCTGGTAATTGCAACCCACGCATTGTCGGTTAGGTATAGGTATGGTGATCTGGTTGGCCATGACAGAGTATCCATTGCTTCAAGGCGTGCACTTGAGACGTCAGCTGTATGAGGACGAGCGTTCCCGTTTTGCGATATAACACTGGTGTGGGATCTCACGAACGGCGGAGCAACTGGTTGCAGTACACCATGAACGTGCCGTTGGGCTGCCAAAGTGTCAATGATGAAGACCCGGGCATAGTACAAAATAGCATCAGACGCTATGACACTAGGCCATCTGGGCGTGTGATGTGTGACAACAAACTGTTTATCTTGGCACTGTCCACGTTGCCTCCACACGCAGAGTGAGAGAATAAAAAGATTTGGGCGGCTCTTAATATCGAGGCCTTGAGAGCCAATGAGGGTGAAGCGAGTGAGTATGGAGCAGGGCGGAAATGAACGGGCGGGAGGAAACGGGAGATCCCCGAGAAAACCTGCCGACCAGCGACATCGTCCGGCACGATTCCCACATGCGAAAATCCGGGAATCGAACCCGGTTCGCATAGGTGGGTGGCAAATTGTCTAACCTCTACATTGCGGTGGCTCCTCCACACAAAGAGAGCACTAAGGCGTTATATTCAGCTACTGCAAATTCCCGAGTTCTAATCCAGCGCAAGCCGCGGAAATAAAGCTATTCTAACTAATAGTACATTCGCGGTATTTCCACACTTCTTTTAATCAAACCTTTGAAAAGTCATCATATATGTGAATTGTTTCGTCCAGAGACTTGATACGAATAAACACCGGGGTCGCGAAAATCGACTTGGGCGACTCCGTGAGAAGAGTCGTTACGCATGCCAAGATTCGACGTTGAGCTAAGCGCGCATTGTAAGAAATCCGAGTGGCTCGTTCGCAATATCATAAAAAATGACAACTCTGGAAAGTTATAACATAATATAGGAGAGAAATGCTATATTTTGTAATAATTCTTGTTCAAAATAAAAAAGAAGGTATGTCGTTATAATAATAACAGTCGCCATCTAGGCTGGGCCAGTCGAACATTACAGTACTGATGGCTGTACGCTGTTCACGGTAAAGTGAGCACGTTTGAGTACTAAGTTACTTAATTTCAGCCATTTTTTATTCTTTAATAAAATTTTTAAATAAATATTGCCATGTACGTAATAAACACAGTGTGTATATTCCACCACACTTAGAAGTTACGTCTAAGGCTTTAATAAAACATACTTATTGACTATTATTCCAAATGAGATGGCTTTCAAAGGTGCTCACTTTACCGTGAATAGCCCATAAACGCCGAAAAGTACCCTTCGCTGGTACACTTGATTAGACGATGTGTAAGTATTGCAGCCACATCCATGCCAAGCGAACGGTTGTTAACATCAGGGGCTACAATATCAAAATAGCAGAGCAGTCTTAAAGGACATATAGTTAATACGATTATAATTTTAAATAATAATTGGAAGTAGATTACATCCTCTGCTAATAGAACGTTTCGTTACCATATTCTTTAATTAAGCTATTATGATGCAAATTTCATTATTGAAATCTACAATTGTCTACATTTTGATGATAAATTAACAAACGTTATGTAACTGCTGGGATTTGGCCGCTTTATTTATGCACAGAGAGAATCTATGAACTAATATGTTAGGCCTAATTCATTTTTGAGCAACATGATAATTTATTTATTTTTGTATATATATCATATGGAAGTGTTTTTGTAATTTGCATATATTCAGAATATTTATTCAGCTATTTCATGTTTTAAAGATAATTATTTCATGTTTTCCAATTATCACTGTATCCAGGATAGCCTTGCTAGGGAAGGCTATAGGCCGGTTGCCACGGGCAACAGAGTTTGTTGATAGGTTACCCAAATAGCCGCTCACTGATTGGCCAAATTAAAGCGTCACCTTAGTAAGGCTTTGCGCAGCCATGTTGAGTCTGATACTACGACTAGGCGGGGCGTGACGTGTGTCACGCGCCCGGTAGGGTTTTTATTTGCAGCTGGTGTGAAAGTGACGCGAGTGCCGCAGTCATAGAACAGACGACAAAGAAGCATGCCCGGGTCTTTTCAAGACCAGACGAGGGTATGTTCGGGCGGTAAACCTGCAGTTATGGTCATTTAGTTCGCCTACCGCGGATGAGTGGTACCTTGAAAGACTGTATTATCGTTGTACCAAGGCCCGTGTGCCCAGAGCAGGGAAGATTATTATTGAGATGCCTCGCGGGTCACAACATACTGCAAGCCTACATGTCACTGCATCACAGTTCAACGTGTGAGTTGTAAAGATTTATACAGTTCTAAGTAAAGCTTCTTTTGAGATGGCAGCCGATACAATTTTCTCGTCATATAGCAGAGTACGCCATTTTAAATTTGTATAGACGCCAAGTGAACTTGCTTAAAATTTTAAACGTACGATCCACGAATGTCTAGAGACCTGCTCCCAATCAGATTGGTGTGAACTTATTTAATTTTGAGTAAGTAAGTAATTCAAAAGGCTACACGATATTTAATGAGGTGTACATCAATGGGCGATGCTACTTCGATTACGGCCACTACATACAATTGAGATTTAATTCTGCTTGAATATTTCAGTGTTGCAAATAATTTCAGAGACCATATAATTCATAAGAAGAATAAATTGGTACGATAGAATTATTTGCAATAAAATTAATGAAGCATCAAGTCTGATTTTAAAGTGTCATTCTTATGGATCAATCCTAGTTGTCTCAATTTTTGGAAAAGAGATTTTGCTGTTGTACTCTGTTCTTTAGCTGTCTTCCAGTTGGTGGATCGTAATTATAGTGGTAAATGGAGTCAGCTTACGTGCAGTTGTTTATGATATATGTCACACATTACACATCTACTCATTACACCTGAAACCCCTTTCTGCTCACACCAATCGCAGCCAATATAGGAATTTTATTTATTTTCACTTATAATTCATCATATACAACACCCACACCACATGCACCCCTTTTTTTAAATTATAATTATAATCTGATAAAGGATAGCGTTGCACTGAAGTGAATTAATTATGGTTTTTTTTTACATATAGATACTATAATATAATGACTGTGGAGAGGGTTCAAGAAATTATACTTAATATGATTATTTTTCTTAATATAGGTTGGATCTCTATTCTTTAGATGATTTTATTGCCATGTTATGTAATGTGTCTATTAAAATATAATTCTTATTTTTGTACACAAAAATACTATAATTTTCCTAGTAATGAAAGTTTGATTTAGATGTTAATATTCTTACGTAATGTGCTACCAGAAATTAAAGTTTACATACCTATTCACAATACGTTGCAGTACAAAAGCATACTACTTTTTAATTTTGACACAAACCCTCTTTCAATTCGAATAAAGATACTATATCCACCAACTGCATCCCACTCATTTGCCCTCGTGTTCTCGTATGCAACGCATCACATTGTACTTATACATCTGCTCGCGTGATAACGACATAGCATCTAAGTAGTCGACTCCGAATCGACTTTGACGACTTTCCAGCGTGTAGAGTCGACTCTCGGCGACTCCGTTCGCAACCCACCTCTAGTTTTATATATCCCCTCTCTCTCAATAATGTGAGTGCAGTGACGTCTTCAACTCAGCAGATCACGACATTGCTCCTGCTCTCTCTTTGACTACAGAAAGAAGTAAACATCCTCTCTCTGAAAACACACAATATAGCTGAAATGTCCGTGCGTTTGTTTTGAGACCGCTGCTTCCATTCTGCACTGAAATTATGTACTTTCCCATATCGTCTGGACAAAACGAGGCTTTCTTAGAATTAAAACCGTCGCATCCACACATGCCCGAGGCTGCTTTCAGATCCTTCCGCTTCAGATGTTTAAATTCGCTGAAACGGCATTAGGTAATGAATAAGCGCGGTGTTATCAAGCAAAAGCGTCTGAGGAAGAATAAATTTATTTCCTAGATGAATTTATATTTACTGTTTCGCGCGCGCTGCTTCGAATCTCGCGCGAGCGATTGGAAGTGAAGAGGAAAGTAGATATATGATAGCAGAAATGGCAAGTCAATGGAAAGTTTTGCATGACAGGCGAGCGAACCGCGTATCTGTTACAAAAATCGAGCCGACACAATAATCACTTTTGCGGCCCGCGCCGCTTACCCTGGTTGTATTGATTTTCTGCATTTACCTGAAGAATGTTCTAGTGGTTTGCTGCCCTAGTTTCTCTAAGCGTAACTCGGGGCGCATCGGACTTTCCAGGTCAAGGCCGGCAGAGTATAAAATTGTGCGACGGGCCTTACGGGCAAAGAGTCGTTGTTTAATGGATAAGTGGCCGAGTTTCGGCGTTAGACGACGAACGGCGAGGGAAGTGACCAGCGAAGGGAAATCTGCGACTGCGGACATTAGAGCAGTGAAGGTGCGACTGGCAGGCTGAACTATTGGACTGGTTGCGTGAGTGAAAGACATTACAAATGATGGCAACAGACAGACTAAAAGTGTGTTAATGATGAGTATGAGTTAGTTGACTATAACCAGAGACATTAAGACGGATGCTAATTAGAGTAAAAATAGGCATTAAATATTGCACCCAATGAGAAAAAAAAGGAGTAATAGTGGAGATAAATGGATTAATGCTGTAAATAATAACTGTGTGAATAAATTAAAATAAAATTTAGTTCTTTTATTATTTTTTTAAGAACTCTATTACGTACGAACTCAGATACGCCCCTCGGGCATTCTTGTAAGAGTATTTTTAGTTTTCTTCAATGAAAGCAAATCTGTGGACCTTATTATATTTTTATTATGGTCCAGGATGCTGAGAATAATAGTGCCAAGGTCACCGATATACCACCTGACGTGAAATACAAATTGAGAACATGTAAACCTCTATCACGGAGGGCTAGTTCATTCATGGTTTACTTCCAACTTTTCTCAAGCCCTGCTAAAGTTTTGCTTTCAGGATATGCCTACGCCTCCCTGAAGAAAACTTAGAAAACAGAAAACTTAGAAGTATTAGGAAATTACACCAAAAGACACATCTGTGCGCACTAAGTTTAGTAATATTTTGCATGAGAACTATTTCTTAGTAGGAACTACCAACACACATATTTTCTCTCTGTTTTTATTAAAATTAGTTAGAAATGAAACATTATAATTTCTAAATAAAAAATAAGTTAAAGTTCAGTTTAACCAAAAATAAGACAATTTTATGTTAACATAAGTGTAAAATGTGTGTGATACATGGCAGATTTGGGAAACAACCAAATACGTCACACATGAGGGGAATTTTCAAAGGTTTTATTCAAAAAGTATGAAAAATCCGCGAATAGACTATAGCAGACAGCTGAATGAGTGGGATGTAATAGCCTAATATTGTATGTAATCTTCCTTTCTAATGTTTCATAAAGAAAAGTATGCCGGCATGAAAACGTTTAGGGTTAGGGGCGAGGAATTTTAACATAAATTACTTGCAAATACAAAGAGTGATGTTGATAACTTAATTGAATCAGAAGTTAACGGAATCCCTAGAGTCAATTAAAATGTAGTGCAATAATTGAATATGTATTGTGATTTAAAAATAGTTAAGCTAAATAAGATAAAATATATTTGTTTTGAAAACACGCTATTAAAAATAACTTCGTAAGAGTCGCATGTGTTTTCTAGTCATTTAAAAAATGTAACTTGACAAAGAAATTAAAGCTACTTGTAACAGCGGCAGTCATAGTTGAATTAGGGAGCAGAAGTCACAAAACCCGCAAATCTCCTCAGTTGGTTTTTTAGATTGTTGGTAATTTTCCGCAGCAGTGGCGTCTACCATCAAGTCTTTGATGTCGCAGTAACCTCGACTAAAGCAGTGACTGCTTGGCATGCAATCGTTGACTTCTGGGTTTGAGCATAGATTGAATATGAGGTAGGCCGATCTCTCTGGCTGCGCACAACCAATCTCCATGTCCCAACACTGAACTGCTTTTCTGCCAACACTGCGCCGCCTCAAATACGGCACTACTTTTTACAAGCGTTTTAAAGTACGACATTAAGAAACTATGTCCCTGCCATTTTTTTATGCGACTATATTAATGTTTTAATTATGTCACCATGTTTTTGGCTCTTGAGTATGCCTCTATGATTTTTTGAAATATGCGTCTCTTATGAATTTTTGATGTCTCATTTTCGAACTTTTCTGAAAACACAATTTTAAATGTTTTGATCAGTTACTGCATTACTGAAAATTATCATTGTCTCTCGATTTATTACTTAACTTAAGCTTAAATATTGTCGATATTCAAGTTAATTGCCTATTTTCTGAGTTTTTTGTTATCATATGTCTCGTTACTTTTATTACGATGGTAAATAATACTCTTATCCTCATTTTGAACTACATATGAGCTGTCTGATCAGCAAGTAAAGTTTATTTCCTATATATTTATTTATCTCCATTTTCATTTCCGTCAAGTAACTTATATACTTTTAACATTTGTTTATCTGGCGATATAAATTTATTAATTTACTTATCTCAACCTACTTCATATGAGCTTATTAATATTTTAACATTAAAAGTTTTTTTTTTTTTTAATACTATTCAAGTCGTACTTCCAAAGCTTCGTTTTTAAACTCGTTAGTGGCATCCAGAACCGTATTTCAGTCCTTCTTCTCCTTTTCCACCGGACGTGCTATGAAACGTAACACATTCCTTTGTCTCGCCGTCCGTAGCTCCCTTCCACTTGCCTTTTTTATATTGTAGCTCCTTCAGCAGTTTCTTTCTGTAATCACACACTCAGCTCGTGATTTCGTATTTAAAAAAAACGCAGTATATGTACAACCTGTGCCATCTAGCGGCGATTGAGCTACTACGCTTTTCTCGTGCCTTCCTGCTCCACTGTCCTTTCCTCTTCACATTTGACTTTCACGCTCGCTGCCGTCATGGCGCGGTTGCACCATGCGGCAGCCTTGGACGTATTTTCTGCGACTTGAAGTCCTTTAGGTGTGTTTTCTATAGACTCCTAACTTCACGTAGTGGAGCCGAAAATGTAGTTTTTGTGGTGTGGTGATTTTTTTAAATATGTTATTCTGGTGTTTCTGACTTATTCTGTCACCATGTAAGGATATTTTGGTTGCCCTCGTAGAGAGAGTCCCATCGTTCCAAGGTTCCATTTCATTCTACTCCATGCCATAGCATGGCTATTTAAATGCTGCATTTCAGTTCTGCATTGTCTTTCTACGGCTAAGATTCTACATTCTGTACTCCAGTATAACTTTTTAAGTAATGCAGATCGCTACTTCTCGTATCACGCAGAGCATCTACTTTGTCGCAGATCGACTGGACACGGCACCATAAGGTTATATTTATTATATGCATTTGAGCTACAAATATGTTTTGTACAATAATATCTCATTGATTTCACATATTATTTGAATGTTAATATAATTAATTTCAAATGTTTAGTATATTTTATGTTAACATTTCATTTCCTTAATTTTTCGGTATTTGTGAACCACCAGTTATGATCATTTTCACACATTGTTCTAAATTATACATATGGTTACGTCACTATTTTATTATTGTATTAATATGTTTGGTTTTATTTTCAGTAATTGTTTCATAATTTCAAAGCTAAATTATTATTTGTTTTGGGATTTAAAGACATAATATTTTAGGCCTCAATTATATTTAGTGAAGGTAAAGCCGGAAGCGAGCCGTGATTGGATGTTGGTGGGTCGGAAGCCGGGAAAGACATTGAACATGTAAGGCGTCTAAATTTTCGTTGGAATTTTACTTTTGAAATTCCAACGCCATCGTAAATTTATTTTAGAAATTGTGCTCCAAGAAGTTAAGTTTTTGGTAGTCGCCGCAGCAATATTTAAGAAGAGGCTGTAGGCTAAGTCGTAAATAATTATTTTGAGTGTTAAATTGACGAGGCGAAAAGGACGCCGAGACTGCGACGCCGTCGCCATGCAACGAGATAACTCCAAAGGACCTCAGGTGACGCCAAGGCAATGTAACTTATGGAAAGCTTAAGTACATGAACTGTTTTTCAAGTATTGAACTTTAAGGAATCTGAACTTATTTTACTTAAGTTACTATTTTGATTTTGCAACGATTTAACTGTGAGTTCCATGAGTATGTTAAACTATTAGTCCCGAACTTTCGCATGTGAGATAGTATAGCCGGAGCAAAATGAAATGAGGAGTTAAAGACTTATTTTGAACTTTCAATATAAATTCAGAGTAATTTTATTTCGTGAAGTATCATATTGGAGATAATTATGTGATGAATTGACTTTTAACATTATAGAATTATCAGTGAATGTGATCCAAGAAATTTAAGAATTAAAGTAAGAGCTTACCAAACTTTCTGGAAATTTAAATACAGAGGAAGCTACTTCCGGTGGAATCTGATTAATATTTTGAACTAAAATCTCAAGTAAAAGATTTTTTAATTATTTTTATATAGCAGCTCTAAAGTTTCACAGCATTTCCAATCTTTAATTTTATTATAATTTTGCATTCTAATTTATCTCTATTCTTACTTGGATGGTGGTATGCCATTTATGTTAATTATCGTACAGTATAATTTCGTTTTTGAGTTAAGAGATTTCTGTCACACACGCATATTTATTTCCCGCCTTGTTGAATTATTCACATGTTTGGATCTGAGTTTATTTATTTCCTTTTTTCATGAAAAATTAATCATCAAGGTTACACGTGTTTGATTTAAATGAATTACTGTGAATGTTGGAATGTATTTTCTATTGCATGAGGTTTACAGCATCGCCGGAGAGCTTCTGATTCCAGTGTGGTAAGGCCAAGGTCACATCACGAATAATAAGGCGTCCAAAAATCTATTAAATCATTGTAATTATTCTTTCTCCCAACTCACACCTAATAGATTTACACCCACACTATTACAGACACTATTTCAGAGTGGCGCACAACGAGAACCATTACAAAAAATAAGTGGCACACTTAACGTGGTGGCTTAAAAATATTTCAGAGTGATTTATTTCACTGTTGTGCTCGACAGCTATCAAATATTTCACAACTTCTGGCCTATATCTGCGAGTTCTACTTTCCTGAACTCTTCGTTTGCCAGCTAAGTCTAGGAAAATATATCTTAATAAAGTTTTAGTATCATACAAACATAAAAAAAACGAACCTCCCTAAATTATGACAAAGTTTTACGAGACAATTATATTCTTATTATAAGTATATCATAATGTTATTTTTTTGTTGGTCATATGTAACTATCTTTCTATCGGTTGGGTGCATCCGAAAGCCAAGTATTGTCCACTGAATACTGTAAGATTTTAATGGCCTATAGATTAATGTGAAATATGTCTTTCATACGAATGCCTCCATATGGAACTCTAATATATATATATATATATATATATATATATATATATATATATATATATATATATATAATATATATATATATAATATAATATATATATATATGAATGTATAACAGTTGTATACATGAACTTTCTTGTCTGCGTACAGACATTCAAGATCCTCTTTCCTAACAAAATAATGATAAATTTTTTTTATTCTTGTGGCAAACCTAAATATATTTTATATTGGGACTATTCTGATATTCCCAATCATGATTATATAAAATTATTGTTACCCCAAAGTATAAAAACATTCATATTAATTTGTTTGTTTTCTGTGCTGATATTATGTCAACAATGATATTAATAATACTATTTATTCTGATTCATGTACTCATGTCCTACTATATTATTATAAAAATAATTTAAAAAGAATGAATTCAATAAATATAAACTACCACAATTAACATGTTTTTACTCATAATCTAGTTGGTTTACCTCTGGACCTAAGTTTGTTTTCCTTTTGAAAAGCAAGTAATAAGTCTTGCCTATTTTTTTTAGGAAATTTTCGTTCTTTTGTACCATGTACGATTTCCAACATGACTAATATGTTTATTATGCCAATTCTATTTATATATGTATGTGCTTTATTTCTCACTCCTTCTATCATGTTACTGTAGCCACTTTTATGCTAATGCTATGTGGTGATTCTATATCTGAGGGCTGAGTTTCTTTCTTTTGAAGTGGAAATACTACTTATATTTTCCCCCCATTACCGTACATTGACACAACACGTCTAGCGAAAAAGGCGTGGTTTGGATTTTAGGTTAGAAAACTGATTTGTAAACAAATACTTTGAGATGAATGTATACTTCCTCTAACCAATCTATAATGCAGTAAGACTAAGTTAAAAAGGGAAAAGAATTTTATTAATATAATAGTGCTTGTAATTTAAAAATTAAGATATAAACAAACACGTTTATCACTGTTGACCATGTAACTTTGACAGTTGTGTAGGATTGGGGCAGGTAAATGTTGAGTACATACGCAGAAGACGAATAAGCGGTCTACCTCATCTAGTCTATGGGTTTGATGCCCCAAGTACATAGATAAAACTGGTTTGCAAGTTATATTAACTTTGTTTGAAAATTACCCACACACTTTCATTCCTGTCAGCGAAATTATTTAGCTAAATGAAAATAATATTCAAAAAGTATAAAATATAACGTATTTTCTAAGAGCAATAACTATATTAAAAACATAAATAATTTTTTTTTATGTTCTACTGTTTTACCTAATTATCAGGTGAACTCTTCGGACCACATTTATATTTTGTGTGACCTGCTACGTTATTGCTAGACACACGCAAGTAAGTGCTTGATAATGCCTAGAGAGCTTTTAGGATAGCGAAAATGAAAAGCTGATTAAACGGTAAGAAGCTTTCAGAGCCACTCAGTGAGTCTAATAGCTGTAACAAGGGTGTCCAGTGAGTGTGCCATTACAGAGACGTACAGGATCACTTTACAGATTGGTTGGCAATTTTAATGTTCCGTTGAAAATAATATTCCTTAATATTTGTTCTACGCCATTTACTTCAATGTCTAAATTTTGTAAATGTGTAAGTGGAACCCAGTGGTTTTGACGAAATGTGTAACACGAAGGGAAATATCAAGATAGCTGTGCGATTATACGAAGATATTTTTGTGCATTTTCCAAGTGTCTGTTTAGCGTTTAAAAGAACTGAAATTCGCTAGAGTTCGTGTTCTTTTTGCCTTGGGATAGTAGACGTTAAAGGGGAGTTCTGGCTCGCCACAATTTTTGGGGTTATTTTTTCTAAAATTACAACACAAACCGCAGTGCACTAAATAGGGGTATCTCGTCTAAAAGCACAGGAAAAAAAAAAATCAAAATCTCAAAATCTGAAATTCGATGATAAAACAATGAAAATCAAGCAAATAAAAGTCAAAATCAAGATATTTGAGGGATAAATTTAAGCTTAAAAGTTTTTTTTTTAAGGAGCTCTCAAAAACAAGCAATTTTAAGAAAAAATAAATAAAACAAGAACATTTTAGCAGTTTTTCAAAAATGAGCATGCAGGATTTGACACAAAATAAAACATGTAAAATTATGCAAAAAACATGCAAATTTATCGTTTTCAAGAAACGCTAATTTTGCGAGCGAGCAATCGAAGTCAAGTAAATTTACAACAAAATCAAACAAAATAAAATTAAATATTAAAAGGATAATTGATAGAATTATAATATTTAATTCAGTTTCATCCACAGACTTTCCATTTTTCAGTTCTTTTAAGCCTCTATGTTCTGCATAAACTTCCTTCTCATTTATTAGTTCCAAAGTATTTTTATCGAGTATCTTCAAATAGCGCTCTGGTAAAGTAATTTTATACTTATCATATAGAATACAATTAATTTTTTTTTACCAAACTTAGATTCGTAAATTTTTAAAATCTGTAGCAGTAAACCATTTAATTTTTTCTAGACCTTGTAGTTTAGTCAATTCTTACGAATTGTTCAACTTATTGAGGAGAGATGCCATGTTTTGTTCTGTGTGATTTATAAAGATAAATATATATATATATATATATATATATATATATATATATATATATATATATATATATATATATTGAAAAATATTTCTTCATTATCTTTATTTA
Source organism: Dryococelus australis (assembly GCA_029891345.1). NCBI lineage: Eukaryota > Metazoa > Arthropoda > Insecta > Phasmatodea > Phasmatidae > Dryococelus > Dryococelus australis. Next base: position 90,050,162 of record CM056995.1, on the reverse strand, counting down.
TTTATTTTCTTAATAAATAAAAAAGAAACTATGCTCGAGATGGAAAATAATACCATATCCAAGCAATGTAAAAAATGTGGTCAAGTATAAAACATATAAAGTATTGCACCACAAACGCACAAAAGATAAACATTTTAACATCTGTAAAAAATGTTATAGTGAATATGCTAGTAGTCGTTATGGATTAAAAAGAGAGAGTGATGTGCGAATGTGGAAAATATGTGTTTATAATATATCTCTCAAAAAGCATAAAATAGTAAATTACACAACACAGCATTAGATATTCTAAACGAAAAGCAACATGATAATTACCCAGCAAAGACATGTAAAGTATGTAATTAGAATAAATCTATAAAATTATTTCCTCTTAGTAAAAATAGTAAGGACAAATATTCAATCACATGTAAAAAACGTTTTAGTGATTATATGATGAGTTATTGTAACAGGAAGTTAAATTCGGTTTCCCAGTAATTTAAACACTTTTCTATTTACCCCATATATCTGTTTTTACATTTTATTTATATATTTTTTTCTCTTATGAATACAACTATAGAAATGGAGGCTTATATAACAGCTAAATTGAACAATGTGCGAGTGAGGAAGTTGAGAGATATTGCTAGATATTTTTAAATAGTATATATATAAGCAGACTAAGGAAAAATGATCTAATTAGAACCTTTATACCATTTTTTATGCAAATGCTTATAGACGAGCGGAGAAAATGAACCCCGAGAAAAAGAAACTTTACAAAATTATATTTAACTGATGTCACTATTAATGAATTTTATCCCAAAGACAGAAAAGAATTAGAAGAAATATTTCCATTCTATAATAATTTATTTGTTAACAGAATTAAAAGAAGAATCAACAAAAATTACTTAATTAATGAAGCTTTTAAACATAGGATATCAACATATAACATTGAAAATACCTTTAATTTAGTGCAGGCTATTCATTTTTTTACTTCAGTAAAAAATAAGGTATTTGAGACAACACGCACTAATCTTAGGAAACCTAAAAGGCTGAAAACCAGCATTAAATTATATACTATTTCCATAAGCAATATAATAATCAAGTAGAACAATTTACATTTCAATCACCCAATTATACAACGTTGAATGAAGGAGATAATAAAAGGATTTATAAATTCATAGTACAAGAAATAATGTCACAGTTATCTGAATTTCAAAGAATAGGCTCAGGAAGGGCATTCGATAGAATAATGGGAATACAATTAGCTATAAATATGTAAAATCCATTAAATGGCACATCATATATAGAATTACCAGAAGATATTAAGAATAAGAAAGCATGCATAAATGTTAAATGTAATAATCAAAAATGCTTCCTTTGAGCTGTAAAATCTGCATTAATTCCAGCAGACAAAAATTCGGACAGAGTAACCAAATATAAAAATGTGGGGTTTAATATTGATAAAGTAATAGATAAATTTGAATATCCAATTAAAATTGATGATATACCAAAAATAGATAATCAAATTGATGTATCTATAAATGTATACTGTATTGAAGATGAAGGATAGAAATCCACAGTATATTCACTTCAGCTTACAAAACTTAAAAAGGATGGGCATATAAATCTATTTTATTTTAAAGCAGATGATAACTCAAATTATTGATGGATTGAAGATTTATCGAGGCTGCTTTCAATGCAGAAAAATAGTAAGCATGGTAAAACTTATATATGTAATATGTGCCTTCAATTCTTTACCTCTCAAGAGAAATTAAATAAACACGCAGAAGACTGCTCTAAAAATGAAGGAGTAGAAATAACTATACCTCCAAAAGGAGAGCAAATAAATTATAAAAATTAGAAATATAGAATGGAGGTTCCTTTTGCAATATATATACCGATTTTGAGTCAATTCTAAAAAAAAAAAAAAAAAAATATCAACAACTAAGCCAAATCCAAGGGAAACGTGTCAATTTAAATTAGTCCAAACATACTCTGCTTTAACAGAAGATGACATCGTTAATGGAATTTATAAGGAGATACTTAAATAAAGGTATAATCTTATTAATGAACAAATAAATAACATTGATTTAAAGTTGAATGATGCATCATACACAATGAAATATCAATTACACGAAGCATCAGGCTTTTGCTCTTATATTGTATCTGCTTATGGTGATTATAAGTCTCCAGTTGTATATCGAGGCCCAGACTCACATAAAAAGTTTATTCGTTGTATTAAAAAGGAAAGTAGAATAAATTGGAGAAATATATACACAAAAATTTTAACCAATCCATCCACTAACAAAAGAAGAAAAAATATATAGTAAATCAAAAAGATGTGCTGTATGTGAATGTGAATGTATCGAGGAAAATAAAAAAGTACGTCATCACAATCATATAAGTGGAAAATTCATTAATCCCGTATGTAATAAATGTAATCTACAATTAAAATTACCCGACTTTGTACCACTTTATTTCCATAATTTAGCTGGGTATGGTGCTCATTTATTTATTAAAAAGCTAAGATGAGATAAAAAATATAGATTTAATTGCAAATAATGAATAATAGTTTACTACTTTAGGAAAAGCAACAGAAAATTTGAAAATGAAATTTATTGACACTTTTAAATTAATGGCAAGTGGTTTTGATAAATTATCATCCAATTTAAGTAAATATCAAATGAAAAACACACAAAACATTTTCCAAAAGAACAATGGATTTAGTACTGGAAAAGGAGTTTATTCGTACAATTATATGGACAGTTGGAAAAAATTTTAAGAAACTGAACTTCCGCCAAAGAGTGAATTTTACAACAAAGTAAGTGAATCTGAAATTACTGACGACAATTATAAACATGCAAAACATGTATGGAATCAATTTAATCTGAAAAATCTTGGTGAGTACCATTACTTATATTTAAAAAGTGACGTGTTATTATTAGCATATGTGATTGAAAATTTTAGAAATACATCTATAAATGCGTACGATTTAGATCCGTCATGGTATCTGACTGTCCCAGGTTCATCGTCGGAAGCAATGCTTAAAATTACTAAATAACAACTAGATTTATTACATGATTATGACATGATTTTAATGACAGAAAACGGAATTAGAGGTGAAATTTCACAATGCTGTAAACGAACTGTTAAAGACAATAATAAATATTTAGAAGATTTTAATCATAGTCAAGAATCATATAATTTAGCATATCTCGATACAAATAATCTTTATGGATAGTCAATATCTCAATAATTACCATATGGAGGTTTCGACTGGGTTAATAATGCATTAAATGATTTAGATTATTGGAGTGCAAAAATATTAGTTTTGGAGGATGATTCTGAGTGTGGTTAGATATTAGAAGTTGATTTAGAATATCCAAAATAACTGCATAATTTACATAAAGATCTACCTTTTCGTCCTGAAAATAAAACAATTCCAAAAACAAATCAATCTAAATTATTAACAACTTTACATAAAAGAGAAAAGTATGTAATTCACCATCGTATTTTAAAACAATGTTTAAAGAATGTATTAAAACTTACTAAAAAAAACTTAGAATATTGACACTTGATCAGCCCAGTTGCTTGAAGAAGTATATAGATTTGAATAAATCAATTAGAACTAATGCCAAAAACATCTTCGAAAAAGATTTTTTCAAACTGATGGATAATTCTGTGTTCTGCAAAACTAAGGAAAATATTAGAAAGAGAGTAGGTATAAAACTTATATCAGATGCAGAAAAATGTAAAAAATTGTAGCAAAAATATATTTCAAGAAAAGTACTATATTTAATGAGAATCTTGCAGCCATACATATGAATAAAACAAATGTAAAATTTAATAAGCCTATTTATGTTATCAATACACTGACAACTCTATATATATATATATATATATATATATATATATATATATATATATATATATATAAGAACAGAAGATGTTTTTGAAGATATGAAGAGATATATATATATATATATTCTTATATATATATATAAGAACAGAAGATGTTTTTGAAGATATGAAGACAATGTTAGATAAATTTGATACAAGAGATTATCCAAACAACAATATCTATAACATACCCAAAACAAACAAGAAAGTTTTAGACAAAATAAAAGACGAATGTAATGGAAAAATATTGACCAATTTTATTGGTTTAAGAGAAAAAATGTATGCTTACAGGGTTGGGGGAAAGGAAAACAAAAATCGAAAGGCATGAAAAAATGTGTAGTTAATTAGAGAATAATATTTGATGACTATAAGAATTGCTTGTTTAATGAAAAATACATTACAGAACAATGAATCTAATAAGAAGAGAAAAACATTTAATATACACAGTGAAAGTTAATCAACTAGCATTAAGCCCTAATGATAATAACATAATCATGCTAGACAATAAAATAGATACATTTCCATATGGATATCAAAAAAAAATATATTTTTTTGTTATAAGGTTCTTTAGTTTCTAAAACAACATCGATATAGGCACCATCAAAATCAATTAGTTTGCCATTTTCATCTCTAATTTCTATAACAATATAATTAAATCACTCATTGTTAATTTTATAAAATATCAGATATGCAGGCTCATAAATTATATAATCACCAAAGCCGTCCATAATTTTTGGTGGAAAACTTGCTATAATACTAGTCTCCAAATGTTTAAATTCATCATATTTTTTAAACATACCATATGCTAAATTACAGTCGACATTTATTGTCTTAAATTGAATAAAATTAGGTAATTTAGTGCCTACAGTAATTTTGTCTTTTTCAATAGTTAAATTTATTTCAAAACCAAGAATATCAGATAATTGGTCATCAAGTTAAACATCAAACTTAGTATTAACTGATATCCTATTTTCACACTGTCTGCTGTTAATTCAATAGGGTTTGCTGAAAATGGATAAATTGGATTTATAGTTTATTTTGATGATTCGATATCGTATTGACCTCGAGGAATAGTCGTAACTTCATTTTTATCAACATTAGGACTAATGTGTTCAATGGTCGTTATAGTATTATTATATATATTTGGAGCCAAAAATTTCGCATGAAAACTAACCAATGCAATTCGTTTATCTTGATAAATTATATCATAATGAAGCTTCTTCTTCAGTATGGAATTACTATTTGTTAACTTAAATACTTTATTATCCATTTAATATTAAAAATTATTTTTAATGAAAAAGCAGCAGCCAAAGTAGCCTATGAAGCGCAAAGTTAATTGGGGTGTCTGTGTTTTGATTTCTGAAGAAAACTTTAAGCATAAAAAGAATGGCGAACTATTCCTTGATGATATTAGAGGGATAATTGTAGGCTTGAGCAATTGTGGGAAAACCAATTTTAAGATCAATTTTATTTATAAGTTAGGAGGGTAAAATTTTAATAAATTGTATGTTTGTTCAAATAGTTTGAATCAAGCTAAATATATTATGATACAAAATTATTTTGATGTGGTATTTAAAAAATTAAAAGTTCAAGAAAAATGGTTTACCTTTTTAATAATACTGAGAAAATGGTCCCTTTAGATCAATGTGAATATGAATCTCTAATTGTATTTGAAAACTTTATTTTAGACAATCAAGACAAAGTTCGTGAATATTTCACTATGGGGAGACATAATACATTGATGGCTATTATTTGGCTCAAACATATTCGAAAATACCAAAGCAACTTGTAAGAGACAATGTAAATTTTCTATGTGTATTCAGATAAGATGACACAAACTTGAGACACATCTTTAATGAGCTTATCGGTGGGGACATGACATGAATTATTTAAAGAGATTTGTTCGAAGTGCTGGGGCAATGATTATGGTTTTTTTAACAACAGATATGAGTATACAAATGGGCAATGGAAAGTATCGAAATCAAATTAAAAATTTTATATTTTAACTCTCTCTTGTGAATTGTATGCAAGAAAAAATATTTTTATACTATTAAATGGATAACACTTGGTGCTTGAAGTATAAGAATGTTATTAAAAATAATAATATAAAAACTGGAAATACTAAAAATGGGAAATTTGTCAAAAAAAAGTAAATGTTCAATATGCTACTAAATCATTATTTAAAAAAATTGTCCAATGCGAGATAAGGCACTGTAAATGAGTTGTATAAACTAGCAGGAAAATTTCCCTAGAGGAAAAGAAATTTTGTAAGGTATTGATGATTTATGGCAACTCTAACTTGTCGAAATGGATACTGCTAATTTAGAATGTATATCACATATAAACAATGGATACAAGTATATTATGACAATTATCGATGTTTTTTTCTTTCAAATTACACATTTGCAATACCAATTAAAGATAAAACAGCCAAGAATGTAGATAATACTGTAGAAACTATATTAGTTAAAAGAAATCCAATCAATATTCAGAGCAATAATGGATCAGAATTTTATAATTAAATTTTTAAAGAACTTATGCAAAAATATAACATCAATCATTGTTTTACAATCAGTGAACTCAAAACTAGTTATGTCGAATGGTACAATCGAACAATGAAGATTAAAATGTGGAAGAAATTTGCCTTAAATGGCAATTACAAATGGGTACATATATTAGATGATTTAGTTAAAGAATACAAACACACAAAACATAGAAACATTGGTATGAAACCAATTGAAGTCAATGAAAAAAATTTAAGATATCAAGATGTTGCAAATATGTTTACTAAACCGAAATATAAGTTGGCGATATTGTCCGCATGAGCAGAAATAAACGAATCTTTGAAAACAGCTATACAGCTTATTGGACAACAGAATTTGTTTACTATTGTTGAGGTTTTAAATTTTGATATATCCACTTACAAACTGAAGGATGTCATGGGGGAAGAAATAAATGACAACTTTTATAAATTTAAAATTATGGAAACCGACTACTCTGATGAATATTTGGTTTAAAAAGTCTTAAAAACAATGGGCGAAACATTTATGTAAAATGGTTAGGTTTTTGATAGTTCACATAACTTTTGGATTATTAATACAGATGTTTTGTAAATTTGAATATTAAAATAAAAATTAGTTTCTTACTCAATTCGACTAAGAGTATTAATATCAGTAATCAATTGTTTGCTCAGTATAATTATTCCCTACAGTATTAGAATAGTTATGATAACACTCAATGGGAAAATTCATTGATTATTTCATTCTTTGGTATAAATACACAGAATTTGGGATATAATCAAATCTCAATATTTGTATAGGATTTGTATCTATATCTCTAATTCTATACAAACTTCTTTGAAAAATTTTTCTTTGAGTTCCAATGACATAATAATCAAATGGGCAATCATCATCAAATAATCTTAGAAGAATGAAAGTTGGCCTTAAATCTTCATTTCATGTTTGTGGTACAACATGTGGGGTAATTTCTCTGATGTTTTCATTTCTGCAAGTTGATAGCTCTACAGACATTTGAACTGTATCATCCAGATAATGAACTTTATTTTCTATTATTTTCTTTATATCTTTTAAATGCTTTATTTGCCCTTTGTACAGTTGCCTTGTATATTTTTTAGTCATATATTTACCATGTTTTCTAATTGATGGCAAAACTTTGTAACCCATTTTTTTTTAACTTTTTAGCTTCTCTTTTTGATGATAAGACCATAGAATAAAACCCCTATTCATTGATAAAAACTGTGTTTTTCTCATTATATAATAGGGTGCTACTGCAGAGCACCACCTTTAAGTTTTTAAACAATGCCCTATCTTCAACATCGATATTATTTCTTACAGCCTGTTGAACATTACTGTATTATAATACTTCAGCAATATCATTGGCTTTAAACCAAGGAATATTCTTCGTATCAATAAACACAGAAACTTGTTTACCATTGTAAATAAGTTTGTTGTTTTTTATGTCCAGAATTGACTCCATTTTTATATGCAAGATTATGCGCAAGTGAAATTGGCAAGCAGTAATAATTATTTTTATTAATATTCTTTTTATAAAGAAAAAGAAATATTAAAAAATAATAGTAAAGATTATTCATGAAAATGCAACTTTCAACTCACATAACTCTTGGATTAATAAGACAAATGTTTGCATGGCTAAATCTGCTTTATCTGATGTTTTGCAAATTAAAATATTATTATGTATTTTATCTTTTCCAAGATTTGACATTAAAATGCTTTTAACGATTATTTACGAATATAAAACTCTTTCAATGCTTGTTCATCATTCAGTCATCGTTCATTTACAGAGCTTTATTTTCTTTCAAAATACGAAAGGTTTTACAAGCAACTTAAAGCCAATTCCAGGTACCCTTATTTAATTGAGTTTATGAGCATGTTAATGCCAATGCTAGTAACTTAATTTATTTATATTTCTGGCCTAACTTAACACAAACAAAACTCCATTGAAGAAACCCCTCACTTCACCACAGGCCAGTCTATGTTTTTATTTTAGTGGTGAAATGAGGAATTTTTTTTAAATTATTTCATATGTGGTACCCTTTCCCCATATTATACTGGCTCCTTACATCATATTGAGAACACTCCAGCTTATGCATCTGTCATGCTACAAGTACAGTAAGGATAGCATGTTTTTTTGGGAGCTTAAGGGTACCACTAAATTTGCATTAATGCTCATACATTGCTGTATGAGCAAGTGCAATTGAAATTATTTTTTGGCTCAAATTTAGAATGTCTTGGTGATAATTTAACAGTATGGGCACCTTTCACACTGTTAAATTATCCTCTCTGACCAGGGTTTCGAACCCATGACCTTTGAGTTACACGATAAACACTCTACCACTGAGCCCATGGTGGTCGAGTGAGCAATGCAACAATTAAAATTCCGCATGAGGCGAGATGTAGCAAGCTTGACGCCTGTTATCAATAGAGTGCCTCGTGGCAAGTTAGCAGTAGCAAGTAGAGATAGTAGAACAATCGTGATAACACTTCCTGTCACGGACAGAGCTTGCTGTGGTCGTCGATAAAGAAAACTGTGCAGATATGCTTTCTCCTGTTGCTGGTAGATGGTGCAGCAATCACTGCAGTAGATAACAGAATAGTTAATATTTAAATTTCACAAATATTCCTATTGTAGTCATCAAACCATCATCATATTCAGATATTTTAGTTTTTCTTTTAAGTTAAAATATCACCCATGTTAGTACCAATTGGCCTCTCTAATATATTTTTTGAGATCCCTTAATAACAGTCACAGTATCGTCAGGTAAATTGGGATTAACTGTAATAATTATATAAACATTATAATCCATCCAAAAAGTAAAGAATGTTTTATTATTATCTAAGTGAAAATTATTATTAGTTATATTCCACTTCGTAGGTTAATAAAATATAAGTGATTTTTCTTACTTACATTTTTCAACTTTTGTGTTAACAAGTGCATCACAGTATTCAAAACTGATTGATTTAAATTTTGTAATTTATTAGCTATTTCTTTATAAAATAATCTTTTATTGACAGCATCTTTTCCATCTACAGGGTCAGCCATATTATTCATTCTACAATTTTTAAGTGAAACATACCTACTTGTATAAACAAAAACTTTGCTTATTTGGTCTTGTAAAGCGGAAACAAAGATATTATATTTTGATTCTACATATGTTTTTAAATCAGAAACAAAATCGTATTGTATTTTGAATCTACATCTTTTTTAATGCATAATCAAAAACAATAGTATAGTATATTGAATTTACTTCCTTTTTTAGTACCTGCTATGCTATATTTATTCGTTTTATATAATCAGCAGTAGTGTTTCTGAATTGAAAATTTATATCTTCTTTTAAAGCATAGTCAGCTATTTGTTTATCGAAATATATTTTATTGACTGAATATTTATCGTCACTAGGATCATCTATATTAACAATTCTACGATCAAAAAATAAACATAAGATTTTGTATAATCAAAAAAAGTGCTTAGTTTACTTTGTAAAGCAGAAACACCTGAATTGTACTGCGAATATACATATGATTCTAATGCACAAGAACTAGTGCCAAAATCTTATTTAAGATTTTCATTAACGGTTTCCCAAATATATCCATAACTCAAATTCTGTAATTCCCAATTTATAATGCCTTAGCCATGATGTTCAGAATTCCAAAATTAGTGCGCAATTACATTTAAATCTCTTATTTGGTATGGAAATTACTTTTGGATTATTGACAATAAAATCAGAAAATTTATTGTTTAGCAAATTCATTTTGTTTACTTTTTCATTGTAATAATTGTTATAAGTGGTGTATTATAATGTTAAACTTAAATCCTTTCGATAAAAGGAAAAAACTATTAAACATAGATATCCACAGATAACTCAATTAAAATTCTGAACTCGATCATCATTGTAATAAACATTACTGATTTTGAAGTAATTGGTTAAATTGTTAAGAATATTGCCTCCAAATAAATCGAAATAATGAACATCATTGTTTTCTTTAATATAGCAAACCCAGTGAGTACCTGAATTTGCAGAAATGTCAAAATCTACCACAGCACATTAAATTTTGTTCATACTATTTCAATCAAACATTTTTGAAATGTTTAATATTTAATAGTTTTAGATATTTTTCGATATAAATATTAGATAGAGGGTATATATTCAATTTTTTTTTCTTCTTACCCTCTTTTTCGCAACTAAGCACCTTTCTAGCTTTGTTTTCCATTGCCGAATTATGTATTTTTTTCTCCTAATTCTTTTTTAATTCTACTAACTTGATCAACAGTACCGTAAATTGCACTAGCTACTCCTGCTAAAGAACCAAGACCACTTAAAGCAGCAAATATGATGGGAATAATTCTTCCATGGTGTAAACCTCTACTGAGTATCTTTTTGAGTACTGGTAATGACAAAACTAATAAGAAGCCTTTTCCTTCTTTCAATTTTTTTATTTTTCACTCAAGTTGGTCTTTTGTTAAAAATTATCTAATCCCAAATCTCTTAATTAATCAATAGGTATATCGAAAATTATATTTTTTTATCTTCATTTATAAGTAGAAAAAAAATGTATTTTTTCACGTAAACATTTTAATTCCTCAACCTAATTTTCTTTTTGTAAACACAGTTGAGGCAACAGCAGCAGAAGCAATTTTTTCTCCAATTGGAGTGCTTTTATCTAACATAAATTCTTTAGCTTCTTTTGTAAAATTTTATCAGCTTCATGTCTAGATTCTAAATCTTTATGATCTCTGTAAGCAATATCGTGATATATGCATGCTCCGTCTATTTATTCCTGTATCACCTCTTTTTTTATTTATTATTTAGCAAATTCATTTTGTTTACTTTTTCATTGTAATAATTGTTATAAGTGGTATATTATAGCAGAGTCTTGTGCAATGTATTTTAAATGGAAGCCGCAGCAGCTTGTGCGGCTTGTGCAGCTGGTGGTCTTCCGCTCGTCTCGTACGAGCTCGGCTGTCTTCGACTCGACTCAGGGGGTGCTTGGGGGTCTTCGGCTCGGGTTTGTCGAACATATCCGAAGGTGCTCTGCGGTTACATCTACTAATTTTCTTCAAGCCTGTATGTTTGTTTCTGTTAGCCATTATGGTTTTATAGGCATAGGGTATGTCAAATCGTATATCAGCTTTTCTATTCGATTTAAAAAAATTCTATTGATTTTTTTTTATATATTGTGTCGAAATAGTACATAAAGTATAGCAAAAAGTTCTCTCAACAACATTTCCAGGCCTTCTCTTTCGTTTCTGTCTCTTGCCTCACTCATTCAATTTCTTTATCTTATTCCATCTCTTTCATTTCTCTCTCGTCCCTCTTCATTCAATATCATTCTCATTCATTCAATCTCTTATGTCTCTCTGTCATTTCTCTCTCTTCCTCTCTTTCAGTCTCTCATTCCAATTCTTTATCTCGATCTCTCTCATATCTCATTCTATATCTTTCTCACTTTTGCTTCTCTCTTTCTTTATATCAGTCCATGTGTTTTCTCCGAGTCCTCCCATTTTTTGTGGTTTTTTTCTCTCTTTCAATCCATCTTTTCTTTCACTCTACATCATTCTTTACATTTATCTTTCATCAATAATCATCATTCATCATCAAGGCACTGCAGGCACCACATTTCGCACTGCTTGGAATAATTTTTTAGTATATATTATAAATATTATGGAAATGTGTACTTATGGAGTCATTTTGAATCATTTGGAGTCATTTTAGAGTCATTTTGGAGTCATTTGGTGTTATTTCAAGTAATTTAGAGTCATTTTGGTGTCATTTAGAGTCATTTTAAGTTATTTTGGAGTCATTTGGAGTAATGATGAGGTCATTTAGAAGTCACTTGGAGTTATTTAGGAGTCATTTGTAGTCATTTGGAGACATATGGGAGTCTTTTGGCAGTCATTTGGGATTCATTTGGGAGTCATTTGGAGTCATTTGGGAAACATTTAGGAGTCATTCAGAGCCGATTGGTGTAATTTGGAGTCTCTTAGGAGTCATTTAGAAATCATTTGGAGTCATTTAGGAGTCAAAGAGTCTAGGGTGAAGGGTCAAATAATCAGTCTTGTGAGGGGTCTGTCCAACAACAGGAGTCAGTATGCAACAAGAAATATTCCGGGCTCTTTGTGTAGATGTGTACATGTATGTTTATAGGTGCATGTGTAGGTATCATGTCTCTTCATTTTCAGAGTGTCTGAAAACAAACGATTAAATCACAATCACAACACACCAAAAGGGTGCATTGCTCATACAGTTCACCTTACAGGTAAATGGGTTTTGCTGTCGTTGGTCCCAGGATGTATGTGTATAACATTTTTTTAGTGTGTGTCTTATGGTGCTCACATGTCATTGCTCATTCATTGTATATCATTTTAAGTGTGTCACATGACGCTCATGTGACATTGCTTGTTCATGATTGGCTGTTACTCATGTGGCATCTAAGACTTTGAGGGTATATAAGGCAGAGAGATTCGCACATTGTATCAGTTCTTTGTCTGTTGCGACATGTTATGGATTTTCTTCTCTCTCCTGACATTCTTAGCATACTGACTGGTAAGGATTTTTTATGACCAGCTCTTACATAAAATTCTGTAGGGAATTATCATTCATGCTCGTAAATGTACCTAAGTCTATTCAATTTTGTATGATACAGATCCCTTGTACCTTTCGATTATCGGATGTATTAATTCGGTCAATTTTTTTTTCCCTGCAGAGATCAAGAAGAAGTGTGTATTTAATGGTGTGCCTGCAAGCGACGTTTCGAATTGGTCTTTGGCTGTATGATCAGTGGCCCCAAATGAGCTGCATATATAGCCATCGATGCCATTCGTGGTACCCTCGTCGTCATCTTCAATTATGTCGGTGCCATCTACTGAACCATTACATCGTCACTCATGTCGCTTCTGTGAAAAAACAAAGCACAAAGGCACGAGAAGTATGGCTGTGCTATGAATTCAGATCGAGTGATACACAAGTGCACGGATTACGGATTGAGAACTACCATTTGCTAGGCCCATTAACTTACAGAGACATGTGAAAACCTGCAAAGCTGTAGGACCTTCACCTACCAAAATCACTTGTGTACAGTCTCCTTCACCACAATGTATGAGTGTGCATCTTGCAAAACCAAGGTCTCAAGATGTTAATACACTTTCGTACCAGTGACCATCGCGTCCAAGAATCGTTGCAGGGTCTGGAGCTGTTAAAGCAATGGTTTCGTGGAAGCTGAAACTGCTTTCCAACGTAATTAAGAAAAATACGTGCTGAAAATGCAAGGAGTTCGACAAAAGATATTTGTAATTCTTTGCTCACATGAAGAAAAATATCATTGACCAGCTCACCAATGAGAGCAGGGTCCAATTAAATTTAATGTGTAGCTTCAGTGCAACTATACTAAGTCAGAACTGTTCGTCGAAGGTACAGACAAGAGAGTTTTCAAAACAAAACATGTAGCAGTATACGAGACTAGAGATATTGGGAAGGCGATAGAAAACAGCCTAGAAAAAATATGCGAAGAGGAGGATGCCTACAAAGAGCATGGTTCGGGATGGACACTGTCGTCGGTCAATCACCTGCAGCTCCGCATAAACAAGCTGGACCCCCTTCGAGTCTCGTCTTACATTGACTTGCCATAATCTGTCAAGAACAAGAAGGCTGCGATAACCCGCAAAACAAATAGGACCACATGTGCTTTAAAAGAGCCGTTCGAGCATGTTTTGTAGAAGGTCAGAACCCGGAACGAGTAAACAAGTGATATCATGCCCTATAAACCAATTTTGATTTTTCAGGCCTCGAGTTCCCTACACAGCTACGACATATCACAGTTTTCGAGAAAGACAATGCATCAGTGTCTGTGAACATTTGTGGTATAGGCGAGAATCAGAAAATCTATCCCATACGAGTAGCTGAAGAATAAAAGGACCAGCACATCGACCTCCTCCTCACTATCTAAGATACGACCTCTCATTATTGCTGCATAAAGAATTTCGACCTTTTTTTAAGATCGCATCTGACAGCCCATGGTCACAAGATCCACGTACGAAAGTGCTGCTTCAAGTATTACGACAAACAGGCGAGGAAATCCGGGCTGACAGGGCAGCAGTGCCTATAAGAACACAAGTAATGCTGCAAAGAAAATGTTCCACTGCGCGCAGAAATGCCACAGCCAAGGAAGGATGGTAGTCCGCCTGTTTTGAAATTGAAGAATCACCACCACATTAATAAATTGCCAGTAGTCGTACATGCGGATTTCGAGGCAATACTCAAACCTATTCAGAGCTGCGAACCGGACCCCAGCCATGCCTACACATATGACTATCAGAAGCACGAGGCCTAAAGTTTTTGTATTTACGTGCAATTCCAGCAGCATGCCGTCTTCACAAATACATCGCTTGTTGTCCATCTACACCAGTGCCAATTTATTACTGCACTCAGAATACAACTGATTTTTGTGTGATAGTATAGTGTGAACATTAACTCGCATCGTACAGTGATTCTCCACACACGACTGAATACCTTTGGCTCGTTTGGAGACTTTTCCTCCACATTTGTACGTGTACAGTTTTGCATGTAACCCCGTGAATTCTGTCATAATGTTACCACTGCACTCGTTCTTGAATTTGCCAACCATTTTATTGTTTGTGTCAGAGTAGCAGGGTGTGTGGTAGAGTAGGCGCTGGTGTCAAATTCGTTTTTAAATTTGTGATTGCTGGCCAAATCTTGGTAAAAGTCTGGGGTTCGAATCTCTAACAGGCACGAGTCGGTGTCGGTATACAGGAGCTCGAGATCATCTCCATGCCGAGCCTTCATTACATCGTTATGAAAATTATATTTTAATGTTTTTGACAGGTCGAGGACAATGAACCCTGCATAGATAGGCTTATCAAAGAGAAATAAGTCATGCTGTGGATAGAGAAAGGAAAGATTTTCTTTGTATGCTGTCCTGTCTAAGAATGTTGGTTTTGCTACCAGTTTTTTTTTAGCCGTTTTTCACTGCACACTAGCTCCATTTTTAGACGTTTTCTTTTATTTTCCATGAGTTTTCCAAATGTCGCATTATTCGCCAATTTGAAGAATTCCTTCTCAAAGTCGTTGGTGGTCGTCTGTCACTTCGCAGTGTTGAGCTCGATGTACAGTTTAAGCCAGGGACTTTGTTAAAATGCAAGTACATGATGTATTTTCGTAACCTTCAAGCCATGGGTGATGGCTTGTTTTATGTTACAGTAGTGGACGATGTATTTTCTCTTGTTTTCCAGAGTCGGCATCAGTTTCGAATGCTTGAAGCCGGGTGGACACTGGTTGACGTGAAGAAAAGGTAAATCATGATATTCCTCGTGCAGGGACATGGGGTATTCGACATCCACCTCGAGAATATAACCTGTTGCCCCTTGGTCTGGAATGGACATGATGTCGATGTTGGTGTCGATCCATTTGAAATGACGTATTGGTAGCAGTAAACTCATAGCCCAACCATACAGGTCGAGGTACTGCAGGTATGTTGTCTGCTTAATACGGTCATATGTTTCCGGTGCATAGATGTTATTTGCTACTGCATGACGTTTAACGCAATGGGCCACTCCACCACGAATTCCATTTTCAATAAACATATGCATGTCGTAGTCTGTTAGAAGTTCCAGCTCGACACCCATCATACACAACATATCATCGAAAGCAAACCCTGGAGCGCTGATGTAGTGAATGCAATCGAGCTTGTATGTGGAAATGCAGAGTTCTCTAAAGTTCTCAAACACATCTGACAGAAGGAGCACGTCAGTCTTCAAATACAATTCTGATTATGTCTTAAGACTGCAAACAGTCGAACTCTTGCCATACTTTCTGAGTGTGAGCATATTCTTCGTCGCTGATTCCCGAGTCCGTCAGCTTATTAAAAAAAGCATCTTTAGGAGGTAGCTGTGACTCGTTCTGCTTCTCCCACGAGTCGATTTTATCGTAGGGGAAAACGCCTTTGAGTTGTGGGTGAAGAATTTTGCAGTGTTTATAAATTTTGAAGGTGGTAGGTACTCGGCCAGGTATGCCAGACTGTGGGCCATGAAACGAAATGTATCAACAAACTGGATAGAGAAACGGTCGTCCACCTGTTTTGAAAATATGATCACCTCACCTGGGTGTGGAATAATGAAGATTTCCATGTCGTCATAGTCAAGATGTTTGATGATAAAGTTTTCGTCATAGCTGAGGTTGTGGAACAATGCAGGTAGTTTTTTAGGGCGGTGACACAGCAAATTGCAGCTGGTGCATGCAGGCCCTATGTAGTGTCCGGTGAAGTGGTCGTGGTCCCTCACTTTATAATTTTCATGCGTGAACGCTGTTTCGCAGTAGCAGCATCTTGTCGCATGTGAGTAGCTTGACTTTTCTGTGGGGGTGAGCAGTATCATTTGCTTCGAAGTGGTGTAAATATCTTTTACTTTCGTGACAATGTCCACTATGGTGTCCATAAATTTATTTTACGCATCTTCCCCGTGTATATAATGGACTCCTGTCTCAGTGTGGATGTTAGTGCTGCTGTTGTCTGCACTATTGTCGACTTTCGTGTAAATACAAAAACTGTAGGCCTTGTGCTTCTGAGTCATATGTGTAGGCTTGGCTGGGGTCCATTTCGCAAGTCTGAATCGGTTTGAGTATTGCCTCGAAATCCGTGTGTACGACTACTGGCAATTTATAAATGTGGTGGTAATTCTTTAATTTCAAAACAGGTGGACTACCATCCTTCCCTGGCTGTGACATTTCTGCGTGTAGTGGAGCATTTTATTTGCAGCATTGTTTGTGTTCTTCTAGGCACTGCTGCACTGCCAGCCCGGATTTCCTCGCCTGATCGTCATAATACTTGAAGCAGCGCTTACATATGTGGATCTTGTGACCATGGGCTGTCAGCAGCAATCTTACCAAACGTTCGAAATTCTTTATGGAGCAATAATGAGCGTCCCTATTTTCGGCGGTGAGGAGAAGGAGGTCGATGTGTAGGCCCTTTTCTTCTTCAGCTACTCGTATGGAATAAATTTTCTGGTTCTCACCTATACCACAAACGTTCACAGACACTGATGCACTGTTTTTCTCGAAAACTGTGATATATCATACGTACGACAAGACTCGAAGTGGTCCTTCTTGTTTATGCGGAGCTGCAGGTGATTGACCGACGACAGTTTCCACCCCGAACCATGTTCTTTTTTTGTGCATCCTCCTGTTCACGTATTTTTACTAAGTTGTTTCCTACCATCTTCTCAATATCGCCAACCTCGAATAAAGCTACATTTTTGTTTTTGAAAGTTCTCTTATCTGTACCTTCGACGAACGGTTCTGCCTTCTTGTTACACTCATACCGCACATTAAATCTAATTGAACAATGAAGCCATTGTCATTAACAGCTCGAAACCCAGCAACAATTCTTGGATGCGATGGTCGCTGGTACGAAGATGGATTAACATCTTGAAACCTTGGAATCTCAAGATGCACACTCATACATTGTGGTGAAGTAGACTGTATATAAGTGATTTTGGTAGGTGAAAGTCCTACAGCTTTGCAGGTTTTCGCATGTCTCTGCAAGTTATCGCACCTAGCAAATGACAGTTCACAATCCGTGCACTTGTGTATCACTCCATCTGTATTCATCGCACAGCCATACCTCTTGTGCCTTATTGCATCGCGGTTGAACACGAAGATTTTATCGCAGAAGCGACATGAGTGACGATGTAATGGTTCAGTAGACGGCACCGATGTTATTGAAGATGCCGACGAGGGTACCACGAATGACATCGATGGCTATATATGCAGACCATCTGGGGCCGCTGATCGTACAGCCAAAGACCAAGTCGAAACGTCGCTTGCAGGCACACCATTAAATACACACTTCTTCTTGATCTCTGCAGGGAAAAAAAACTAACAGAATTGATACATCTGATAATCGAAAGGTATAAGGGATCTGTATCATACAAAATTGAATAGACTTAGGTATATTTACGAGCATGAATGATAATTCCCTACAGAATTTTATGTAAGAGCTGGTCATAAAAAATCCTTACCAGTCAGTATGCTAAGAATGTCAGGAGAGAGAAGAAAATCCATAACATGTCGCATCAGACGAAGAACTGATACGATGTGCGAATCTCTCTGCCTTATGTACCCTCAAAGCCTGAGATGTCACGTGATTAACAGCCACTCATGAACGAGCAATTTCACATGAGCTTCATGTGACACACTTAAAGTGATATACAATGAATGAGCAATGGCACGTGAGCTCCATATGACACAGTTTTAAAATGCTATATGCATACATACTGGGAACGACAGCAAAACCCGTTCACCGGTAAGGTGAACTACAGGGACATTACAGCCTTGTGATGTGTTGTGATTGTAATTTAATTGTTTGTTTTCAGACACTCAGAAAAACGAAGACACAATACCTACTCATACACCTATACACATACACGTACATATCTACACAAAGAGCCTAACATATTTCAAGTTGCATACTGACTTCTGTTGTCGGACATGCCCCTCACAAGACTGATTTTTTGACCCTTGACCCAAGACTCTTTGACTCCTAAATAACTCAAAATGACTTCTAAATGGCTCCAAATGTCTTCCAAATGACACCAAATGTCTTTCAAATTACTCCCAAATGATTTCTAAATGACTCCAAATGACTCCCAAATGTCTCCAAATGACTCCTAAATGACTCCAAATGATACCTAAACGTATCGTGATTAACAGAAAACATTATAATATGATATTTGGCTTACAAAACACTTTCAATTTCATAGGCAAAATTTACATTTAATATAACAATTTCTCACTATTAAGTAGTATAAAGGTCAACATAAAACATCTTACATACTAAATCTACGTAAAACAGCTCACTCATTTGACGCTTACAAAAAATACGTAAAATTACTGACATACATAGCATTATCATGATGTTAGGAAAATTGAGAAGTTACAAGGTTTTGCAAATGGTATCCGTGAACAGTATTTTAAGAGATTCTAAAACCATAAGTTTGTCTGTCCTTTTTGGGACTATGTGTTATTTGTTTAAACCTATATTTTTTAACGTCTGGGTTCCTTCTCTTTTTGTGTGTGAAATATATAACACAATAAAAAATGTTTACGAAATAGCCTGAAACGAAGTACTCAACAATGCGTTATGAAATATTTTTGTCTGTCTTTTTTTTTTTTAATCTACTCATCGATTAATTCTGTGCACACAGTAGGTGTACTTTCTAGACGTCTTTCTGTCAGGTTTAACATTATTGATAGGCATAAAATACGTCAGTTGTAAATACATCATTGTCAGTAATTTTTTTTATCTTGGAATTAAATGTGTGTCGTACAGAAGTTTCCATGCTTAAAAATTAACTGTAATGTAAGTAGTAACAAAGGTTAGTTGAGTTGATGACAATCACGAAATAAGATACACACTCATGAGCCAGAATATCTTGAATAGACGAGCCTCTGTAAATAAGTCACTGTTACACCGCTCTATGTCCTGTTGCCTCTTGTTACAGTACAATGCTCTATCTCACATGTCCAGACCAGCCGACTTATGACAGGAGGAGCAGTAATCTGCGCTATAAGATACACATGTGAACCTACACGGTATTAGACGGGTATTCCTAGATTTTCTGGCTTTTTGGAGTAATCTTCAGCTCACGCAATTCAGGGTTAAATTTTTATGGATTTAACTTCGGGAAAACTATCTTGAAGACCTTCAAGAGATAACATACATTTCGTGTCATGAAATATTGCCGACAAATATTTATTAACATCGGTCCGTGCCAGCGATTTTTTAGAGGGAACTCTATACTGAGCAGTCATTTAAAATTGACGTTTACCAATTCTCACGAGTTTACGTAACTACTGAAAGATCTACGTACGTTTCAATTACAGTATGCGTAGGCTTTCCCCTAAATTAATCCCTGGCAATTTTTTGTATTTGACCAATACGAGGTTACAAAATTTTGCCAATTTTAACAAACCGGTTAATTGTTTTCAAATTAAGTTTGGAAACCATGTGTAAACTTTTATACTCGCTAAGAGAAGAAAATATATTTGATTGTATGTAGCCGTTATCGTACATTTCTTCCTGTATTATATACTGCATGGAAAAACAAAAGCAATATATCACCATGAAAATAATTTTTAAATGAATATTCGAATTCGATTTTCCCAGTAAAAACATTTTACAGTGTGACACGTATTCAAACACATTTAAGATTATTTGATTAAATTTGTTGGGAGGAAAAATTCCATGTCCTTCACATTTTATCGTCAAATATTGTTGAAAGCGTAAATTTGACAGTGTTACAGGAGCTTTATGTGTACTGGTGATTGCAATCTTTGTTTGCCCTGAAGCGGGGATACATCGACGTGTTTACAAAGCACTGTGCTGCTGGTCATTTCCATAGGCTTAGACCTCTCGCAATCAAAAGTAACGGTGGTGGTGGGGGTGGTTTTTGATGGAACATTTCTGGTAATATTGTCATACGATTTCCCTTGTACGGGAGCCTATTTATATGTTATAGACATTATTTACTGTGTAATTTTACCTTATGTGGCAGCGGTAAGATTGTTTGCACGTCTAGATAGTTTATATAATACATAAGATTGTTTCGTAGAAACTTACGGGTGCTGCCTACCAAGCCTGCAGACTTGAAGTTCAAATGGAAGATCAATTTTGAATAAATTTATTCCCAGTGCATATAATTGTTTCAAACAAAAGATATTCAACGCTATTTTCTCGAAAATGCATTTTTAATGTAAAATCGGTTTAAAAAAATTACATTATGTAAATTTCACACTTTGCCATGGCAGATGCTAACATTTAAAAAAAGAAAACATTCTCATTGAGTAACAGGATTCGAACCCACAACCCCTCGGATATATTCAGTATGCTAACCACTGGACCACCGAACTCACATCGAGATTATTGCTTAAATGTTGTATTAAAATCCTTTCGTTACTTTCCTGTATCAAATGTGCCTAAGCCCACATAACATTTTTAAATATTTTTTTTTAAATTATTATTTTACAAACTTTCCTCTCGCGAGTCGGGCTATAAGCATATTTATAAGCAGGTGAATATAATTTGCGATCTCTTAAGGCAAGGCTCGTGAAATTCAGTTTGCAAGAACCATTTCTAGCCCCAGAATTTTTTTTGCTTAAGTCCTTTATTACCATAGTGGTTAGCCTATATATTTGCTTTTCTTTTGTGATATTTTAAACGATATCTGTATATAACAGAATGGTTACCCTACGATATAGTTTTAATAAGAAATTAAATATTTAAATATTTTTGTTTTCCAAATTTATTAAAATATATTACTACAAAAACACTAGAAAAAAATGAATGCAGCTACTTATATACCTACTGATGTTGACATTGCCCCCCCCCCCCCTACATTTCGTTTCTGGTAGCCATATTACTTTTCATAGGCATACGTGAATGTCAAATAAAAATCTGTATTTATTATTTAGTTTTCTAAATTGATTTTTTTTTTATATATATATTTGTACTGAAATTGTATGTAGAGTACAGTGGAACAATGCAGAAAGTTCTCTCAACTTAATTTCCGGTCTCCACTATCCAAGACTAAATACTACAAAATGTCAGAATCTGTTAATTATTCATTATCTCGAAAGTTTCGTAGGCATAACTATTCTACTAGGCTTATTTAAACGTATGTCTATGTGCGTAAACCAAGCGCCATCATATTCTCTATATATCAGGGGAAGTAGGCAGAATACAACACCAGCAAAAAATTAAAGATATTTATTTTATTTATATCATGTATATATTTACATACTTCAGGCTAGAAACATAAAAACAGAATCCTTAAATGTTCAACGCCATTCACGTAGTATCTTTACAGCAGCATGCTAACTTTTCATGTGGTGATTATCATCTGCTTATACACAGCTCAAGGCAGTCTGCGCTAGCAAGCGTACAACCAGAACCCTTAGCTTCTTCTTCACGACAAAATTTTTCTTTCAAGGCCTCTATAGCCCCTGGGATACTGTCAATATTGTACAGTGCTTGATTTGCAGTCTTGAATGCTCGGCGGCTGATGGCTTCATCAAAAGGCTGAGGATTTTTGTAGGTACACTCGAGCCAAACATTGTATTTTGTGGGACTTTCTTCAACCTCTTCTGTTAATTGATTATCCTTTGCTTAATGTGGTCCCGGTATGTACATGTGTCTTTCGTTCCTACAAAGTTATTTACAATCACATAATCCTTTGCAGTACCCTTGAATGCAGATTGTTTCAAGTAGAATCCGTTCGATAAGGTTTCGCCAACAGCTAGTAGAGGTCGTTTCTTAGCTGCTGAAACTCGACCTTTGCAGTTATTGCTATGTGTCTTCAGCTTATTGACTTGTTGTTTGAACAGATGTTTGCACTTGCTGCATAGCTGCATGGCTCAGGAAGGTCACTTCACACAAGAAGTTCTTTCATGATTCCTTGCCCTTTAACTGTAGGCAAATATCTTGCCACAGTAACAGCAACAAAGCCTTGACGAAGTTGTCGATGGCAGCACTGCTGTAGGTGTACCATCCGAAGAAGTCGATTGTGTTGAAAAAGTCGATGGCGATGCTGCTGCCGCAGGCGTCCTATTCTAAGAAGTCGATAGCAATCTGCCAACCTCAGGTATTGATGGACCAGCAACCTTTGGCCCCATACTATAGTCCAGTTGCTTACACGAGCTGAGACGAAGTATCTTTCACGACTGCTACTGTCGAACTAAGCTTCCTAACTGGAATGCCTGGTTACAGTTAGGAAGCTTATATATTCGCAAGCACAGGCGCCTTAATATTCAATTTTCCACCCACTGTAACTAAGGTATGCCATCTACTCTACCAACCAACACCAGTCGAAATATACTCATCATTAATACATCTTACGATAACTCAAGCATACCTCATCCATTCAGTCCACAACTGACCTTACCAAAAATTTGCTTACTGCTCATACTTTCTGCTCTTCTGGTCGACACGTCATACTAGTCACTATACAAACCAAACATCCACTATAACTCAAGTCATACCAGACCACCCAACACCCCCATCTCCTATAACCAAAGAAAAATTTAATTCAACCGCACCACCCAATACACCAAGCACAATATCAATCACAACTCGAGTAACTATAACTAAACAACTGAGACCAACCCATAACCTAACACCCATTTTACTTGTTCTACCAACCAACACAGCTTATAAATACCAACCATACCACACGCTATAACTCTGGCATATCTCAACCATTCGTCCACACAGGCCATAAAAAGCTAACATATAGCCCCATACTAGTGACACAATCAATCTCTTCTCAATCATCCACCATGCCGATTGGCACCAGTCAGAATACACTGACAACCCATGCATCTTACTATAACTCAAGCATACTTTAACATTACAGGACTAGCCGACACACACATACTGTCCACATCATTCGACATACACCAACAATTGCAAGACAGATATACTGGAAAAACATATCATCCAACATACCATTTATGTAAATCCAAGTGTATCAAGTAAATATAAAGTCTAGACCTAACCTGCAACACAAACATTCTTACCAGCTGTCAAACTAACATATCTTAACCTACTAAAGCCTTTTAAAAACCTAACCTACCTTAACCTACCAAAGGCCAAAAAATTTTCAGAAATCACCTACCACAGTTCAGATAAAAATTATACCTATCCTGAGTACACATATGTCTTACATGTCTAACATTATTTCAGCCTCTTAAGAAAATTTGACATGTCCAAACATCAGAATGGCACTTCAAACAGACTGCGACTAATCAACCGTCAATTAACATTCACCTTACACTTACATATGAACACTCAGATAAAACAGAATTATATTTAAAATCCAATATAACCAAAATAGAAGGTCAGATACTACCGTGTCTGCCCAAGCAACCATACATTAAAAGCCAGCCCAAATCACAATATTCCTTACCATCTGTCAACGTAACATAATTGACTGATACCAGTCACCATGTTATGACGTCATCCAACCACAATGTTGGATGCAGGTGACCTTTGACCTTGAAATACCAAGAACTTTTATAAAACCGGTTCAGTTGGATTAAGTCAGGTTAGGTCACTTTGCTAAGACAACCATAAACAGTGGAGGTGGACATTAGCAACTTTAATCACCACTCACAAATGGAAACTATAATCTAAACAAATGAAGGTCACACAAAAATATTTTCAATATACCATTATTATTTTTTCAAATTCAAAAATACACATGTTTTTTAAAAGCAAATACACTCTCATTTGGGAAACATTAATAAATTGTCCTAACTATATTAAACACATATTTACACATTCTCATTTAGCCACCTCCACAGTGAACAATACAGCTACTTTCGCATGGCAATGGCACCAGAAAGTCGACTGGATGGCCAGTCTTCAAAATCTGAATCGCTACCCCAGTCTAACCCTCTATCTGAAGCTCTTTCAAAATGCTCATCGCTTGGACTGACAGCAGCTATGGGGGAATCCAAGGGGCATAGTAACCCAGAAGGTCAGCTGCACTACATTACGTACAATATGTTTTTATAAAAAAAAAACGAGAAAACCCAGTTTTCATGATACCCTAGCAAGTGCAGTAACTGAAATTAGCCACAATACAGAAACACAAGTTATGTTGTTATGACAACTATATTACATACACTTATTCTTATTACAAAACAAATTAAGTATCCTTGGCACACTAGCTAATTTGTCAAGGATTTCTTAACAGTTACATGGATGTCCAAATGATTGCCTAGTAATGCAAGTCAATTTCATCGAGATTAATGTGGTGTATTCCTTAAATATGACTTTAACCTTCTAATGCTACAGAAGTGTATTTCTGCAGTGGCAGTTGAAATAGGCAAAACAATTAATATTTTTTAAAGCATTGAAATATTTGGGAAACATATTTTGATACATTCTACCATGGCATCAATAATACTTGTTGGAATGTCCTTTTGGATTTTACGAGTCCACTTTTATTTTCATAATGCATATTCGCTGTGAATTACTTCTTTGTAAAACAAGTCTCTCTCATAAAATGCGACAGCTTGCTTCAGTGACGAAAAATCATTTTTGATATATAGTTCTGGAAGAACACATTGCAATGACACAACTGTTTCTTTATGAGTCTTTAAGCGCTCCGTAATTGCATTGGAAAAGTCATCGATTTAAGGAATGTACACTGCTCGACAATAATATTCATCTGAGGAAGTATATGGTACATTACAACGAGAATTTTGCAAATACGAGAGACTTCTTCTGGTATATTTACTTTTTCTGCGAATGCTTCAATGTTGCCATATAAATATTGAGAATGTGTGTTTGCTTTAATCCGCCTTATAGATAACATATTTATAACATTATATTTCAACTGGATGGCTCAAAACAAATATATTTGTTTGTTCTGAAGCGCCTTGGAGGGTAATTATATGAAGTAAACAGCATATTAATTTAAACAAATATACTGGCGATGAATTAGAGTTGGCATACTGAGTTAATCGATATATGGGTCTTAACTGAAGAGCATTTTTACTCCAGTTCTATGGTGCCTAGATCGTTAATAAATTGGTTCAAAAGTTTCTTTAAACATCAACAATGCGTGATTTCTCTGAAACCAGCGTGTTTCACACAATGAGACAAGTTCTGTTCTTTTAGATTCAGGGCAACACACATTAATTGTTGCTTTCAAGACATGTGTTCTTTTAGCTGAAATTTGAAAGAACGTACACACTTTTGCATTTACACCCATACAGCTTCTAATAAAGTGTACTTTGCCAACATCATATAAGCGTATGAGTAATAAGGGTGAAGAGCTTTATACCGTACTCCTCGGAACTCTCCACACATACCAACAGCACCGTCGTATCGCTGGCCTCTCATATAATTTGAGTATAGCCCCATTTTTATTAAGCTCTCCATTAAAGTGTGGGCTAAAGCAGAAACTGTTACATCATAAACATGCAGAAAATCAAGAAAATCTTCCTTTAGTTCCATTGACTCTTCATCGACGTATCTTAACATACAAATAAACTGTTCTACTTGACTCATGTCAGTCGTTTCATCAGCTAGAATTGAAATAGAGCTGATACAAGATTCTGTTTTTCTCGTCTTGGTAACTATTTTTAATTGAATCGTATCTCCGAAAATATTAATTATTTCATTTTAAAACACACAACTAGTGTACATACTTTTGCCTCCACCAGCTTCGAAATGCTCCTTCAGTTCCACATCATCGCTTTTAGCGCTGTATCTAAGTAAGGAATGAAAAATGCCACCAATGTTAGCTGGTCCATTAAAGTTTATTCGCCCAGCGTCATATTTACTTCAAGATGTCAATGTATTTTATGTCTGCCACATAAGCAAATAGTTTCTATGGTTGGCAAAAGTTTATTTCTTTTTTAATTACACATTTTTCTTATGAAATACACTGTCAGGTTATTTTTTTTTTTTTTTTTTTTTTTTTTGCTGATAGTTGATTTGATATTATCAGCTCTCAACATGGAATCTTTGATGCCTACAATTTTCATGCCGTGTAAACACCAACCTTGCATTTTTTCAAGTTAATTAAATATTTTATTACCAAAGTCCCCCATCTTTTTATGGTTTCCGTGGCCAACAGCATTAATGTCAGCGAAAAAACACAATACTTAAAAAAAGAACCTTCAGTCATTTCTGAATATGCTAATCACTTAAACTTATTTACCCACCTGAACTGAAAAGATATCAAGTGTGTTTTATCTGAGGAGGTTTTCTTGAGAATTTTATCATTATTGAGAGAAATTAATATATTGTATAAAATAGCAACGCATTCTGCATTGTTAAGCAATTTTACAGAATTTTGATTGCCAGAGTAAATCGATATATCTCACAGGAATTATGAAACCCGCCTTTATTATTTACAAATTGAGGTTGTATTGGATTTATTTTCCATGTAGGTATGTACAGTATACATACTTTCCCATATGCACTTGGTGTAGAAGGTGAACTACTGTACAACTCAACTGATTCACTTTGAACTTTTATACATGTTTTCTAGGTTATAAAAAGGTTGAATCGAGCACTGCTGTGTAGATCGTTTCATTTTCTGAATATATATGAGCCAGCGTGGAGAGCGTGACTGTCGTATGGTGTGTGGAAGTGACGTGTGACGAGCTCAAGGCAGACCGACACGTTGACAAATCCCCAGTCCACGTGAGCGAGACCCCAGACCCTCCGACTACAAGTCGGCCGGCCACCTTGCCCCTGAGCTATGGTGGCAGGGAATATCAGTCACCGATACAGTACTTAACTCCACTAACTTCATTTCATTTACAACATGTCGATTTTTTATCCGTGATGTTTGCGATCATGTAACATATTATATAACAAAGTGTCTAAACTCAAAGTGTATAACTCTCGTAGTTGCAACATTAAAAACAATGTTTTTAGAATTTGTGCTGCTGTCTAGGACGAGGTGTCGGAACAATCACGAACTTAACTTTGTTTGCGCGCCGTACTAGGACACAATGAAAATGAATTGTGACAGGTTACTTGCTTGAAATGATGAATTTTTACAGTACGTATGTTCATATAGCGGACTGGGTTTCAGTTCGGCAGACAGAAGTTTTCTTAGCGCTCACTGCTTGCGTGAGTTATCTGACTGGACAATTCCCATTAATTGGTGTCCATGTAGGATCTCTTAAATGGGAAATATTTATGGGTATGTTGCATTGTGACCAGCACCGTCCCTAGCGAAAGCGACGTCAGGTGCAAGAAATTTTTTCGAGGCCCTTCCCTTCCAAACCAGTTCATCCCTCCTTCCCGTAACGCAATCACTAGAGACCTGCAAAATTCGCATTACTATTTGGGGACACGTTAGACTTTAAACACATGTACCTTCGCAATACGTTTTGTCACCGGACCATACTTTATATGCTTTATTTGACACGCCCTGGGAAACTCTGAGTCAGTAAATAAACACTTCTCAATTGTGTAGTCCATTCAAGTGCAGTCCAGTCGAGCAAAGGCGTGACTTCTCATTTATGCAGCAGCCTATGCAGAACCGACGCCGGCTCAAGTAAACACAGCACTGTGAAGTTTATCCTGATTCCAAATAATAACGCAAACAAATTTTGCAGGTTTCTAGCAATTACATTTCTAACATTTTATATTTTATAAACAAATATCTTTAAATATATAACTTTTATCGTGAAATATATAACTCACAACCACGCGAATGCTAAATATTTAAATGTCTTTTATTAAATAATTTTTTTTGGGTCACGAGGCCCACCTAGCCGCACTTGTTGCACACTACTAAGGACGATCCTGATTGTGACATCTGCAATGCAAATATGTATTCTATTCGCGTTCCGTGTTCCTTTTTCACATACATGTTTAGCTTAGTTAAGTCATCGACCCCGACGCAGGGGATATAAGTACACAAAGGCGAAACAAGTCGAGTTTATGTATTATTGGTCGCCATTATACTGGCCATTATTGTCCCTTAAATTCAGCGTATTGAAGTCACTACAATAATCTACAAAATGCGAAATTCAAGAGAACAAAAAGGTACAAAAATTAAAGAAATTTAAAAGGAATATTGTTTACTCGATTAACAGAAAAGCATTTATGCTATAGGCTGTTCACGGTAAAATGAGCACTTTCGAAAGCCCTGCTTAAGATCTACTTGCACACATGTTGTGTAATCTTCCGCCTTCTGTAAAATTATAATTTAAACGGGCCTCGTCACTTTATTTATACGTCGGTCAAGTGAAACTGCAAATTTATTAGAAAAGTAAATATTTGACAAAACTGCTCATTTCTACACTTTGGTGCATTAAAAAGTAAAGAATTCGTAGAAATTATTAAATTTATTACTATTGGTTGCCCAACACTTTGTATTCTACGTAAAGATATAGAACTAGTTTCCCTACATCGTTGCCAAATCTACTGGGCGCATGTTACTCAATGCGCCCGATAAAAATATGCAGGTAAGAGCAGTGACTTTTTTCTTAGGCTGATTTCAAAAAAGCTTACTTTATCGCGAACAGCCTTTATTTGTGTAGTATCAACGCAAACGCCTCGAATATAACAGCGCGTATTTCAGCTGTCAGCTGATATCAAAGAGATTGCACCGTCATTTTGTCCCTGTGAGCTCAGTTCCTCTGTGCTCCCGATGAGAGCCTGCGGCACAATCGGAGCTGCAATATACCAGAAACAACCAGTCATATTCGATGGGTAATTTTTTTTTTCGAACAAAGGAGCTTTGAAATTCAATTTTTGGTTATGTTGAAGAGTTAAAATCAGAGTTTGCAATACACAAGTTTTATTTGTTAAAATTTATTTTCCCGAGAGTCGTCAAAAATGTGTTTTTTTTTCTATGAGAGTAGTTCCAGTCATGTTTTTTTTTTATGTATAATAAAGCACGCATAAAACAAAGTTATGGCACATCCCCATATATAGATTCTGAAACTTTATTGTCACCTAGAATAACATCATTTTTATGATGATTTACGGCAGACTAGTATGGTACTGTGACATTTTATAGGCTGTTCACGGTAAAATGAGCACTCTTGAAAGCCCTGCTTAGTATCTACTTGTGCGCACATTTTGTATCTTTCCACATTAAGTATAATCAACATTGCCGTGGGCCTCATCACTTTATCCACGCATCATGTCATGTTCAACTGTGCAATTATTAGAAAAGTAGATTTGTTACAACTCTGGTCATTTTCACACTCCGATGCATTAAAAAAAACACAAAGCGAAATAAATGATTCAAGTTATCACAAATTGTTACCTAACAGGTTTTATTCGATGTTAAGAATTGGAATTACTTTCCATCCATCATTGCCAACTTTACTGGGCGCGTGTCATTCAGTGCGCCCGATAAGATTTATGCAGGCAGGGGCAGTGACTTTTTTCTAAGGTTGATTTCAAAAGTGCTCACGATCTACTTGAATGTACGTTACGTATTCTTCCTACTTACGTAATGTTAACATTACCATGGGCCTCATCACCTTATTCATACGTCGGTAAAGTAAAACTGTGAAATTAGGAAAGTAAATATTTTACAAATCTGTTAATTTTTACACTTCAATGCATTAAAAAAAGAAGATGGAAATAATTTAAGTTATCAGTGTTATCACAAATGGTCAATTAACACTTTTTATCCGAAGTTAAGTTATGGAACTACTTTCCCTCCATCTTGACCAACTTTACTGGGCGAATGTCACGCAGTGCGCCCGTTAAAATGCATGCAGGCAGGGGCAGTGACTTTTTTCAAAGGTTCATTCCAAAAAGTGCTCACTTTGACGTGAACAGTCTTTAGTTAGTCATTTACAACCCGGGCACTGTGAGCTTTTGCAGCAAGTAACGCAGCTGGACAAAATACACCGTGATTCATAATTCCCTCTGGGGCTTCACAGATGTATTGTCAAAAAAAAAGCTACTAGCATACTGGAGCAATAAGCATATCAATACCTTCAGAATCCCTCCAAGTTTATATTCGTAATCGGTGCCATCACATAAATGTAAATTTATCCGCTAGAGGGCAGCTGTGGTACTAACGCCAAAATGGCGTTTACGAGTAAACAACAAAGCGTACTGCATTTTAGAATTTGCTAAATATGAGTCGGTTGTGATGGTAGAAAGGAGATTTCGAATAAAATTCCAAACAGCTGCACCTACCGACAATATATTGCGTGCGGGTACAACAGGTTCAAGGACACAGTACGTGTATGCGACCCAAAACGAACTGGTATGCCAGTACCGTCTGTTGAAACGGTAACCGGTGTGCGAGAAACATTCGCTGCGAGCCTTAGGAAGCCGACACGTCGCGCGACTCGGCAATATTGCAGATGTCGCAGCCAACTGAGTGTGGTATTCTATGCAAACGTCTTCACATGAAACCTTACCTGATACAGTTGTTGAGGGCGCCGAGTTCCCGTAGGATCACAATCATCGATTTCAGTTCTCTATGGATTTTCAAAGGCAGCTAGAGGAAGATGGTTTTGCGGAGAAAGTGATTTTTAGTGACGAGGCAACATTTTGGATTTAGTTTTGGAGAGGCCTTTTTTAAGTCCACCGGTGTAATGCCTTGTTCCTAAATTACGTTTCTGTTACCCCTTACAAAATAGGGTTAGGGACGTAGCTGAATGACAATATGTGATATTGTCGAGCACTACTGTGAATGAGAGGGTTTATTTAGACATGAAGAACATACAATAGCATAGAACTGTTATATTAACCATTCGGGGGAACTTATATGAAAATATATTAATTTAAGTTACATTAATATTATGGATTACTCACGCCACTGCCATGTTAAAATAATTGGACTGTCCCTATCTTAACCATGGTTCCCGTAGGCTGTTCTAGTAGAGCGGTTAGCGGCGATCGGACTTCCCCATTCTGCGTTCTTCCCTGGAGGATGGCCGGACGTGGAAAGACGACACCCTCGCCTCGTGCTGGCCTATATCGGCGCATTGTTTAGACATACGTGTCCCCGATCATTGGCCGGTGGAGGGGGTTTCTGCTGCTGGCCCTTTTCGCAATACGTTGTTGTAATTCCCGGTGTCCCGGTTTGATATGAAGCTGTGAGGCCGTGTTCAGGCGGGGATGTTAAGCTAAGGCTCTCCCACACGCCATCATAACAGGCTGAAGGCTTATCAGAGGGCGGCTTATAAACTAACTTATGACCTGGGATTCGAACCCAGAGCCTCCCACAGCGCAGACCGGTGGCGCCCGAGGCCACATTTTATTTGTCCGGAAAAGTGAATCGTCACAATTTTCGCAACTCGGGGCACGTAAAACCCTCGTGAAGCGGTACAACACATCCGTGATTCTCCTAAAGTGAATGTGTTTTGAGCTATTTCTTTGTCAAAAGTCTACGGATCATTTTTCTTTGTAGAGCGAACTGTTAGGGGCGAAGTGCTCATAGACATTTTCCAACTGTGTCTAATGCCACGATTACAGGAAAACATGGAAGACTTCAGTTTTTAACTATTTCCATAGGGAATTTCGTCCATACCTTTATGTTAAACCACCTGGTCGTTGGATTGGGCGCGCTACACAGATAATGACTCTCTTTGTCTTCTGTGGCCTCCACGCTCACCCCACTTGACCCCATGTGATTGTTTCCCACGGGGTTACATCAAAGATTGTGTGTTCGGGCTCCCTTTGCCAAATGACTTAGCACAACTGCAAGAAAGGTTCATGCGTGCAGTCACTGGTATCGACCTTGACATGTTGAGACGAGTGTGGCAGGAACATGATTACAGGATTGATGTCTGCCGCGTCACTAGGGGTGCACATATCGAGCACTTGTAGCGTGCATACAAAACTTGGAGATATTATGAATGTACTGATAGTCATATTTTTGCTGTACGTGTAACAGTTCTCTTTTTACAGTACGCTTTTGAAACCACGGAGCGGCTTATGAAATTAACTATCCACTCCTAATAAAATACTAAGGCATTAACTACTATGTGTTTAACTTATCAAAAACTGTTGAAATATTAACTGAATAATTGCAGAAGTTACGCAAAACATTTGCAATAAAATGTCCATTCAGCCATCTCTGAGTGTGCTCATATATAACTATCATTTTCCATGCACCAAAGCATAATAAAATACTCCACCACGCTTTAGCGCACGAATACAAATAGTTTCTGTAATTAGTTTTATAAAAAAACAGGAATTTAAATTAAAACATCCTTAGTTATGTACGTTGGCGATATTATAAAGAAGTTGTATAGGCCTACAGAAACCAAACGTGTTTTAACGGTGTTGAAAATTTGGAACGTACGAGCGATGTGGAACTTTCTTTTAAATCCTTATTACGGGTAGATTAAACGAATGGTTAATCTATGAAAACTTTAATTGGTTATGAAGATCGTCCTTATCTTAACGTAACAATTTGCGACAGTTTAATGTCTAGCAGACATAATTTGTTCTTAGTTTTACAAATTTATGAAGAAAAAAATTACTCCTTCATGCAAAAGTGCTTTCCATCGTAGTCATTTACATTACGTAACTATTAATTCAGGTGCGAATAGTTCACTCTAATAATGCCATGTTTCGTACACTGTGGCCAACTTGGGTATTGCTTTAGCCTTCCAGTTCCAGCAACACTGAAATTTCATTGGGACCTAAACTACGCCATAGTAACTAAAAAATGTATAAAAAAAATTGTTCGCCCGTCACACACGAAACCCGGAGTTCTAATTTCTCCAGGGGTTTTAAGAAGGTTGTGCGCGTGACCTACACAAACGACGAATTGAACGTTCCGTTTTCTTTCTGTTCAGCCGTTCTACCTCTCGCGACGAGATGACGTCAAAGAAATACGTTCGTATACATCAGCAGAAGAAAAACCAACGTCGAGGTAGGAGATTTTTTTTGTGTTTCCTCGAATCGTGCGCATTGCAGTAACGCCTTGGTTAAGAAAAACAAAAATATGCTAAAAATATCAAAGACATGAAAACATCTTATACTATCCAATCTGTACTACATAATAATTTTAAACGTCTTATAAGCTAAAAACATGATAATTTAAATTAATTTAAATTACCTAAAAGTTTGTCCAGAAGTCTCTTTGCCATTAAAAAAAAAAATATATATATATATATGAAGTAACCTTATCAGATATATTTGTGCTGTCTTTAGTAAAGCTTTATGCCACCCTGAAAGGTTATTTTTATTTTGGGTTCATTGTGAACCTGGAAGTGTGTCCCTGCGATTGTGGCCTGCATCACATTAACACGATTATCCACCTAACCTATGCCCATGTACAGACCAGCACATCAACACTGACAGTCTTGATTGGATGGTTTGGTGTTATCCTTGTACGAAAGGTTGCAATGTCACAATCCTTGAGCACAGTGTGATACCAAGACATCATGGAAGCCAAGCAACTGGTCCGTTACAGCTTATCGTTCTCTCAGGAAATGTATCAACCAAAAAATTCTGAACACGCAATCTACGGTAGGTATGGCGAGCACCGTCTTGCTGAGAAACTGCAGATGGTTGGAACGCCTCCTTGTGGATAACGAACAAAACAGGGCACATCTAGCATAAACCCGGGATTTATCACTCTATAATTCACGAGGCTCACCAGATATTGGGGCCCCGGTGATGTAGTGGTTAGACTACTCGCCTCCCACCTGGGCGAACTGGGTCGCTTCCGGCGCATCAGGCTACAGTGATGGCTGCAGATGCAGACCACGATATCAAGCTGAGTGCTATCTTCCAAGATGCATTGTTCAGCTTCATACTGCATGAACAGTGGGCATTATGGTTTCGGAAAAAATTGAGTAACATGGGCGACCTAGGGTACTACGAATTTGTCGGCTTTTTCGACAGCAACTGCTTCACCAAGGAAGTTTTGAAGGCTGAGTTGCACTCCTCCATATTCCAAAAAAGGCAACGCCCGACCATAGACTGTCATCGAGGCAAGGAAGATACCGCTTCTATCCGGGCCTGCATGTTCTCCCGATGACACATTTTAAACATGTCTGAAATATGGTCACACTCTAACTAGCCCTTTATTCTCTCCCAGCAGACAATATAGATGAACTGTGGACTCGGATATAAGGAGCCAGGCAGGCGATTCCCCAGCAACACATTCAAGGTCTGTCTGATTCGACGCCAAGGCAACTCTTACTGCAGCTCATGGAGGTTTCACGACATACTTGTTGTTTGCAAGTAATGTTGAGTTGTGGAACTGTAATCGTTTGAAATACTATTGGTAATGTGTGTAATAAATTTTCTTCCATTCTGATGGTCCCCTCATGGGGTTTCATTTTTCACAGACACGAGTGTATTTCGTTTTCAACAGTGACAGAGATCGTACACGGGAGAGGGTGGGGAATGATTCTCATGGCCGCGGGAGTGAAACACATGGAGAGGTTGATAAAAAAGGGAAGCGGGCACCGCTGAAGAATTCATCTCGTAGTCGTGTTCCGCCTTGTCTCTCCCCTTCCCTCACTTCGCTACTTCTCCCTGTTCTTTTCCTTTGGCACTCCTTGATGGCCTGGCGCCCTGGCACGCGGATTCTCGCAGATGAAATTCCCGGAACACGAATACGCCCACAGGCGTAATTTGTCTGCACGCAACTGAAGAATCATCCCGACTCTCCTCTCCCCTCAGGATTTCGGCCAGAAAAAGAAAAACAGATAACGTTACAAAACAGGCGAGCATAAGGATACGAAATTGATCGCGGCCGAGTACCGTGGCTGCAGGCAAGGTCTTTATGATAAAAACCGTAGTGCTTTTGAGGCAGTATATTGAGCTTGATCCACCAGTCACTAGCGGGGGTCACAGTGGTTGAGCGGTTAGACTGCTCGCCTCCCACCAAGGCGAACCGGATTCAGTCCCCGGCCGGGTCACTCCCGGATTTTCGCACGTGGGACAATGCCGCTGACCGGCGGGTTTTCTCGGGGAATCGCCCGTTTCCACCGCCCTTACATACCGGCGCCGCTCCATACTCGTCTCGCTTCACCCTCATCGGATCTCAAGACCTCGATGTTAAGAGCCGCCCAAATCGCTCCGCTCCACTCCACTCAGCGACACCAGAGATTTAGTCCATTCGTGGTTATTTCCAACTTTTCTGAAAACGTGCTTAAGTTCTACTTTCAGGCTATTACTCCTCTCCTCGTGAGAGCTAGATTTAACTAAGTGTAGAAAATTACACCAAAGGAAAAATGTATCGTACTTGTCCACACTCATGTCGATAGTAGATTGCATGAGAACTATCTTACTCGTCAATACCAACACGCCTATTATCTTCCTGTTCTTATTCAGGTTATTGTATAGAAATTGTATTATAATGTATAGAAAAATATCAGTAAAAATCAGATTTGACAAAAAAAAAGATATTTTATGTTAACAGGAGTATAAAACGCTTGTGACACAAGACATGTTTAAGAAATCAACGAAAAAGTCATATTTCGGATGAATCTTTTAAATGTTTGATTCAAAAGTGTGAAGTTACTGCGAATAGACCAGGGCCATCCGAATGGTCGTACGGCCATCTTGCTGATGTGTTCGGTCATAAATCGGGTCAGACACGGCAGTTTGGCTTCTGTATTCTTAGATACTCTGTAACAGAACATTCTCCTGGCTCTTTATAAGACATGTGCTACCGTATACGCTCCGCAGAGTATGTTTACGAAAAAGAGCAAGTGAGAAGGGGGGGGTGGGTGGGAAGAAGAGTGCTGGTATATATTATACAGAGAAAGAAAGTTTAAACATACGTCACTACAGTTACCCAGGCATGTTAAGTTAGGTTACCCAGGCAAACTGATAGAACGGACTCACAAACAAGGTTGCACGGTATCCGTGGGAAAGGAGGGATGGGGAATAAGTTACTCAGAGTGTGTTTGCGCACGTTTGTAAATTATTATTTCCTGTTAGGTTTCTCGAGCTTACGCGGTGCGTAAAGCCGAAATAATGATGGCTTGAGACTCTCATACAGCATAATAAATAATTGGAGCACAAAGCGGTTATGCTAGTGCACAAAGCTTATATGCTTGTAAATGAGGGATGTGGCAACTTTTAAAGCGTAACGTATGCTTCCTGTCACGGAAAAACTGTCTTCTGCAGCACATCGATGTCAATGTATTGGACAGCCGCTCTAATATCATCGATGTCAATGTATTGGACAGCCGCTCTAATATCATCGATGTCAATGTATTGGACAGCCGCTCTAATATCATCGATGTCAATGTATTGGACAGCCGCTCTAATATCATCGATGTCAATGTATTGGACAGCCGCTCTAATATCACAGATTTTCAATGTGATAGGAGAATGTTTATGTATGTTATTATTTTTTATTTAATTAATTAATTATTTTAAGGAAGTGAAAATATAATTACAATTCTGTTTTCAGTGTTATATTTGCTTCATGTCAAGATTCGTTTTCTTTCGCCTATATAAGTTTCCAATATTATTTAAATAAGTAATTTAATATGTATATTTTCGATAGTGCATAACTTCATAACAATCTCAGTATGCCAAATCTAATTTTTCGTATGGAATCACATCTCGAAGGTTACTAACACGTAAGTAGGCCTAAGTACGTTGTGTATGTTTTTAACTTACTTTCATGAAGAATCTGCAACCACGCGTTGTCGTCAGTGTTTGGATTCATACTGAATATAACATAGTTTTTAAACATACAGTCAGCCCACTTCCTCAAGTAAGATGTTTATAAAATCACATTCCTGCCTGTGTGTGCATGTGTATCATCATCCTAAAATAAAACAGTAAATTAAATATCAAACCCTTGAACCGAATGCCCCCTAGCTCTCCGCTTATCCTTATTAAGAAACCAGGCATTTAAAGTTTTGAACATGCCAGTAGCTTATTTATAAATTGGTGAATTTATTTCAACGAAACTTGGTCTGCTGGCAGTAATTACTGCGAAAATTAAACTAAATTGCTCTTAACTCCTTTCGCTCACGTTTAAAACGAGACGTATTTGGTATAGCATATTCGCGGTTTCTTCACACTTTTTGAATCAAGCCTTTGAAAAATCTCCCCTTGTATGACGTGTGTAATTATTTCCCAAATACGCCATGTATCACAACTTTATTTTGGTTAAAAGGAAATGTTATTTATATTTTATCTGTTTATAAATACGTAAGATGAACAAAAAAAGTGAGGAAACATGTGCGTTGTTAGCGCCTAGTAAGAAATAGTTCTCATGCACCATATCATTACAACTGAGTGCGCACGAATGCGGTGCGTTGTCCTTTGGCATAATTTTCCAGACTTAGTTAAGCTTAGCTTGGATTAAGCGGAGGGATATTCTGGAAGTAGAATTTTAGCAGGGCTCCATACAAGTTTGAAGTAACCGTGAATGGATCATATGTAGTTGAGTATTAAGTAGGAGCTGTCTGCTAGGACCCATTGTGTGCCGAGTTTTCGCATTCAGTATTCATTCTGAGACACTCATTTGGATTTTGAGTTACCTTTTGTGTCGCTGAGATCGGTGAGTCTCACGTGCTGTGTCGTTAGCGTGTTTGCAACTTCACTATGTGGCGTAGAGAGGGCAATTTTTAGGGTATTCTTTCGTAACGACGTATTCAAAATTAAGGTTCCGGCTAGCTAGGCCATCACACCGCAGTATTACTTGACGTGGTTCCTATAAACTGTTCTGGTAAAATGAGCACTTTTGAAAGCCCTGCTTAAGATCTACTTGTATACACATTCTGTATTCTTCCACCATATGTACATTTAACGTCTCCATAGGCCTGATCACTTTATTCATGCGTCGGTCACGGGCAACTGTACATTTTTTTTTTTATAGAAAAGCAAATATTTTATCAATTTACTTATTCTTACACTTATATGGATTAAAAAAAAAAAAAAAGTAAAATAAAATATTTTGGTATTCACAGATGTTTACTTAACATTTGTAATTTGACGTAAACACGTGGAACTACTTTCTCTCAGGCGTCACCAACTTTACTGGACGCGTGACTGTCAGTATGCCAGTTGAAATACACGCAGGTGGGGTCAGTGACATTTTTCAAAGTTTGATTTCAAAAGTGTTCACTTTACCGTGAAAAGCCTTTACCTGTTTGAGTTATTTTGTTATCAGTTCTGAGTGTAATGTTGTAATGTTCTTTCTCGAACGGTTAATAACTGCTTCTGATGTTTTTCCAGGCGTGCGTCTTTAAAGGGCAAGTATGAAAAGTTATTTCCTGTTTGCAGAAGTAGTTTTTTAGGGTACCCAGCATTCGTGACTTGTCTTTTGCCTATTTCAAATAATTTTTATAGGATTATGAGTAACATGCATACATCATCCAGTATATTTCTGGCTCAATATTGTTCTTAATATTTCCAATTTTAACTCCGGTCAAGCTTTTAAGGGGTTTTTCGGTAGGTTGGTTCTTTGATGGCCTCCCCCCCCCCTCCCCTCTTTTTTTCACTCATCGAGTTATATTTAAATAATATATTCTCCGTGATCATTTTCAGTGTGTAGTTTATAAATGTGTCATTCAATATTATATTCATAATTTAGCGTGTGTGGGAGCTTTGACAGGGCTGCCTTATACACATTCGCCTTACCACGTATGACCGGTCATGGTAAATGGGGAATAAGGAGCAAAGAATGTTTGATTGTATTTTATATAAGTTTTTTATTTAGTATCTTGTAATTTATTGTGAATTGATACTTCAGCCCAAATGTGCCGTATGTATACGCAATTTCGTATTTAATTAGCAGAATGACGTTTTAGGAAATTAAAGATTGCGTATTTTAGAAAAGTTGTGTAGTGTCCATTAAATTGCTACTTCCAAATACGGCACAGCAGAATTTAGTAAATACTAGTTTACCAAACAACGAAATCACCCGACCACAACCCTATTAGTTCAACTTACAAAAATACATTGGAATATATTTATAATTAAACTACTTTGAAAAAAAGAAATGGTTTTGTGGTTACTAGGCCTATTAATATTTCAAATCATTAGAACAAGTGTGGTTTTGTTTAATATTGTAATATATTGCAATATTTGTAGGTATGTTAATAATGTTCAAATTAATTAACATAATGATATTTTGAGGATTATATGAAGTAAAGAAATTTATTTTTAAGCGTTACATTTTCCTTAAAATATGTTTTCTGGCTGATGTGCTGTTAGTAATTCTGAATAAGGCACTACCGACAGCACCCGAATTGAAACTGATCAAATCACAAATTACTACCTAACGAAACTATAAACTCGAACATGTCCTAAGTACACTATGTGATAACCTCTTCAGTTTATTTTTTCTGACCTACGTTTAACACATATTGGGAGCTGTGGTGGTGTAGTGGTTAGACTACTTGCCTCTCACCTTAACTAACTGGGTTCGTTTCCCGGTGGGGTCACTCCGAGATTTTCGCATGTGAGAATCGTGCCGGACAATGCCGCTTGTGGGCGGGTTTTCTCGGGGGGATCTCCCGTTTCCCCCGCCCTTGCATTCCTGCGCTGCTCCATACTCACCTCGTTTTACCGTCAACAGCTATCAATACCTTGATGTTAAAAACAACCCAAATATCCACTCCAACGCACATATCCCTACTTAACGAGTCTTTGCATATTAGTACTCGAAAGTGTATGTCTTGTTTTTATTTTTAAAAAGTGTGTTCGTTTCTTCTGAATTTTCTGCACGGAAGCCCTAAAATTGTGCTTTTGACATGGCCAAAATCTGCGAACAGGAGAAATGAATTTACTGTTTATGACAGTGCAATTGTGAAGTATAAAATAATCTTTAAAAATTGTTTACATACATGAAACTCGCAACACTATTTACTGTATCCACTGTAAGAAGTGGTAGGAGAAAGAGCAGTTATAGTCCATTAACGGTTTCTTCGGCCTTTTTGAATAAAACCTTTGAAAAATCTCCCTATGTATGACGTGTTTAGTTATTTTTAAATACGCCCTGTAGCACAAGCGTTTTATACTTGTGTTCATAAAAGGTTTATTTTTTTCTGTTAAATTGAAATGTTATTCATATTTTATCTATAAATTATACTGCTTCATTTAAACTAATATGAATAAAAAACAGGGAGAAAATGGGTAAGTTGGTAATACTTAGTAAGAAATAGTCCTTATACAAAATACTGTTACACTTAGTGCGCACGAATTTGGTGCGTTGTCCTTTGGTGTAATTTTCCAGGCTTAGTTAAGCTTAGTTTGCACGAGGCGGAGGAATATCCTGGACATAGAACTTTAGCAGGGCTTCAGAAAAGGTTAAAGTAACCGTGAGTGGGTTATATACGGCATCATGGCGACAGTTACCACCCGCAGCAGTGTCAGTGCGTGCTAGCCCCAGGATCAGAAAACTGACTGCCAGGAACCAGAAGGGGCAGGACTCAAACAGATAACAGCTTGCGAGTGGAGCTCTTGTAATGGCGATCAAGATAAAAAAAAAATACCCGCCCCAAAGCACGCCATGCTGGTGTCTGGCGGAAGGGAGAGGGGGCTGTGGAATCCCTATAGCCGTTAGGCACGAGAAGTAAGTAAGGATGGGCACCAGTGCAGTTATTCTGCGTTCTTCAAGCACAGAAGCAAGGGAGCGATTTGGACCACTCTGACATGCACATCGCATTCTATATCACCTTTACGCACAACCCAATGAACTGGCGAGTAGTCTGTTCACGGTTACTTCCAACTTTTCTGAAGCCCTGCTTAAGTTCTACTTCCAGGATATTCCTCCGCCTCATACAAACAAAGCCTAAGTAAATATAAAAATTACACCAGAGGGACAGCGCATCGCATTCATCAGCACCCAGTTTAATATTAATTTCCATGAGAACTATTTCTTATTAATTATTACCAACACACCTATTTTCTCCCTCTTTTATTCATATAAATTATAAATTTGATATTATAATTTACATATAAAATATAAGTAACGGTCCCGTTTAACTACAAATAACATACTGTTATGTTAACGGAAGTATAGAACACTTGTGATACGTGATATATGTAGGAAACAACCGAACACGTAATACATAGGACTATTTTTTAAAGGTTTGATTCAAAAAGTGAGAAGTAATCGCGAATGAACTATGGTCTATACGTCATGCAGCGAGAACCAGTGCTGCTTAATCTTCAAAATTTCAGTGTATTCGCATATAAATTAAGTTAGCATTCTTCGGTACTATCTACCATAAAAAGCTTTTATTTATTGTTTCTAACTGCTTTAAATTTATGCCATATGAAGTTTATTTGGACTTTTTAAATATTAAAGTGTGTTTGGAATAGCCTACGTTCAGTATAGAAAACATGTCGCAGAGTAGCGCGCGCGGTGCAGACAGAATCCTTGAACTATAGTTTTGCTACTATTTCGATAGTTACCGTTTTTCAATGTCAGCAAATAGTGCTCATACCAAATATCGTATCCAATTAATAAAGTATTCTTAGTTTTCAAAATGTTTCCTCAAAACTGTATAAATATTTTGGGATTTTTCTTTGATGATTAACTTGAAATGTCCCTATATTTTTTTGTATAAATGAAATTGCTTCAGAACATTCATCGTCTCGCAATAGAGTAATCTCCGCCCTTTGGTAAAGAAAGGTTTAGTATGGAATGCGCGAGAGGTTTCCGAAACACATCAGTGTATTTGTGGTAAACTTGTATAATACAAAACGTTAAAAATTTTTGT
This sequence comes from Dryococelus australis, assembly GCA_029891345.1. Taxonomy (NCBI): domain Eukaryota; kingdom Metazoa; phylum Arthropoda; class Insecta; order Phasmatodea; family Phasmatidae; genus Dryococelus; species Dryococelus australis. The sequence continues at coordinate 90,007,567 of CM056995.1, read as the reverse complement.
AATAATTTTTAAGTAATAATTTAAGATGTAAAACACTTTATTTGAACATACTGTTACGAATATTGGACTCACGTATTTTAATTTTTTTTTTTAATTTTGATGATTCCGTGTATTTAGTAATTTTAATACGGCAAATATTTTCCATTAAATATGAACAGAATTACATCTTAAAATAGGGGCTTTTTAATGGTATAAAAAAAATCACAAACAATCTTGCATTGACAATGGGTGCATTCAGCGGAGAAAAACTGCAGGTTTGCAAACGACAATATTATCTTTTAGTTAGCACGTTTCCTTGATTACTTTCTGCTGTTTTTTTTTTTTTTTTTTTTTTTTTTTTTTTTTTTTTTTGAAGCAACATTAATTTAATATCTAACAAGTTACTGGTATAACTAATAATGAGCTTCTCTCCTCTACATGAGAGGAAATAATTTTAAATGATGCTCTTGAAGGCTTTGATGGTAAGTAGACCTTGACATTTTGTTGACAGCAATATCATAAGAGATGGAACTAGAGACATGTGCAATAGGATTAAGACAATTACAAATGCACACGTGTCCTACCCGTGACTCGAACACAGAAAACCCTCGTACGATAAGCTAGAGTGCAATCAACTGCATTATGGAGGAAGGATTCGTAGCATCAACTTCGGATGTAATCAGTTCAATGTTTCGGTAGATAGGGTTCACGAACATGAAATATTTTAGGCCCGTTATTTTGAAAATAGATGTCTGAGCCACTTTAAACGTGTGAGGTTACGTGACCTACCATAGCGCTATAGGCTATTCACGGTAAATTGATCACTTTTGAAAGCCCTCTCATTTGGAACAATAGCCAATAAATACGTTTTATTTTAGCCTTAGATGATATCTTCCGAGTAAGGTGGAATATATGCACTGTGTTTATTACTTGCATTGCAATATTTATTTAAAAAGGTGGTTAAAGTATTAAAAATTGCTGGAAGGAAAAAGTAACTAGGACCTCAAAAGTGCTCACTTTACTGCGAACAGTCTTTACTTGTGTGAAGAAATTGGTGGAAATTAGGTTACTAGGTTCCGAGATAATGGCATTAAAAATATCTATTCTTATGTGACAATTTCGTAAAAAAAAAAAAAAAAAAAAAAAAAAATGAATATCTGTACACGACGCTTTTAATACATACTCTCAATAAACAAATTTTAGTTGAATTTCGTTGAATTATAAATTAGAACCTTGTCTAAATTATTTATATAACAGCAATTTTTAAAATCAGTGTCTGGCCCACTTGAGTCATTTAAATTGGCAATCATGGTCTTCTATTGTACTACTGGTGTTTGGAATTTGGTGTAAATTATTCGAATATTTCCGGAAATATGGCATAAATGTTACTTTCTTACAAAAAGGGCTGAAAAAAGTGTATGCACGGATTACAGACGCATCTCATGAATACTCTTATCATACAAAATTTGGTTGAAAAATGTTTAGTTTTAAAAATATTTTTTTATAAAATACCTACTCCACCTAAAACATGTAAGTTTCACATCCCGCCGTAACACTACTTGCGTGAGAAATTTGGTGGGAATCGTTTGCTTGGACCCCGAAATATGGCATAAAACAGCCATATTTTCATGTGATGATATTGATGAATGGCGGGCATAAAGGTCATGTGTTAGTACATTTGATGATTGGCATAAATACTGCCAGCATGTATAAAGTTCGGTATAAATTGTTTTGGTACATTTGGCATACTAAGCAGAAATATTTCCATGGCTCTTATTTTGGAAATATGTTTAAACCCCTTAAATCATATAAATTTAGATGGACTACAAAGCTATATACTGTCGCATGAATTTGGTGGTAATTATACAATTATTTCCCAAGATAAGACAAAAATAACATTTTGCATGTAATCCTATATTTTTTAATGCCGGTCGAAAGAGTTTATGGATATGCTCACTTGATGTTTTCTTAGGTACTGCTGGTATACAAAGTTAAGTTAAAATTGATTACGTGGTTTTGTAGATATCGCATACCAAGCTAAGTGTTTACATAGTCGCCATTTTGAAAATAAGTACCTGGTTCACTTAAATATTTTAATTATTTTGGCTTACTATAGTACTACATATGCGAACTTGAGTAGGAATCGGTTAATTGATTCCCGAGATATGACATAATAACTTAATTTTTTCACATGGCATAATCTTAAACAATAGCATACAGAAGAGGCTATGTGTAGATACACATTTGATATTAATAGGCATTGCCCTCGTACAAAGTTAAGTTGAAATTAAATACATAACTTCGAAGATACAGCGCACCAAGCTAAAATATTTATAAAACCGCCATTCTGAAATCGTCTTATCCCTTTAAAACAGTAATGAATATGTCATATCATACTACTACTACTTTGTGAAATGTGATAGTAATAATTAGATTGTTTCCCAAGATATGACACAAAAAATTTATTTATTCATGTGACCTTATCTTACAAAATGGTGCAAAAATATTTTTTTTTGTGAAGACAAATTTGCAGTTTGTAATAGATACTTACAGCATAAAAATTTAACTTGCAATTGATTGCATGGTTCGAAGATATAGCATTCTAATCTTAAATGTCAGTATTGCCGTCATTTTGAAAATAAGCATCTGACCCAATTAAAACATGCATATTTGCATAATATGCCATAGTATATACCAAATTTGGTAAGAATCCGTTTATCGTTTCCCAAGATAAGACAGAAACTTCTTTTTGCTTACAAAATTGTGGACAATAGTGGCTATGTGTTGGCATATACGATGCTTGTAATATATACTTTCAACATACAAATTTGGTCGAAGTTGGCCAAACCGTATGTTAGATATTAGATATAGAAAATAAACATAAAATATTTGTATGGCCATCATTTGGAAAATAAGTGCTTTATCGACTTAAATAGCATATGTATATATAACCTACAATAGATTACATGCATACCAAATGTGGTGAATATCAGTTGAGTAGTTTTTGAGGTATAGCGTAAAAACTTTATTTTCCCATATAGTGCTATCTTCCAAAATGTCCGACAAACAACGACATTTCAAAGTTTACATGACGCGCCGTCAACATACAGAATTTGGCTTAAGTCGGCTTAATGGTTCCCAATACATGACACATCAACCTAAATATTAATATAACCGCCATTTTGAAAATAAGCAAATTACGTAGTTTGAAAACTATAAACTTCTAATGACTTTACTTAGTACTATACGTGTACCGAGTTTGGTGAAATTTGAGGTTACACACACACACACACACACACACAAAACAGAGCAAAAAAAAAAAATACAATGCCAGTGTCCATAGCTGAACAAAAAAAACTGAAAATAAAACACGAAAATAAAACAAAAACCCAGTGAAACACAAGTCAGGAAAATTATTCCTTGTCAGATTATAAAACCAGATAAATAAACACTACGAACAACACGGGAACAACAAAAAATAACCAGAGAGATAAACCAACAGAGTACACAGAACCGCAAAATATAATTATAAGTCTTTACCTAAAAGGTTTTTTCATTTTTGACTTGCTGAATCGGTGTATGTTTATTTAGTCTCATGGTCTGCAATGGACACAGTCCAATCAAACCATCTTAATAACATTGAAATCACCGTTTATAATATTACTCTCCCCGCCCTCTCTACACGGCATACTTATATGTTACTAAAAAATTGCCATTGATTAAATGACAATATTAATTTGTTACACCTAGGCTATAAGTGTATTATTACAGCCCTGCCTTCAGATAGACAATGTGGTACAAAGATAAAATGACGCCACTTCGATTTGTAACGATTATAAAAAGGCAATGTCGGTATTTAACCATTCCGACATACATAACCTTTGAAATTAAGACATTAAGAAACCGAGACTGACCTGGTTAATTTTACGTTAAAATATATGCAGTTAACAGACAAAAAATTCGTGCTATGTGGAGACCACCAGCATAAAACAATTCAGCATCCGACTACAATTGTTTAACATCGAAAAAAAATGTGTAATAGTGAATTCTGCTTGCAAGAACCTGGGGCAAAGTTAGTACTGCTGTAGAAAACATTTGATAACGTGTGATAACGTAACCAAGCCACATACTCCAACGAAGCAGTGCACATTTAAATATATTAAATTGAGCAACACTGGGAGAAAAAGGTTTAAGTTAATTTGCTGGAATATACATTTATTTGTCGAGGGAATCTTCAAAGCAATTGTAATATTTGCTTAAAGTGCGCGTTATTACACGATCGTTGTCGATCAAAGACGACCCACAAAATATAACCGTCAGCTTGCACGCTAAATCATCTCTGCGGCATGAGTTATAGGCTATATCGAAGTTAAAGTTGCGTAACGCTTCTTCAGCACCGCCGGTTAATGCTAATTCTACCTAAGAGTATCTCCCAAAGTTTTCTTTTGTCCCTCGGTAAACATCTTCAGATTCGATATCCTCCTTGAGGCATGAAACTAGGTCATCCGTGCCTCGACTTCACAAGGGGAAAAAATTTGAGATATTTCTAAAAGTGTGGTTCAGCTGATATATTTTTATATCCCTTTTCTTCTCTCTTTCTATCTGTCCCCTGCTCTCCATAATAATAGCTTAGTTGAAATTCCCACCTTGGCCAAGTAATTAATTCTTCAAGTACCTACCAAGGGGGGAGGGGGGGACGTGAGGGACAAAAGACTTCATCAGTGTCTGAAAACATAATCGATCGCCGGAAAACTTGGCGCCTTGACCCGAACGTACGTTTGAAAAAGTTTCAGTACCAGGAGTGCCAATTTCGAATTCTTATTAACAAAGGACATTTTCGTAGACCGTTAGTATGTAAATAACTTTTCGAAAACTTTACAGCTATGCTTTCTGTAGCATAATGTTTCATTCCTATCGGTGTCACCCAGCTAAATATTCTCTCTAAAAAGTAACTATTTCTCATGTGGTTGCGAGATGTTTAAACTCTGTATCTTCAAAATAATGAAATTGTTATATGCAAATTGGATAGTAAAGAGGTTTTTGTTTAATAATGCCTCGATTTTTAGTGTAGAGTGTAGACACTTCCAAATAAAAAACAAAAAAGTTTTTGTCGTTGAGTATAATTTTGTTGAAACGAACCCTACAAAAATTTCGTTGTGATAAGATTATTTTGTAGTTGATACAAGACTTTGTTAGTGATAATAAAATTTGATTTTCTTTTGTAATCAAACAAATTGTTTTATGGTCGCTGACAAATTTATTTTTAACGCTATTTTAGTAATATATTTTGTATAGGGTACAATTTTAATGTATATTATTTTTACCTTGCAGTTATTTAAACATAAATTTGTTCGCTATACCTGTATTAATTTTCAGCCACGTTAACTTTTATGTTGTGAATGTGTGAGTGGGAACAGGAGTACGTAATTAGGACTTATTTGCCAATATTCGCCTGAAATTGGGATTAAAATCCACGTGGGAGAAACGATCTCAATTTCAGCTTACTTGAAACACAACTTGCATTATAAAAACAACAGCAGTTCAGGGCAAGATAAGTTTTCCCTTGCCTTTTAAACATGTATTTTTCTGCTTATAATAAAGTGCGCCCAAGTGAATGAACAAATAATACTCTCAAACTTAAGATTCGACTTAAATAATTTTACTTAGTAAATCAAAACCAGAAATATCAACAAATAGTAACTTTTTGTACACTTAGGTATCCGAAAGTATAATGTCAGTGTTGTGCACTGGGATTTCAGAGAAGAAAAAAAAAAGAAGCTAATCTCTAGCCCTAGCTACACAAACACACATGTGTACACACATACGAAGCAGTGGCGCATTGGGAATGCGAGCATAAGAGAACAAACAACAGAGTGAATTCAAGATGTGTTTACGTATTTGTTTTGGGAATATAAAAAGATGCGAGTTATTGCTAGAAACGAAAGCACAGATCAACAGACGGAAATCCAATAGCGACATTCGGCGTGCAATCCAGGTATTTTGAATAAAACTCTTGTTATGTCAACGAAATGTCGATTACTTGGTTGTAATGAAGTATAAAAGTATCGAAGTCGAAATATGAAGAAGGAAAATAATTGCTAAGAATAAATTTATAATATTACTATGTAATTATTGCCTATAACACTCTAGAGAATTAAGTAAAAAATAATAATAATTCATGAACGAACATGCGAAGTAAAAATTATCTTTCAAGGTAACTATTAAAGCATTCGTTCTCCGCAGTAAACCTCATAAATTAATGGCTAGCAACAATTTTATTCTTTTTTGGCCAAATGAATTTATTCATCACGGCAGCAATGAATTATGTACTTCGAAACGAACCACAAAAATAAAATGAAAGATTTTACTGCATCGACAGAATAATAATTTAGGCAGAAAGGATTAAAAATCGCCGTAATATATCAGCAACTGAGATTCAAGCGACAATCTTATCACGAGGGCATGTACTACACCATACCACGGAACACATTAAAGTTTGAATAAGAAAATTATGTCAAGACGGTGAGGCACTCTCTTGATGGCAGTTTGTTTTGCTGAAAAAGTTAAATTTTGATTAAAGTAAATTATTTAATATGTGAGTGGGTCACAATGCTATAAATTGCTCTGATTAAGTGAGATATTTTTAACATTCGCCATTACTTCACTATGTCGTCACAGAAAACCAAGTCTGAGACACGAAACAAATACAGAAAAACGAGCCGAAAGTAGGTGTAGTCAAAAGTTATAAATAAAAGGTAGGCCTATAATAAATCCCACAAGGAACTGTTTCTAATAAATAACAAAACCAATTACATAAAAAAGAAATAAAGAAAAAACAAACACAACCTAAATTAAGACGGCACAGATTGGCACAGATACCAAGACAAAAAATTCCCACACAAGACAGGACGAGACAACGATGACAACACAGAACACACTAAGTTTTCCTAGGCAAGCTCGTCTCAACTGAAAAATGTAAATATTTCTACGGCTAATATTTTTCTGGCCATTTTGTGCAATGGCAGAACATGAAAAAATTAAATTTGTATGTCGTATCTCGGGAAACAATCAATTTATTGCCAAATTTTGCAAACAAGCAGTACTGCTGTACACTTATTTTCAAATTGGTGGCTGTATAAATATTTTATCATAGTACACTATATCTATGAAAACATGTAACAAATTTCAACTTAACTTCGTGTGTTAGTATTATCTATTACAACTATAAAATTTGTCTACACGGAATCTATTTCGTGCGTCATTTTGTAAGATATCGCTATATGAAAAAATAACGTTCGAATGTCATATCTCAGGAAAAAATCAACCGATTCCCAGCAAATTAGCACATCCAGGCGAAAAGTTATTTTTTTTATAGTCAAACAAAATGTATATAACTAGAGGGGGTAGTCACATATTTATAACATAGCAGCAAAATATATTTTTATACACACGAGATAGTATACGATATTCACGGTAAAGTCAGCACTTTTGAAAGCCCTCACGTTTCGAATAATAGTCAATAAATATCTTTAATTTTAGCCTTAGACGTTAACTTCCGAGTTCGGTGGAATATACACACTTTGTTTATTACTTACATGACAATGTTTATTATAAAAGTGGTTAAGGATTAAAAATTGCTGAAAGAAAAAAGTAATTAGGGACCCAAAAGTGCTCACTTTACTGTGAACAGTCTATAAATAACTTTTTTCCGCCCTTTATTAAGACAACCACATGAGAAAATTGAGTTTTTGTGCCATATCTCGAGGATCAATCAACCGATTCCCAACTTATTTTGCACACAGGTAGTGCCACAGTAGGTGTAAACTTAGATGTTTTAAATGAACCAGGAATTTTTTTAATGGCAGCAATAGCAATCATTTATATTAGTTATATATATATATATATATATATATATATATATATATATATATATATATATATATATATATATATATAACGAAATTCAACCAAACTTCGTATGGTGACACTGACTGCATTTGTTAGAAACATCAAATACTCGTATATACCTACCATGTAAGCTGTAAAGAACTTAACCAAAATTATTTGCATCTATGCAGAATAAAGTAGACTCATTAGTTGGGTATATCGGTAATTTCTTGTTATTTATTGGTTCCCAGAAACCTATAAACTTAAATGAACGTATCCGACATTAATTTAAGTAACACGAACTCTTAAGTTGGAAGAGGGCGACAACGTCCAGTTTATATGAGAATTAAAAGTTAATAATAAAGTAAAAGTTAAAACAAATTTACTGTGCGTGTATACATGTTAATGAATAATACGGGACCAACTAATTTTTAGCTACCCAAATGTTACACGATTTTAGAGCAAATAAAAGGTATAATAAAAAATATTGGTATTCCTACAGGAGATAACTATTATCTTCGCACGTTTCCATCCCTTGAAAAATCAAACTACCTGCTCAAAGTACGGGGTAAAAGGAGGGGTAGGGTGTCACGATGGGACTTCACTCTGCCGCTGTAAAAATTGCATTATTTTCGAAGCCAAACGTACGACATGAGTTCGACTTCAAACCAGAAAGACAAAGGCCAAAGTTTGGGTTTACGTAAACTAGACTGGGAGAATAGAGATCATCTTTGATGGCGTCTTTCCCTTCATGCTACCAGCGCTGCTTAAATTTGATTTCCTGCTAGGAAGAAACAATTCAAATTTGGACTTTACGTCGTCATGACTATGCCGATGAGAAGAAATTTTGGAAACGTGACCCGAAATCAGTAAAGGAAACAAGTTTATGACTCGCTTATGTAAGCCGTTCCTGTAATGTCAGGTGAGAATTAATCAGTGAACATTAATAGCCAGTACAATGGTTTTATTGATATAAGTATCAATCTGTTATCTTGTTCGTATCTTGATGGCTTATTCTACACGATGATGTTTCTTGGGTGTGCCTACTGTGTGGTTTGATTTCATTGTGAAGTTATCTTTCATTTATCCTCTTATTGTCAGAGATTCGTCTGTCAAATGACATTCCGTTAATATCCTTCGAAAGCTTTAAGCGGGCGACCGTAAAAAAAAAACACAAACAGCGAGGAAACTTAATAAGTAGTATTGGTTCTCACCAAATGAACGAATTCATAAGTGCCGTCAAGCACTGTACGAGAACGTTACTAGTCTAATGATTATACTTAACAACGTCAGATTCTGAGCACATAGTGCAATGTCTGCCACAGCAGCGGTTACACAGTTGTATGTTCGTTGCCTTACACTCTGTATTCGAATAAGTTGAAAACCACTGATTCGCGGTGAAAATGTCTCCATTTAGAATCTGTGAAATCGTTTCACGTCACTAATTCAATCAGTGTAATTTTTCTACTGAAACAATCAAAGGTTGGTTTTCACTGATTCTAAGTGGAGCCATTTTCACTGCGATTCAGTGGTTTTCCCCTGATTCGAATTTAAAGTGTATATAGCTAGAGCTGATACTATTGTTATGTATCGTGGGTCTCAACGGTTTTCCTTGCCCACCCGGCGCGGGCGAGCGAGGATAATGGAGAGTCGTTACGAGATAACAGCGGCAGCACGATCGAGAGACCGGTGCCGCTTATCAGTTACAAAGGCTGGCCGACATTATTAATGGGCATGAGTTTATTAACTGTAATCAAGATAGATATTAAGAAGGACGTTAATTAAAGTTTAAATAAATATTTAAATAATGCGCTCAGTGTTTAATTTAAAAAAATAGTATAAAGTGGAGAGATAATTTGATTTTGTACATAGTAGCAGAGTGAACAAATTAGAAATCAAATTTAGGTTCTTTTATTTATTTTTTTTATTAAGACCTCAATTCCTCCCGAACTCATATACGCCTCTCGATCGTCCTCACACGTAACACTATATTTGGCAACAGGACTTGTCCCATCTTCTGCCACTGGTTAGAATGCCAGCTTTCGTACTTGACCAATGGAATTGTAATTTCAGAGTGCAGTGTGTTCCCGTGGCCACTCCTTGAAAGGAATTCGTGATTGAGATATAAAATGAATGCCTCCATATTGATTATATGTCCAAAAAGTTTAAATTTATTCATATGGTTTAGAAATAAAAAATTAAATTTCGTTAACGACGACAGCTTTTAAATACTGTTTCAAGCAGTATTCAGGACGTAAAACCACTACCAGAGTAATGAGAAACTTCACATGAGGGATGTCTCAAATTTGGCCATAGGCTACAGATTGTTTTTTTGTAACTTGTTAATGCAGCGGTAGAATCTTAAATCAGTACACTGAACGGTAGTTTGAGGGCGTGAGTTAAAAATGACTGTTTATATTATACTTGCATTTTTAATACATATTATAAGATAAAACCAGGGCATATACATTAGATTTCATTATGTGGACTGATATAAATCATACAAACATCTAAAAATAAAAACATTGCAGACGTCACATAACCATTTTCATAGATTGTAAATACATAGGCAACTCTTCAAATTGTCAAAAGTAATGAAGCTATATAGAAATGTGCGTAGTTTCTTAACACACAAGTTACTGGCTATAATTTCAACAAGTGATGTCTTTATTCGTTATTGTTGCGGTTTTATAAAATTATTATTTATATTTTTATTAGTTTGCAATGCTTAAGCTCAGCTCAAAACCATAGGTATTAGAGTCAGAGAGAGAGCGAGAGAGAGAGAGCTTATCAGGGGTTAACTGGCAGAGCAGCAATTAGAACAAAAGATAATTATGTCAAAAGTTGTAATTAGTCATTAGATTTATAAAGATTACAAAGGCTGCATCGGGGGGAGATAACTTGGAATGTATATCGAGAGAGCCACGCTTTGTACTCAGTTATAGTCCAAAAGTCCCGCCTTATCTCGCTGCTGAAAGTTGAAGTAGATTAATCGGATTATTACGGTCGGCACATTCTGGTGGGGTCTTGGTCAATCTCGCGTGGTAACATTACGAGCGACCCACCGGGTGTACCTCAGCAAGGGAAGGGACAAGAGCACTAAAGACTGCCGTACCAAGGTGCTCTGGGTGTGAAGGTCTCGGTGTGTTGGCAGGATGGGCGAAGGCACATGAGAATCTCACACTTACGGGTTCGAGTGTGGCCAACTTCGTGTTGGAGGCCGCGGTTCCGGGTTCACTCCGAATTTTCGCAACTGGGAATCGTGCTAGACGACACCGCTGGTTGGCAGGTTTTCTCTGGGATCCCCCGTTATCCCTGCCCTTGAATTTCAGCGCTGCTCCATTTTCACCTCATTTCACCCTCATCGGCTCTCAAGACCTCGTTGTTAAGAGCCGCCCAAATCTTTCAACTCAACTCTAACTTTTGTATTAGCCAGAATTTACCCGCGGTTATCGTGGTTATCTCGATCCCCCTGCCCATTGAAAAAAGGGGTTGGGGGAGGGAGGTTCTTATAATTAATGTCCTAACGGCTCTTGCTTGGGTGACGTAAAACAGTACACAAACTAAAACGTCTTGCAAAAGGAATTTCTAGGGCCACCTGTTTTTCGCGAAAAGTTTAACGCAGACACTAGACTTCAATATCCAATGTGCACACCTGCAATCTTCAGTTCAATATTGGCTACTTTTCTTTGTGTGAAGACGGTCTGTTACATAAGTGAGCCAATCAGAAATAAGTCTCTCCGATACTGACCGTCCGCGATTAGTGAGCAGACGTATACGATGCGTAACAATTCTAATGATCCAATCACGAAAAATGGTCTCAACTATAGTGCTTTGAAACACAACTTCTCCTGAAGTCTTTTCGCAAAAAAAAAAAAAAAAAAACAGGTGCCCCTAGAATTGCCCATATTAGCTCATACAGCTGCTGGTATACCGGCTAGTGCACCGCGTCTCTTAGAAATTAGTTACAATTGCAAGTACAAGTGACGTGAAATATCGGTTTGACACTATGGCTACACAGACCAAACACGTGTAAATGACAGATTCGTATAGTGTTTTATGAAACACTTCAACAGATATATCTATGTATGCAGAGGAGGAAACGATGTTTGCACATTTCTCTGGCGGAGACGGCACAGTACTTTAAACTCTGAGTAAAGAGAAGGTTTGCGACTGATGTTCGCTGAATCGTTACACCCGCGTGAAGAGGACGTTGGACCGATGATGATACTGCATTGTTGAAGGTCTCGTCTTTATCGAATTTTTGCACGAAAGTCGTAACATAATCATAAAACTTTAACTTGTTCTGCCCTACAGCTGGCAAACACAAGCACGCTCACTAAACATAGTCCGAGTAGGGTTTGGTGTTAACCAAGCAGCCAGAAAGAAATAAAGGTAGCAGCCGTGTTAAAAATATTTAATTATTAATCCTATTTACTAATATTAATGTATTTAGTAGAAGTTCGTAACTATACACGTACAAGAATTTTTGTTTTAACAGAATCCATATTAACTGACTTAAGAACGGACTACAGCGTTTACAAACACATCAGGGCAGGTGAATGCATTACAGCAAAAAAAAAAGAAACTCTTCAGTTTCCCTCTTACACTTTTGCCTCACGAACGAGTGCCCTTTTTTTATATATATATATTTCTGAAAGTATTCTCGTGTGCAGTTATTTCCGCGGAAAATATTTTTCGTTGGCACATTGGGCAGGCTGACACTAAGCTAAGAGTGCGTTTATGTAAACATGTGTGGCAGGGGGAGACACTGTTGTATTCGCAGAAACAGCTGTAAACATGGCTG